>CM035173.1:18133335-18653713 GCA_020205615.1 Panax quinquefolius
AAAATTTCAAATCTTTTCAAATTCTACATTAAAATTATAATTGTGTCAATTTGTTGATAATTTTTTTTTTTCTAACTAGGATAAATAAATTTATACTTTTACATGCAAATAATTTTAATCAAATAATTTTAATTTTATCAAATAATTTTAATTTTAATTTTATTAAATATTTTTTTATTTTATCAAATAATTTTTATTTTAATTTTATCAAATAATTTTTATTGTAATTTTAATTTTATCAAATAATTTTTATTTAAAAATTATACAAAATTTAAATTTTATAATTAAATTTAATCAAATTTAAGAAATAATCATTTTTATTAAAAATACAAGAAAAATAAAACCAAGCTGCTCTCTCTCTCTTCCCCTCTCTCTTCCTGTGTTCCCCTTCCCCATTTTCATCAAATTACCGACTGTTGCTCTCTAGGGGTGTAAACGAGACGAATCTCAGCGAACACATTCATGCTCAAATTCAGCTCGACTCGAAAAAATTGAGCTCAAATTCGACTCGGATTCGATAAGGGATTTATATTTTTGCGCCAGATTCGACTTGGATCATTACTCGGACCTACTTGGTTCGTAAGTACTCGACTTGTTTACAAAGCAAGTTACTCATTAGCCTTCAAATTGAGTTTCGAATATGAACCATTTTGTGACGCCCCCAAAATAGGTATACATCACCTATTCTGAGTCGCCAAATATATGGTACATAATACAAATATAATCTTAAATATACAACATGAGCTGTGAGTTTTAATACAAATATTGTCTTCTAGACAGTATTCAAACTCAAAATAAGTCCTCAATATATTTATTAACACACTATAGTGAGAACTACTAATGCTATCCTCTGAACCGTCACTCCGTTCCCCGACTAGCCCTTTCTACGTTCTCATTTCCTGAAGAGAACAATAAAAGCAAAAGGGTGAGCTCAACTAGCCCAGTAAGAAATATTATGACTAAGATAATGCAGAATAAATTATCCTTAGCCTTGATATCGTGTTAAACGATACAATATAACAAACATCAAGTTTAATCTGCGGTGAACAAAAGAATCCATTAAAAGAGTCAAGTAGAGAATAAAATCTACTATCTTTTATGATTTAAAAGATTTTCATCACTTTTATCATTTGAGACTCACAATAAATAATCCACATCATCCCCGCACTACTACGCCAGGATATTCATTAAGATCACAACCATAAATTATTCATGCACTACGGGCCAAGGATATTTGTGTATTCATCAATGGTCATGATCATGCCAACAACCTGTCCATCAATGCACTATCGCCAAATGATGACTTTTACCACATCATTTGTAACATTACTTACCATGATTATGAATGATTATACCGATTAATCCTCAATATAATAATCATACCAAGTCCATCTATGCACTACGTGCCATGATGACTTTCAACATAATATAAACATGAGTATGATGACAATGATATAAAAATTCAATAAAACAAGTTCAAGAATTAATTTATCCAGGAACCAATAACGTCCAAATTGTCAACATGATACTTCTTTGTGGAGTAAAATTCAAGAATGCTTAGAAGAATATTTCCATGAAAATATACTGGATGAAGCGCAAATATTAAAGACATTCTACTAATTTCATGGAGTATAAAAGCCAAAACTTTAACCAACTGAGTATAATAACAAATGGAATAACAAAAGAATTCACCAAGCATGCGATAGAATCGCATGCACGGGGTATTCCAACGTAATAATAAATAATGGAACCGGGTTATGCGTAAACGCATGCATAGACATTCCAATGTAATAATAAATAATGGAACTAGGTCACATGCGTAAAAGCACGCATGCGATATTCCAACGTAATAATAAATAATTGAACCGAATTCACGCGAAAAAGCCGCAGACAAGATGTTTCAACAGAATGATAAATAATGGAACCAGGTCATACGTAAAGCACATACAGGATGTTCCAACAGAATGATAAAGAATGGAATAATAGAAAATTTTCACCATGTATACGATTGCTTGGCATGAGGCAAGTTATTTCAACATAATAACAAAGAATGGAATAATGTAAGAATTTCACCAAGTATAGGGTAGTCCGCGATATACAAAGTTATTCCAATAGAATAATAAAGAATGAAATAACGAAGTTCTCTTCATGAATACAAAAGAAATAACACCCTCGCCTTTTTAAAAGCGAATCTTTGGAGTAGTGAAGTAGCGAATAATACTTTTCTTCTTTCTCTTTATAGTTTTTCTCTCTGAGTTTCAAAGGAATTCATAAGAAATAATGAAGGAATGAGCTTCATTTATAGAAGAATGGGTGAATAAGAATTAATTCATGAATGGCCCGATTGATTTACTTTTAATCGGACGGTCCATATTGATTTAATATCATATTAATAAAATATTCTAATAAAACAAAATCTTTTAAATAAAATATAATATATTCTATTTATAATCTAATAAAATGAATAACTTTATAAAAGTATTACATTTTATATAAAAAGATTTTACTATCTGAAACACTATACATAATAGAATATTATATATTCTATTTATAGTCTAATAAAACGAATAACCTTATAAAAGTATTCTATTTTATATAAAAAGTTTTCTGTTTTATTACATTTATAATAATAATAATAACACAAAACTTATCACCTTTATTATAATTCACAATATTAATCGACCAGGTCATTCACAGGAAAGAGGGGGCTTTCCAATAAGGATTTTTCCCTATTGGCGCGCAATTAGGTAACCAAATCTCTCATTGGCAGAACTTCTAGACATCGTTAATATTGCAAATAATAATATTAATAACTTTGTTATCTTAATTATTGATTTAATAATATATAAAATATCGACAATAATTGAATCAAATAACATGAGATACTATGAAACAATTACTATAGAAAAAATTGAACAAAATTGAGTGACTTCTCACGTAAGCATCAATAATCAAAACCGTGTGCTACTATGCAACCACGCGTATTACTGTACTTTTAACACCGGGTGTTTCAACAGTTAACGGTAAAACTTCCGCCATTATTTTTATAAAATATTTTTTTTCGTTTTCTCAATCCGACAATAATTCCATTACGGGGTCCACCAATGATTGTGCCTGTGACGCCCTCAAAATAGGTCCATTCCATCCAACCCATTCAGAGTCGACAAATACATGGTACAGAAATAACTACAACTTTATTAATACATTTGTCGTGCAAAATACGACAACATATATACTGTGAGTTTAAATACAAATATTTCCATCTAGACAATATACATACCCAAATAAATCCTCATCACATGTGACGCCCCAAAAATTAGGTATACGTCACCCATCTTGGGTCGCCACTTACATGGTACATAAATTCAAATACAACTTACTAACCTAAGCGTCGTCAGTATGCAATACGACGTAAACCGTGAGTTTGAATACAAATATTGTCTACTAGATATTATACAAACTCAAAAGGAGTCCTCATTACAACTATTATCACACTTTTTCGCGAGAATAGGAGGACTACTAATGCTATCCTCCGGACCATTACTCCGCTCCCCCACTGCGTCTCAAATTATATTTCTCATTTCAAGAGAATGGTGAAAGAAAGGTGAGCTCAACTAGCCCAAGAAAAATATTATGACTAAGATAATGCGAATAAATTATCATTAGCCTTCAACGATGTTAAACCGATAAAATACAATGAACAACCAGGTTTAATCGCTGCGGTGAATAAGCAATCTATTATCGTAGTCCAAAGAGAGAATAAAGTCTACTATCTTTTAGGTTTTAAAAAGATCTTCATCAATTTTTATCGCCGAGACTCAGCTTAATAAATAAACCACCACATCTAATCATCCCTGTACCACGATCAAGGATTTTCATCAAGTTATCAATGGTCATGACTATACCGAATCACCCCTGGTCATAATCATACCAAAACTATCCATCATCGCATTACAGACCCACGAGGACTTTTGTCACATCATTTATATCAAGTCGTGATTATACCGAATGATCCACGGTCATAATCATACTAAGTTCATCTATGCACGTAAGCCAAAAGATAACATAATATAACATGAGGATGATGACAATGACATAATAATTCAATAAAACAAGTTCAAGAATTATTTAATCCATGAATTATTAACGTCCAAATTGTCAACACGATCATCGTTTAGAGAGTAAAATTCAAGAATGATCGAAGAATATTTTCATGAAAAGATCTTCGGATGAAACGCAAATATCAAGGATATTCTACTAATTTCATGGAGTATAAAGTCAAAGTTTTAACTTACCGGGTATAATAAAGAATGGAATAACAAAAGAAATCACCATGCATGCGATAGGCCGCGCAGACATGTGTTATTCCAAGAATAATAAATAACGGAACGAGTGTCGTGAAATTCACACCGCAAGCGTGATGTTCCAACAGAATAATAAAGATGGAACCCGGATCCGGTGTAAAACACACGAGATAGGATATTCCAATGAATAATAAAGATGGAACCAGGTCCTGTGTAAAACACACGCATGTGGATGTTCCAACGTAATAATAAAAGGCGGAACCGAGTCCTGTAAAACACATGCAGTGATGTTCCAAATGTAATAATAATAAAGATTTTAACCAGTCCGGTGTAAAACACATGAGCGTGATGTTCCAATGTAATAATAATAAAGAGCGGAACCAGTCCTGTAAAACACACGCATGTGGATGTTCCAATGAATAATAGAAGAATGTCACCAAGTATAGGGGTAAACCACTTATACAAAAGTTATTCCAATGTAATAATAAGCGATGGAATAACAATGCTTCTCTTCATGAATAAGAAAGAATAACACCCTTACCGTAAAAAAACCTAATATAGAAGTAGTGAAGTAGCGAATACTCTTCTTCTTTCTATAATTTTCTCTCTATAAACTTCTCTCTAATTTTCTCTCTCTAGTTTCAATGAATTAAGTAAGAAAATAATGAAGGAATGAGCTTCTATTTATAGGAAAATGAAATGCATAAGAATTAATCCATGAACTAGGTCCGATTGATTTACTTTAATCTGACGGTCCATATATTTAAAAAAATCTTTTAAATAAAATATAATATATTCTATTTATATAAAACATTTTACTATGCAAACACTATGCAATACTATGCAAAACACTATGCAAAATACTATGCAACACTATGCGTAATAAAATATAATATATTCTATTTATAGAATAACTTTAATAAAGTATTCTATTTTATATAAAAGATGTTTCGCATTTTATTACGTTAATAATAATGAATAAAACAAAACGTCATTATCGCTTATAATAATTCATATTATTAATCGACAATAATGGAATCAAACCGAGTGACTTCTCACATAAGCATCAATAATCAATACCGGTATTATTCTTACTATGCAACCACACGATTCATGTACTTTTACTACCGAGAAGTAGTTCAACAAGAAACTACTGCGGTAAAACTTCCGTAGTTATTTTAATAAAATATTTTTGTCGTTTTCTCGATCGACAATAATTACATTGTGGGGGTCCACCAATGATTGAGTAGTTGTACGAATATTCCCTGCTAAACCAAATATTCCCCACCAATCGAATATAATATAACCACTTGCATACTTTGCAAAATTTATAAATACTACCCACAACTATAATATTATCTCAATTCACACCATAATATAAAAAAATTATTTCGACAAAATTTAAATTTTTATTGATAAAATCTGGGGTCTCACATCACAATTATTTATACATTATTTTATAAAAATGGTGAGGACTACTAAACAACTCTCTCTAGAACCTTCATTCCATACCCCGACTAGTACTCGATACATTCTCGCCTCCTGAGAAGAAAAATGGAACAAAAAGAAAAAGGGTGAGCTCAACTAGCCCAGTAAAGAATATTATGACTAAGATAATATACAACAAATTATCGTTAGTCTTCAACAGGGAAAAATCTAATAGAATCTGATAGACAACCCGGTTTTAAATCAACAATTGCGCAGTGAAACAACAATTCATTAGAAGAGTTAAGTAGAGAATGCAAACTACTATCTTCTATATATGAATTTAAAAGTTCATCGTTGATATTTTATCCTCGTAACATCAATCAATATATATCTGGAATCAAATATTCATCTTTTGCACTACTGAGCCAAAGATATTCATCAATTAGTTATGTTCATCTAAACACTGCTCATCTTTTTGCTCACGGACGAAAGATATTAATCGATCGGTCGTGTTCATTTCAACACTGTTCTCATCTTTGCACTACGGGCCAAAGATATTCATAAAAAATCATTCATCTTTGCACTACGGGCCAAAGATATTTTAGTAATATCATCACTTAGACCGAGGATGATGAAAAATATTTTAAAGAAAACGAATCCAATGAAACAAAAGAACAAATATTAAGGATTAAGTATTTTAAAACAATCCAAGTTCAAAAATACTTCATAAGTAATCAGGGTGGAGTAAAATTCAAGAATGATCAAAACATGGATACAATCAAAGCTAGTATCCATAGTAGATATTTTGGACAAAAAGAAGAAATTTCATTTTTCGGTGAATAGTGTCGTGATTCGCTAATAGTCTTAGTATACGTGAATAATGTAATATATCGTGAATAGTAACTCACACCAAAAGATAAAAATTTCACAAAAAAACATCATCATACTTCATGAATAGTACTGTGAATAAGAATCGTGAATAAGAACTCGTGAATAGTAACTCATGAATAAGAACTCATGAATAGTAACCCCGAAGCGTGAAAAAGTTCCAAATTTGATAAAAATTTCCAACCAATATTTCGGCATAATGATATTGAAGAAATAATATCATTATCGAATAAAATAACACCCCTTACCTCGAAAGATCGAAGATTTCAAATTTGAAACACCTGGATATAGGCTATGACTTGAATTTGCAATCAGATAGCAATACTCAAAATATACTCAAAATATTCACAAGAATATGCTCGATAATATAGAGATAAAACTTGAGTTTACGGTGTGATTTTCAATTCTAACCCAAGACCTATTTATAGGAAAATCTTTAAACACCAAAGCATAAAATTTAATAAAATAATGATATATATTATAAATTCTCTACGCACACTTTTGAATCCAGAATTCAGCAATTGCACACATGCAAAATGAGGCCCACACATTGAAAAAACGTTTTTGTTGATATAAATATTTAAAATTATCAAAAATCAATTATTTTGGAACTCCAAAACTTCAATAATTCATAATAAATAGCCCTTTTGTCAGAAAATTCGAATCTCATGAGTTTTTATAGGAAATTCAATTCTCTACAACTTTGCAGAAGAAAGTTTTTCCAAATTCTAAACAAAAATTGATCGAAATCCACAAACGGGTGATTTTACAGGCTATAATAAAATTTCAGTCAAGAAATGGGGTCCACCGACACATAAAACATGCTTTAAATATTTTTGGTAACAAAAATACTCCTCCTCCACATATACTCATATATCCCACATTCATTATAAAAATATCACCGTTAATATATTATTAAAATAATATATTTAAATGAATTATTTTATCAGAAAAAGATAAAATATTAATTTTCAATAATTGTCATTTTAAAAAATTTTCTCCATCTATATCCACATAAAATCAATATTTTCCTCATCATATAAATCAATAATTAATTATTCACAAATAATATTACGAAATCACAATCTTGTGAACCAAGCCATTCCAAGAAAGAGGGGCTTTCGAATAAGGATCTCTCACTTCTTGGCGCCATGCAATTAGGTGACCAAACCTCTCCTTGGATGTAACTTTCTAGACATTGCCAATAATGTTATCTAATAATATTATTCAGATAATATGAATTATTGCTTCGATAATGGAAAATACCGTGTAATGATAATTTATTGAAACAACAATGAATATAAAATATCAATGCGTGAATTATTGAATCAATAAAATAAAATCTTTGAATAGTAATTCTTCGTAACAATTATTGAGTAGTGCCTTTTACGTAAGAATCAATAATTGGTGCAATACTGCAAAGTCTTCGGTCAACAACGCGTATTAAGTGTGTTTTAACCAATAGGGTATTCCAACAAGATAATTGATAATAACTACGCCATTATTTATAAACAACTTATATTTGTGCGTTTTCTTCATCCAATTGCTTTCCGTTATGGGGCCCACAAAAGATCAAGGCCGTCGTATTTAATATTCCCAACAGTGATCTGAATATTCCACGACCATTAAACGAATATTCCCAAGCAATGATGAATATTTTATAACCACTTGCTTATTTTGAAATATTTACATATTTTACCCATAACTATCCACATTAATCAAATCCACCCTTACTATTTCAAAATAATAAATAGAAAAAATTAAATTTCATTAATAATAAGTTGGGGTCTTACATTACGGATCATAAAAGCCTCAAATATTTCTTCACTCAAAAAAAACTCAATACGCGACAACGACGTTGGCTTGAATCTGTTGAAAGATTATGATAATACCATCCAATACCATCCTGGAAAAGCAAATGTAGTAGGTAATGACGCATTGAGTAGAAAGATCATATCTTGGTGCAAGTGAGATATTGTCAACGCAGAGGCCCATTTTGTATGACTTGTAAAGGATGGAGATAGAGATAAAGACTCAGGGACCCACGTGATGATGGTGAATATCTGAGTAGAACCGACTTTAATCGATAAAGTTAAAGTCGCTCAAGCTACTGAGACACGAGTCGATGCATATGAGGAAGAAAGTACAAGAAGGTGCTATGCGGAAGAAAGAATCGATGAAGAAGGAATACTTGAGTCAACTCGCACTTTGTGTTCTAACGATCATGAGTTAAAGTATAAAATCATGATGGAGGCGCAAAAAAACACACCGTTTCTAATCCATCTCGGGGAGTACCAAAATGTATCATGATCTTCGACATACATTTTGGTGGAGCAATATGAAGAGAGAGATAGCGTTGTTTATCTCAAGGTGTTTAATTTGTCAATGAGTCAAGACAGAACATCAAGTACCAAAAGGTCCATTGCAACCACTTGAAATTCTAGAATGGAAGTAGGAGCACATTACCATGGATTTCGTTATTGGTCTTCCCACGGTTTCTCAAGGCATAGATGCAAATTGGGTCATTATTGATAGATTGACCAAGTCTGCTCATTTCTTACCAATACGACAAACTTATACACTTAAACGTCTTGCTCGTATGTACATAAACGAGATTGTAAGACTGCATGGTATGCTAGTATCCATAGTTTCTGATCGAGACCCAAGATTCACTTCACAATTTTGGGTTAGTTTATAAAAAGCTATGGGCACGAATTTACGATTTAGTTCGGCATATCATCCTCAGACGGACGCATAACAATCGAGAAAGACAATTCAAACTCTTGAAGATTTATTAAGACTCGTGTCCTCGACTTCAGGAAGTTGGGACAAGTTCTTACCATTGGTGGAGTTTTCTTACAACAACAGCTTATCAAACAAGTATTGGTATGGCTCCATTCGAGGCGTTATATGGAAGAAAGTGCCGTTCTCCAGTATGGTGGGATGAGGTGGGTGAAGCAACGTTGTTGGGACCGGAGTTGGTACATATGACTACGAAAAAAATTCAAACGATCTGACAACGATAAAAAAACTCACAAGAGGCGATAAAAGAGTTATCTTGATCTTCATCGAAAGGGCGTGGAATTCGATATTGGAGATCATGTGTTATTCTTGTTGCTCCATGGAAAGGAGTTACGAGATTTGGAAAGAGAGGAAAGCTCAATCCTCGATTCATTAGCCCATTTTAATCATCAATCGAGTAGGGACTTTGCTATATGACTCGCTTTATATCGCCAAGTATGTCTCGTGTTCATAACGCTTTTCATATATCCATGTTACGTAAATATGAAACCCCAACCATTATTATTGAGTTAGAATCGGATGAAATAGCGGAATATTTAACATATGAAGAGGTTCATGTTCAAATCTTGGATAAGAAGGAACATATTCTACGCTCCAAGGTTATACCTCAAGTCAAAATTTTATGGAAGAACTACGATGTTGAGGAAATGACTTGGGAGTTAGAATCTGAAATGAAATAAAGGTATCCTTACCTCTTCGACATACCAGGTATGTACCCTAATTTCGAGGGCGAAATTTCATAAGAAGGGGAGATTGTGAGACCCCAACTTTTATGAATAAAGATGAATTTTCTATAATTATCATTTTTGAATATTATGGAATGAATTTGATATAATGTTATAGTTGTGGGTAATAGTTATAAATTTTGCAAAGTACGCAAGTTGTTATATAATATTCGATTGGTCGGGGAATATTCGTTTTAACAGGGAATATTCGTACGACGGCACAATCATTGGTGGACCCCATAACGGAATTATTGTCGGATAAAAAATGACAAAATATTTTATAAAAATAACGGCGGAAGTTTTATCGTTAATTGTTGAAACACCCGGTGTTAAAAGTACAGGAATATGCGTGGTTGCATAGTAGCACACGGTATTGATTATTGATGCTTACGTGAGAAGTCACTCAGTTTTGTTCAATTATTGCTTCAGTAATTGTTGCATAGTATCTCACGTTAATTTATTCAATTATTGTCGATATTTTATATATTATTAAATCAATAATTGAGACGACGAAGTTATTAATATTATTATTTGCAATATTAACGATGTCTAGAAGTTCTGCCAAGGAGAGATTTGGTCACCTATGTAAGACCCCAACTTATTATTAATGAAATTTAATTTTCTATATTTATTATTTTGAAATAGTAAGGGTTGATTTGATTAATGTGGATAGTTAAGGGTAAAATACGCAAATACTTCAAAATAAGCAAGTGGTTATAAAATATTCATTGTTGTTAGGGAATATTCGTTTGGTCGTGGAATATTAAATCTTTATCGGGGAATATTAAATGCGACCACAGCGACCCATGTGTGGCCCCCATAACTGAAAGCGATTGGATGAAGAAAAAAAGCATAAATAATATAAGTTGTTTAAAAATAACAACAGCGTAGTTATTATCGTTAATGTAAGACCCCAAATTTTTTTAAATAAAAGGAATTTCCTTTATTTATTATTTTGAAATAGTAAGGGTTGATTTGATTAATGTGGATAGTAAAGGGTTAAATCATAAATATTTCAAAATAAGCAGTGGTTATAAAATATTCATTTTGTCGGGGAATATTCGTTTGGTCGTGGAATATTAAATCTTTGTCGGGAATATTAGTTTGGTCGTAGAATATTAAATGCTTGATCGGGGAATATTAAATGCAATGACTGGTAGCGACCGTAATATGTGGCCCCATAACGGTGAAGCGATTGGATGAGGAAAAGCGACAAAGTTTGGGTGGTTATAAATAGCGGCGTAGTTATTCTGCATTAAGGCTGTAGTTATTCTGATTAAGGGTGGAATACCGGTGGTTAAAATACGATGTCTGGCGTGGTTGCATGCAATGATGGCACGCGGTATTGCATATTGTTGAATTATTGATCCTTACGTGAAGAAGGCACTTTCAATAATTATTACGATGAATTCTTTATTCAATAGTTTATTTTATTGATTCAATAATTCTTTGCGTTGGTATTTTATATTATTGTTGTTTCAATAATTGTCACTTTTGCGATATTTCCCATTATCGGATCGATAATTCATATTATTTGAATAATATTATTAGATAACATTATTGGCGATGTCTAGAAAGTTACATCTAAGAGAGGTTTGGTCACCTAATTGCGGCGCCCGATGAGAGAGATCCTTATTGAAAAGCCCCTCTTTCACAGGAGCGACTGGTTGTCGTAAATGTGATTACGTAATATTATTTGTGAATAATTAATTATTGATTCATATGATAAGGAAATATTTATTTTATATGAATATAAATGATGGATTTATTTATGTGGTTATTAATGAAGGAATTAATGTTGAGGTGTTTTATCGATATTTTATCGGATTGGAGGTATTAAAAAATCAAATCGGGGTTTTAAGATATATTGCGGGGTTATAATTTTTAATCCGATCGTTGGATTGTGGTAATTTTTGGGTATGTTATACATACATAAGTTGAGTATATGTCCACAAATTTTGAGCCGAATTAAAAATGCACGAATGATTTGTTGTGAATTTTAAGAGGTGTCGGATTAGGAAAGTAGGGTTATAATTGATTTTGGTGGAAAATTCTAGAATTGAGTGGACCCCACTTGTGGTTGGTGAAAAAATGTGCTGAATTTTATTTCAAATGTGGTGGGTGGCAATAGTAGCGAGTAAAGCCATCGGTGGCAGGTCGAAATCTGCTTGGTAATAACATTTTCCTATAAATAGAGGGCTAAGTTAGAATTGAAAATCACACGAAACAAGTTTTCTCTCTTTCTCTCTCTATATTATTGAGCGTATTTTGTGAGTATTTTGAGTATACTTTGAGTAGTTCTTTGTTATTACAAGTTTCTTCAAAGACATCATCCAAGCCTTTCAACTAGAAATCTTGATCTTTGAGAGGTAAGGGATGTTATTTTCTTCTCGAATGATATTATTTCTTGATATCATTATCTTTGAAATATTGATCTGAACTTTTATCAAATTTGGAACTTTTTCATATCGGGGTTACTATTCATGAGTTCTTATTCACGAGTTACTATTCATGAGTTCTTATTCACGATTCTTATTCACGAGTACTATTAAGTGAAGCGTGAAAATGTTTTTTTGTGGAATTTCTATCTTTTGGTGTCGAGATTCTTATTCACGTATCTGGCCTTTATTCACGTATCTGACACTATTCACGAATACGGCACTATTCAATAGAAAAATGAAAATTTTTCTTTTAAATCTAAAATATCTATTTTGGATACTAGCTTTGATTGTATCCATGTTTTGATCATTCTTGAATTTTACACCACTTGTGATTATTTTTGAGGTATTTTTGGGCGTGGATAAAACCAAGTAATCGAATCCTTAATCCTTGTCATTTTGTTTCCTTTGGATTCGTTTCTTTAAAAATATTTTCATCATCCTCGATCTTAAATGATGATATTATTGAATATCTTTGGCACATAGTGCAAAAGATGAATGATTTCTGAAGAATATCTTTGGCTGTAGTGCAAAGATGAATGTGTTTAAATGAACATGACCGAAGAATAATATCTTTGGCCTTTAGTGCAAAGATGAGCAGTGTTGAGATGAACATGACCATTGATGAATATCTTTGGCCTTTAGTGCAAAGATGAGCAGTGTTGAGATGAACATGGCCGATTGATGAATATCTTTGGCACATGTAGTGCAAAGATGAATATTTGATTTGAGATGAATATTGATTGATGTTACGAGGATAAAATATTGATGATGGATTTAAAATTCATAGATTATAGTAGATTTCATTCTCTACGTAACTCTTACATGAATTATTATTTCATTGCGAATATTGATCTGAAACTTGTTGTCTATTGTATTCTATCGTTTTTCCTGTTGGAGACTAACGATAATTTGTTGTATATTATCTTAGTCATAACATTCTTCTTTGGGCTAGTTGAGCTCACCCTTTTCCTTGTTGTTCCATTTTTTTCTTCTCGGGGGCGAGAATGTAGCGAGTACTTAGTCGGGGTATGGAATGAAGGTTCTAGAGAGAGTTGTTTAGTAGTCCTCACCATTATTGTAAAATAATGTATCAATAAATGTGATGAGGATTTATTTGAGTATAAATATTGTCTAGAAGATAATATTTGTATTTAAACTCACGATTTTATTGTTGTGATAATAAAGTTGTAGTTGTTTACATACCATGTATTTGGCGACTCGAAATGGGTTGGATGGAATGGACCTATTTTGGGGTCGTCACGGTTGGTTAATATCGAGCTTAGAGATATGATCTCTGGCGGAGATCGGGGAATAGAACTAGGAGGGAGGCGAGTAAATCCTTCGCTAGTGTGTCTACCTAAGCTTATTGTTGGTTGGTCATAATATAGGGGTATTATGTGATTTGTTAATTTATTTAATTAACCCTTGTTTTATAGATGATAATTGAGAATGTCGTTGAGAATATTAATAGTGGTGTAAATGAGGCCGTGGAGATGCATACTTAACAACGAGGAGAGCGTGCAGCAGTGGCAATGTACCTCCTGTGAATAATACCACTTTGAGCGGATGATGAGCGAGGGGATGTTTAGAAGTTTTTTGAGTTCATGCAAAATCGATTTGAGGAGACTTCGTGTTCAAAATACGAGGAGGAGATGATAGCAATTCACGGGTGGTCACACGACCAAGCGATTCAAAGAGTTGGGACCACGAGTGCAGGGAAAGCGAGATCCGATCATGGCGGAAACATGGGTCAAGCAAATTACCAAGATATTCGATGTCTTGGGATGCGAAGAGGAACGAAAGTTCCATTCGCTACTTTTATGTTCCGTGGCGAAGGCGATTCTTGGTGGGAATCGTGAAGCGTACCCGTTCATTTTTTCGGCGTATGTCGTGGGAGAGCGTTTGAAGCAGTTCAATGACAAGTACTTCCACGAAAGTATTAAATCGTATGAAGGAAGTGGAGTTTATTAGATTGGGCGAAATAACATGGCGGTGTCCCGATCTGGCGAAGTTTGCGGAGTTATCGAGTTTCGCACCTCATTTGGTGGAGAATGAGGAGCGTATGGCGCGGATGTTTACGAGAGGTTTGAAACCGGCGTCGTCGATATCTCATTTCTCATAAATTTTCTCTCTATTAGGATGTTGTAAGCGAGGGCTCGATTGTTAGAAGCGAGATAACGAATACGTTCAACCGAGGGACCATAACCGAGGATTATCTGAAGATAGCGATCATCGGAATAACGATAACCCGTGGAGAAAGAAGAATACGGACAAAGGTGGTAACCACTCTGGTGGTAATCGTGGCCATGAAAATAGAAGAAGCGAGTTGGGAGGAGATTTTAAAAGAGGAGATTCAACAACGATCATGTGAAGACGTCGGCGCCGGTGGCAATGGTTCGAGGAGGAGAAAGACCATCGGTCGTATGTTACAAATCTTGGGAAGAGGACATATCATTGAAGCGCCCTACAACAGTTTAAGGTATGCTATAATTGTGGAAAAAGAAGGACATATCGCTCGAGATTATGCGATATCGAAACCAGTCCGGCGAAATGGTGACTCGAAAAGGATGTCCCGAAAAAGTCAAAGTCAACGATTCTGGAAGGCGTTTGTCGTGGCCGGTCAAAATCTGAGGAACGACGAAGTTAGCACGGGTTAGTTAATTATAAATTCTTGCGAAGTTTATACCTTACTAGATATCTGGGTTCTACCCATTCTTTTATCTCTCTTGCTTGCGCTCAACGTTTGAACTTGATTACGGAGAAATTAGACTTTGACCTGTTTATGGAGACTCAGTTAGGAGAAACTTTCATTACATCATTGTTTAGAAATCTTGTTTGATTCAAGTTGGCACTATCACATTACACATTAACCTTATTTCTATAGAGATATTTGCTTTTGATGTGATTTTAAGGTTAACTACTCATCATACCAAATTGATTGCTTTTGTAAGGTTGTTAGTTTTCATATTCCTAAGCACCTTTGTTATTCGAACTCAAGCGATCAAACCATTGTAGTCAAACATTTTCATATCAATCCATGAAGTCATTCGTTTATTACGGATGTCAAGTTTTCTTAGTCCATGTTATGGATTTGAATAAAGACACGTCGATTTGAATAATATTCTTGTTGTTATTGATTTTTCTGGCGTATTTCTGAAGAATTTCTTGGCTTACTCCCAAAGCGATATTAAATTTTGTATCGACTTTGAACCCGTACAAAACTCATTTCTAAAATCTCATATCGAATGGCTCTATTGAACTTGAGTTAAAAATTCAATTATAAATTTGGTACTGAGCCTTTATCTTGTGACTTCCTTTGTGGAATTCACTAAGCGAACTCTCTATAGGGGCGTCATATTAGATGCGATAGTAAAAGCGATAGGTGTCGTTGTGACGTCTTATCCAAGATTGGGATATAGTCGCGATTGAGAAGCAACCTAAAGTCGATAATCGAAATCGTAGCTTTACTGAAGCTTAGTTGGTTATTATCGGAGATTCGTTGAAGGATATTCTCGAATCGCTATTCCATTAACGTGGTGACTCGTAGAGATACAAAATTCGAATGGAAGCGAGGAATGTGGGAAGAGCTTTGAAGAACTTCGAGAGAGACTCATTTCAAAGCGTATGTTACGACCATGCCATCCTGGAAAAGCGAGCGTGGTAGGCGGCGTGTTGAGTAGAAGATCGTTATCTGAGTCTGAGTACGATGTTGTCAAAGACTAATTTAAGTATAATATACAAATAATAGAGATGGAGATGAAAACTCTAGGTACCCACGTGATGATATCTGATGCATGATGATATCTGAGTATAATCGACTTTAATCGATAAAGTTAAAATTTGTTCAAGCTACACACCGGAGTGATGAATTTGAAGAAGGAGGTGCGAGAAGTTGTTATTTTAAAAGCGAGAATCGGTGAGGTGAGGAAAGCTCGAACCTTGATTTATTAATCCATTTGAAATTCTCGATCGAATAGGAGCTGTGGCCTATAGACTCGTTTTACCACCAAGTATGGCGTGTTCATAACGTTTTTCACGTGTCGATGTTACGTAAATATGTGGACGACACGAAACACGTCATTGAGTTAGAACCAGGACGAGATAGCGAAGACTTAACGTCACGAGGAGGTACTGTCGAGATTTTGTAGAGGAAAGAACATGACCTATGTCTGGGGTTATACCGTAAGTTAAAGTTTTGTGGAGAAACCATCTTATTGAGGAAATGACACGGGAGTTGGAAAGCGAAAATGAAAGTGAGGTATCTTTACCTTTTGAAACACACAGTCGTCGTCGTCGATTTCGAGGGCGAAATTTCATAAGGAGGGAGGTTGTAAGACCCCAAATTTTTTTAAATAAAAGGAATTTCCTTTATTTATTATTTTGAAATAGTAAGGGTTGATTTGATTAATGTGGATAGTAAAGGGTTAAATACATAAATATTTTCAAAATAAGCAAGTGGTTATAAAATATTCATTTTTGTCGGGAATATTAGTTTGGTCGTGGAATATTAAATGCTTTGTCGGGAATATTCGTTTGGTGCGTAGAATATTAAATCTTTGTCGGGAATATTAAATGCGACGGCAGCGACCGTGTGTGGGCCCCATAACGAGCGATTGGATGAGGAAAAGCGACAAAGTTTGGGTGGTTATAAATAGCAGGCGTAGTTATTCTGAGATTAAAGGCGTAGTTATTACTGATTAAGGAAATACCCGGTGGTTAAAATCGATGTCTGGCGTGGTTGCCACGATGGCACACGGTATTGCACCGATGTTGTTGAATTATTGATCCTTACGTGAAGGCCTTTACTCGATAATTATTACGGTGATTCTTGTTCAATAGTTTATTTTATTGATTCATAATTCTTTGCGTTGGTATTTTATATTATTGTTGTTTGATAATTGTCAACTTTGCAGATATTTCCCATTATCGGATCAATAATTCATATTATTTGAATAATATTATTAGATAACATTATTGGCAATGTCTAGAAAGTTACATCTAAGGAGAGGTTTGGTCACCTAATTGCGGCGCCCGATGGAGAGATCCTTATTGGAAAGCCCTCTTTCTGAGGAATAGCTTTGGTTGTCGTAAATGTGATTACGTAATATTATTTGTGAATAATTAATTATTGATTCATATGATAAGGAAATATTTATTTTATATGAATATAAATGATGGATTTATTTATGTGGTTATTAATGAAGGAATTAATGTTGAGGTGTTTTATCAGTATTTTATCGGATTGGAGGTATTAAAAATCAAATCAGGGGTTTTAAGATATATTGCGGGGGTTATAATTTTTAATCCGATCGTTGGATTGTGGTAATTTTTGGGTATGTTATACATACATAAGTTGAGTATATGTCCACAAATTTTGAACCGTTAAAAATGCACGAATGATTTGTTGTGAATTTTAAGAGGTGTCGGATTCGGAAAGTAGGGTTATAATTGATTTTGGTGGAAAATTCTAGAATTGAGTGGACCCCACTTGTGGTTGGTGAAAAAATGTGCTGAATTTTATTTCAAATGTGGTGGGTGGCAATATAGTAGCGAGTAAAGCCATCGGTGCGGTCAAGTCTGCTTGGTAGGCTAACATTTTCCTATAAATAGAAATTTAAGTTAGAATTGAAAATCACACCGAAACAAGTTTTCTCTCTTCTCTCTCTATATTATTATTGAGCGTATTCTTGTGAGTATTTTGAGTATACTTTGAGTATTGTTAGGCGGTTAAAGTTTCATTCAACATCATATCCGAGCCTTTCAACTAAAATCTTGTCTTCTTTGAGGTAAGGGATGTTATTTTCTTCTCGGATGATATTATTTCTTCAATATCATTATCTTTGAAATATTGATCTGAAGTTTTATCAAATTTGGAACTTTTTTCATGTCGGGGTTACTATTCATGAGTTCTTATTCACGAGTTACTATTCACGAGTTACTATTCACGATTCTTATTCACGTACTATTAAGCGAAAGCGTGAAAATGTTTTTTTGTGGAATTTCTATCTTTTGGTGTAGAGTTACTATTCACGTTATCTGGCCTTATTCACGATATCTGACACTATTCACGAATACGGCACTTATTCATAGAAAAATGAAAATTTTTCTTTTAAGTCTAAAATATCTATTTTGGATACTAGCTTTGATTGTATCCATGTTTTGATCATTCTTGAATTTTACACCACTTTGTGATTATTTTTGAGGTATTTTTGGACGTGGATAAAACCAAGTACTGAATCCTTAATCCTTGTCATTTTGTTTCACTTTGGATTCGTTTCTTTAAAAATATTTTCATCATCCTCGGTCTTAAATGATGATATTATTGAATATCTTTGGCTTTTATAGTCAAAGATGAATGATTTCTGAAGAATATCTTTGGCACATAGTGCAAAGATGAGCAGTGTTTAAATGAACATGGCCATCGATGAATGAATATCTTTGGCCTTTAGTGCAAAGATGAGCAGTGTTAGAGATGAACATGACCGATTGATGAATATCTTTGGCCTTTAGTGCAAAGATGAGCAGTGTTGAGATGAATGATGATGGATTGATGAATATCTTTGGCTGTAGTGCAAAGATGAATATTTGATTTGAGATGAATATTGATTGATGTTACGAGGATAAAATATTGATGATGGATTTATTAAATTCATAGATTATAGTAGATTTCATTCTCTACGTAACTCTTCTATGAATTATTATTTCATTGCTAGAATATTGATCTGAAACTTGTTGTACATTGTATTCTATCGATTTTTCCTGTTGGAGACTAACGATAATTTGTTGTATATTATCTTAGTCATAACATTCTTCTTTGGGCTAGTTGAGCTCACCCTTTTCCTTGTTGTTCCATTTTTTCTTCTCGGGGAGGCGAGAATGTAGCGAGTCTTAGTCGGGTATGGAATGAAGGTTCTAGAGAGAGTTGTTTAGTAGTCCTCACCATTATTGTAAAATAATGTATCAATAAATGTGATGAGGATTTATTTGAGTATAAATATTGTCTAGAAGATAATATTTGTATTTAAACTCACGATTTTATTGTTGTGATAATAAAGTTGTAGTTGTTTACGTACCATGTATTTGGCGACTCGAATGGGTTGGATGGAATGGACCTATTTTGGGGTCGTCACGATTAATCTTGTTAAAATACTTGGTGGTTAAAACACGATGAAGCACTGCAGTATTGCACCAATTATTGATTCTTACGTGAGAAGGCACTACTCAATAATGGTTACAATAATTCTTATTCGATTATTTTATTGATTTAATAATTGTTGCGTTGATATTTTATATTCATTGTTTGATAATTGTCATTACACGCAGATTTTTCTTTATCGAAGCAATAATTCATATTATCTGAATAATATTATTAGATAACATTATTGGCAATGTCTAGAAAGTTACATCTAAGGAGAGGTTTGGTCACCTAATTGCACGCCAAGATGAGGAGAAATTCTTATTGGAAAGCCCCTCTTCCTGAGGAACCGCACAGTTGTCGATATTGTGATTACGTAATATTATTTGTGAATAATTAATTATTGATTCATATGATGAGAAAAATATTGATTTTATGTGGATATAGATGGAGAAAATTTTTAATGTGACAATTGTTGAAAATTGAAATTTTATCTTTTTTTGATAAAATAATTCATTTAAATATATTATTATATTTTAATAATATAATAATGGTGATATTTTTACAACGAATGTGGGATATATGAGTATACGAGGAGGAAGAGTATTTTTGTTGCAATAAATGTTTAAAACATGTTAAACATGTCGGTGGACCCTATTTATTGACTGAAATTTGATTATAGCCTGTAAAATCGCCCGTTTGTGGATTTCGGTCAATTTCTATTTGGAATTTGGAAAAACTTTCTTCTGCAAAGTTGTAGAGAATTGAATTTCCTATAAAACCACGCGAGATTCGAATTTTCTGATGAAAGAGCTATTTTTTATGAATTATTGAAGTTCCAAAGCTCCGAAATAATTGATTTTTGGAAGTTTAAAATATTTAAAATTAGAAAAACGTTTTTTCTTACTTTTTCTAGAATGTGGCATGTGTTTGATGGCTGAAATCAGATTCTAGGCATGCGTAGGAAATTTATATAATTATATTATTAATTTATTAAATTTTCTGCTTTGGTGTTCTAAGCAATTTCTATAAATAGGGTCTTGGGTTTAGAATTAAAATTACACCGTAAACTGAAGTTTTCTCTCTATATTATCAAGCGTATTCTGTTAGTAGTATTTTGAGTATACTTTGAGTATTGTTAGGCGGTGCAAGTTCCTTGAAAGACTATATCCTAGATTATTCGATTTAAAGTCTTAATCTTTCGAGGTAAGGGATGTTATTTTCTTCTCAAATGATATTATTTCTTCAATATCATTATCTTTGAAATATTGGTTGGAATTTTTTATCAAATTTGGAACTTTTTCATGTCGGGGTTACTATTCATGAGTTCTTATTCACGAGTTACTATTTATGAGTTACTATTCACGAGTTCTTATTCATGAGTTACTATTCACGAGTTCTTATTCACGAGTACTATTCATGAAGCGTGAAGATATTTTTTTGGGAAATTTCTATCTTTTGGTGTCGAGATTACTATTCACGTACTGTACTATTCAATCGAAAAATAAAATTTCTTCTTTTGTCAAAATATCTATTCGGATACTAGCTTTGATTGTATCCATGTTTTGATCATTCTTGAATTTTACACCACTATGATTATTTTTTGAGGTATTTTTGAACATGGATAAAACAAAATACGAATCCTTAATCCTTAATCCTTGTCATTTTGTTTCACCGGATTCGTTTCTTTAAAAATATTTTCATCATCCTCGGTCTTAAATGATGATATTATTGAATATCTTTGGCTGTAGTGCAAAAGATGAATGATTTCTGAAGAATATCTTTGGTAGTAGTGCAAAGATGAACAAGTGTTTAGATGAACATGACCAATGATGAATATCTTTGGCTGTAGTGCAAAGATGAATATTTGATTCGGATGTATATTGATTGATGTTACGAGGATAAAAGATGAGCGATGAACTTTTAAATTCATACATAGAAGATAGTAGTTTGCATTCTCTACTTAACTCTTCTAATGAATTATTATTTCAAATTGCGAATATTGATTTAAAATTTGTTGTCTATTGTATTCTATTAGATTTTTTCCTGTTGAAGACTAACGGTAATTTGTTGTATATTATCTTAGTCATAATATTCTTTACTGGGCTAGTTGAGCTCACCCTTTTCCTTTTTGTTTCATTTTTCTTCTCAGGAGGCGAGAATATAGCGAGTACGAGTCGGGGTATGGAATGAAGGTTTTAGAAAGAATTGTTTAGTAGTCCTCACCATTTTTGTAAAATAATGTATAAATAAATGTGATGAGGATTTATTTGAGTATAGATATTGTCTAGAAGATAATATTTGTATTCAAACTCACAGTTTTATGGTTGTAATAATAAAGTTGTAGTTGTTTCTGTACCATGTATTGACAACTCAGAATAGGTGATGTATACCTATTTTGGGGGCGTCACAACCTAATTGCACGCCAATAGGGAGAAATCCTTATTGGAAAGCCCTCTCTTTCCTGGGAACGACCTGGTCGATTAATAGTGTGAATTATAAAAATGATGATGAAGTTTTGTTTTATTAGTATTATTAATGTAATAAAACATAAAAACTTTTTATATAAAACAGAATACATTTATAAAGTTATTCGTTTTATTAGACTATAAATAGAATATATTATATTTTATTATGCATAGTGTTTGCATAGTGCATGCATAGTGTTTTGTATAGTAAAATCTTTTATATAAAATGTAATACTTTTATAAATTTATTCGTTTTATTAGATTATAAATAGAATATATTATATTTTATTTAAAAGATTTTGTTTTATTAGAATATTTTATAGTAAACCAATCTGGACCGTCGGTTTAAAAGTAAATCAATCTGACCGCTTCAGAATTAGTTACTATTAGGTCCATTCTCCTATAAATAAGCTCATTCCTTCATTATTTCTTACGAATTCCACTGAAACTCTAGATAGAGAAACTATAGAGAGAAAGAAGAAAAGTATTCTGCTACTTCACTACTCTTATATTCAGTTGTTCTAAGGTAAGGGGTATTATTTCTTTCGTATTCATTAATAGAACTTTTGTTATTCCATTTTTTAATTCTGTTGGAATAACCTGTATATGCGGTCTACCAAATACTTGGTGAAATTCTTCTGTTATTCCATTCTTTATCATTATATTAGAATAACTTTTATACATCACAAGATCTGCATACGTGGTGAAATTCTTCATTATTTCATTCTTTATTATTCTGTTGGAACATCCTGTCTGTGCGTTTACGCATGACCTGGTTTCATTATTTATTATTCTGTTGGAACATCCTGCTTGCGGTCTTAATTTTGCACTGGTTTTCGTTATTTATTATTACATTGAATATCGTATCTCTGCGTTCTGCGTGACTTCAATTCCGTTATTTATTATTCTGTTGGAATAACCTGTCTGTGCGGTCTATCGCATGCCTGGTGATTTCTTTTGTTATTTTATTCTTTATTATACTTAGTTGGTTAAAGTTTTGACTTCTATATACTCCATGAAATTAGTGGAATATCCTTGATATTTAAGGCTTCATCCAAATCTTTTTCATGGAAATATTTTTCTCAGCACTCTTGAATTTTACTCTACAAAGAAGTATCATGTTGACAATTTGGACGTTATTAGTTCCTAGATAAATTAATTCTTGAACTTGTTTTATTGAATTCTTATATCATTGTCATCATCCTCATGTTTATATTATGTTGAAAGTCATCTGTGGCCTGTAGTGCATAGATGGACTTGGTATGATTATGACCATGGATTAATCGATATAATCATGACCGTAATATTACAAATGATGTGGTAAAAGTCCTCATTGGCCCGTAGTGCATTGATGGACAATTGTTGGCATGATCATGATCATTGATGAATACACGAATATCCTTGGCCCGTGAGTCGTGGATAATTTGTGGTTGTGTATCTTAATGAATATCCTTGGTAGTAGTGCGGGGGATGATGTGGATTATTTATTAAGTTTGAGTCCAAATGATAAAAGTGATGAAAACCTTTTAAATCATAAAAGATAGTAGATTTTATTCTCTACTTGACTCTTTTAATGGATTGCTTATTCATTGCAGATTAAAACTTGATGTTTGTTATATTGTATCATTTTAATACTATCAAGGCTAACGATAATTTATTACGTATTATCTTAGTCATAATATTTCTTCTTGGGCTAGTTGAGCTCATCCTTTTACTTTCATTGTTCTCTTGAGAAATGAGAACGTAGTAGGGACTAGTCGGGGAGCGGAGTGGCGGGTCGGATAATAGCATTTGTAGTCCTCATTATTCTGTTAAATAGTGTGATAATAAATGTAATGAGGACTCAATTGAGTGTGGATATTGTCTAGATGACAATATTTGTATTAAAACTCACAACATATGTTTTGTCGTATTTTACACTACTGTTGTATAATTAAGTTTATTTAAATTTTGTACTATGTATTTGGTGACTCAAGATAGGTGATGTATACCTATTTTGGGGGCGTCACAATTCCTATTCTAAATACAAAGTACAGACTCAGTTGTTCATTCTACTTCTTCTACATCTCCGCCACTACATCTCTACGACTCCACTACTCCACGACTTTTTATTTTCTCTGCGACGAGTGACAACCACCGTCCACCGCGAGCCGACCTCGTCTTTGTTGGTTAAGAAGAATATATAAGACTAATTTGTTTCGTCGGGTTTATTTGTTGTTGTTATTGACTTTGATTTTGTCGATTGCTACTGTCACGGTGGAGATGATATTTTCAACGATGAATTTGTTAAAATCACTTTCTAAAACCAAATGGTCGATAAATGGTTGAGTTATTGTTTAGTTACTTACATTGAAAATGATGTATTTAAAACTATTGATAATAAAGGTATCATAGAACATTTTCAAGCTATTGGGCATAGGAGGATAGTACTATAATTTATAAATATTATTATGATCAGTTAATATTATGATTAGTTTAAATTTTCTTTATTTAATTTTAACAAAAAATTAGTTAAAATCCATCCCTATCGAAAACAAATCATGGATCCCCCTCTGCTACTAAACTGATATTCCTTTTTGTTCTAAAAATAAATCTCATTTGCATAATGTCTTTAAATTTATTTATTATAGTATTTTAAAATAGCATAATGTCTATAAATTTAATAATACAAATTTACTATCATGTTATCAATACTAAACTAGACACTAGTTATAATTAAAGATACACATTAAGAAAAAAAATGTCCTTAAACTTTAGAATGACTTTTTTATATATATACCTTTTTTTTTGTAGGCTCACTTTTTAGGGAATAGTACAATATAATTCTTAGTCATGTACATTATAAATTTACAAACAAATTTCACATAAAAAGTAAATAAATTTTCCATAATAGAATAAATAAACGAATAAAAAAAATAAGAAATAAACTCACTTAAGTGAGACTCAAATTTGAGATCTAAAGTTCTCATTAATTTATATATATGAAACAAAGAATATAATATTTAAAAATATATATATATATACAGCTGTGTAGTACACAGTCGGTTATGACGATAATTTTTTTGGATTATAGTAATGGTTCATCCGTCACTATAGTTATTATTACCTATAAATGACGGTTCACCCTGCATCATGCATAACCCAAAAAAAATTGTCGATATAGGCGATTTATCTTATACTATACAATCCAGATATACATATAATTCTAATATTTATTATTATTATTATTATTATTATTATTATAAACGAGATTATGTTGGTGAAAAGAAAAGATTATTAATTTACATTTGGTTATAAAAGACAAGTTCCTATTTATATTGGAGTTGCCGACAAGTGGTGCCGTGGTGGCTTCTAACAAACACTGTCACCTGGACCACCTCTTTGGTGGCTTCTGTAATACTTAGTACTAGTAATAGGCACCCGGCCCTTCTTTCTTTAACACCGCCTCTCAGTCCCTCTCTCTCCAATATCGACTATTCCATCACGTTTTCTTCAGCCTTTTCTCTCTCCATTCACGTGTGAATTTCCTTGTAGGAAGTGATATTTACATATAAAAATGATTTTTTTTTAATGTCGATATCATAATTTTTTAAGAATACTTTATAATTTAACCTATTTATTTTTTGACATAATAATTTTTTATTGGATCAAAATATAAATAAGTGAAATTATAAAATATTCATGTCTAATTTTCATGCCCAATTATCATGTCTGCATATAATTTTTCTATAAAAATTGATATTTTTACATTATCTCTCTCACATGAATAGTGATTAATTAATCTTACCTTCATGTGAATGAGACTCATGTAGAAATATCATTTTAACATGGGAAATATATGCTTTCTTTTTTCTATAAGAATTTTTTATGAGGAAATTAATATTTTCACAACACTTTTTAATATTTTCACATGAAAAATATCGATATAGATGTATACCGTCGTTATAAGATCTATAACGACGATTTTCATGAGAAAATATAATTTTCTGTTGTAAATTTATCAATTTACTAGCTAATAGTTTCTTCTATATACAATTGTTTAAAAGATTAAAATTATATGTGTACAAAATTCAATTTCCTAAACATAGTTTATATAATAGAACTTTATCAAAACGATGTAGTTTTGATAAGACGCGGTGGCATTTTTATAAATACCATGCCACCGAGTATTTACAAAAAATGCCATCTGCGTCTTATCAAAACTACGCTTTTGATAAAATTCTATTATTTAAAATATTCTATTTATTTAAGAATTCTACTTGATCCTTTCTCAGATATATATATATATATATATATATATATATATATATATATATATATATAGGACGGGTAGTATAGAGAGCTATATATAGATCATTTAATTTGACTTGATTGACATGGAATTTTTTTTGATATTTTATATAATTTTTTTTCATATGAAAATATTAAAATCAATGTAAAAATAATATTCACAAACAAATATTATATAAAAAATCATGTGAGCTCAACATGAAAATGATTATCGTATATACTTTGCATGTAGTGTGATTTGACTTTAAAAATGAGTATTTTGCTTCCTCCTGTCTAGTGTATAACATGTTTACGTAAGCATAAAATTCATACCAACTACGTAATCATTTTGTTTTAAAATTAAAATATATTTTATCCTAATTTATTTTAAAAATAATATATTTTATTTTAAAATTATAAAGTGACATTATATTCTTAATTAATTCATTATATACTTTATTACTATCAATTTTAGTATTTCATTAACACTACTTAATTATTAGCTTATAGTAAATTAAAATGCATCTAAAAATATAAGTACTTTTTTTAAATTATTATTTTACATATACATGTACTTCTAATTTTCAAGTGAAATTAGTAATTAATAACGAGAAGAAGAATATTGCAACCAATATAAGACTGTTAGATTATTTTATTATATAAAATTTGAAAGGAATTTCAAAGTTAAGTGTGCTTTATTGTCAATATTTAATTTCATATTGTTTGCGAGTTACAAAATTGATATATATAATTCCATTACAAAATCAATGAAATTGATTTGTATTAATTGTGTAATTGATTTCCCAGTCGTTGCAAGCCTTTAAGTTTCTACAAAACCTTTTTGGTATATAACTAATACTTGGCAATGCATGATATAATATAAATGGATAGACTTCTACTCATAAAAAGAAAATTCAGCATGCATGTTTTTTAGTTCATAATATATGTTAACGCCAAAAATCTTCTTCAACGTCCCAATCACGTAAGACGTAATGATCATCATATATAAACACGCGATAAATATCACAAGCTTAATTGGCTTCGACCATCTGGGATATAAACGAGCGTGAGAGTCGATATCGTCTTCACAAGGTTAACAATGGAGGATGTAATGTCTAGTGTATTGAGAGCGATAATAATTCTCAGTTGTGTGTATGTGTGAATATCAATATGAACGTACCTGTTTGTGAAGACTTAGCTGATAAATTATATTCTCTTTGGCTGATTTACCGTGCCACCCACTATTAACTGACACAGCCTCCATGATCTGATGGGCTCTGCTGACTGCATGCAGTCTACCCACTACCTTTGGTCACTTTATTTTCCAAAATCACCAATTATATTTCCATCCATTTAATGTGGCGATATAAGCGTAGTCATTAATCATGCTTTTTCATCATTATAAGTCAAAGTAATAGATATTAAAAGATTCAATGGGTTAGTCCAATGAACCGACCCGGTTCCATAGGGTTAAATAGAAGTAATATGGTGACTAGGCCCAGTGACTTTCAAGGTTCAATAATGAAGGCCCAATAGATTAATTAAATAAGTAAGCCCAATTTACTCGGCCTAAAGAGGAGAAATATCATGACCCAACAATATATGTATATATATTATGAGTAAAATTCTTGAATTATCTGTTCAAGAATATATATATATATATATACGCTACAATCTTTTCTTGAATTATCTGTTCTAAAATTCAAGAAAAAATAATGAGTTGTTCATGTCACTTTATCTTTTGAGTGTACATTAAAGAAGACAAAATTGTTGAATCCTGCAGAGTATTTGTTGTGACCTTTTTTTCATCGGTGATATAAAATATTGGAGGGGTGAAAATTATCCTTTAAGACCGTGTTCTACGCACAACTCAATTCATTTGGGGTGATATTTTCTTAATTCTCTTTTAATTTTCATAGTAGTTTTCCAATTATTTTATTACAAAGACTAGGTTCTTAGGATAAAGGATCAAGATATTGTTATTTCGCTTAACGCTTGAACTCCTTAAACCAACCTATCCGAGATAGGGTTTTTGTGTTAACAATTTTTTTGAAATCATTTTGACTTCTTAAAATACTCTTTTAACTGTCATTAGGCCTACAAACGAATTGAACAAATTTAAACTTTATCGAACTCGAACCAAATCGAACACTGTTAGTCAAACTTTTACATGTTCGAGTAACATGATCTAACTAACATTCATGTGCGAGTTCGATTGTGAGCTGTTTATGAATCGAGTGAATATGATCGATTCGCGAACATGAATAGTCCGCGAACGTTCACGAATACATGTTCGTTCACGAACGTGATCAAGTTTGCGAACATTTTGACTAATCACATCGATTGATTACATTTCATACTTCCAAGTAATAGGTTAATAAATTTCACATGTAAGAATTCGAACGACTCAAACCCATGTTTGAAATCGAACTACTCGAACAGAACTCAAACTTCTCGAACCGAACTGAACCAGACTAGAACTATTCGCAAACACAGACTAACCGAGTCACATGGTTCGTGAACATATTCGATCGAACAATCGAACGTGAAATTAGGTGCGAACTCGACACCAAACTCGAACTCGAACCGGACTGAACCGAACCGTATCGGTTCACGAACGATTTGGTTCATCATATAAATTTTTATTTTATCCTAAACACTTCAATTTTACTTGTCTTCTTATTTCAACTTAAAAATTTAATATCTTATTATTTTATTTTCAAAATTTAAACTTCATAAATTCTATTTAAGATTAAAATTTGAACTTTTAAAAATTATTAATTTAAATTACACGTCCCATAGGCTAGTTAAATATAATCTACCTTTGGCTTGCAAAATGGCATCTACCTCATTTGTCCATACAATGGAGAATTAGGATGCTCTTAATTTTAAATAAATTAGAGAATTTTCATTTTATTATTTAAATTTAAAATATATTACTATGATAATGAGAGACAGATGAGATTATATAAACTAAAATTAAAAAAGATGGTGTAACGTAACAATAAGTAGGAATATAATTGGTTCACATTCACATGCACATGACCTCACAAGCCACTGACGTGGCATTCCCTATACAATTTGATAAGAATATGATCATACCACGTTGTATTGAAAGAAAATTCAGACTATTACGCCACGTCCCTAAATCATTGCTAAGTATGGTACATTTCTTTCTCTTTTTCTTTTTAACTTAATCTAGAACAAAGGACAAGACTCTTTTTATTAATTAAGGTACCTACGGTACATGCCTCATAGACCAGGTTTTGAAAATTCCACGACTTTATTATAAAATATTTATTATTATAAAGACATATAAATAAAGATAGTGGAACCAATTATGCCACATCTCTCTCAATATATCACTTTATAATAATACAAACATAATTAATTACCACCAAGCCAGTTTCTACATAGTAAAATGAAACCACTAGTGATTTTAATTTAAAGAAAAATAAATAAACATATCCTAGTCATTATCAAAGAATGAGATTAAACAACCTCAAATTACAGTTTTAACCCCCCCATCCAATAAAAAAAAAAAAAGAAGAAAAAAGTGAGCTTAGATAATCAACAATTAGAATTTAGACTTGTCCTTCCGTGGTCCTAAATATTTCTACATGTATCCTAAATTTTTACTCACTTTTAATTTTGGCGGACATGCACTTAATTTCCTATATATTTTTCAAATATTGTTGCTGAATTGCTGTTGTAGAAACCATATGTCCTCAACATTCCACAAATTGTCCGATACGTCCCCACCGCCTATCCATGGGTTGTTTGGCTCCATGGATTGGAAGTCCATGCCTGGGTTATAGTAACCTGGGGGACTAATTAGGGATTCCGTGAACTGATTAGCCTGAAAATAATCCTGATTATTAGTAACCGGAGGATGATTGTAAGCACAATCAGTGAGGTCAGAAAGCGTAGACACTTGTGAAATTCCAAAAGAGTCTGATGAGCTAGAATTCTCCGGTGTGATGCTACTAGGCCGGTTATTAATTGATTGGACACTAGTAGTAGTCTCAAAGTTGTTACACGTGATAATATTGGCCCGTGGCATCATCACTTGACTTGAAACAATATTGTTGGTATTACCGTAGCAGCTAGAGACTGTGGTGATTCCGGTGGAGGTTGCGGCGGCTTGAATTCTTTCAACTAATCTTGGCATCCAAAGGTAACGTATGGTGTCCTTGAATTGCTTGCTGTTGACGTCGCATTTGAGTTGTTTGGCGTGTTTTTGGACTCGTGTTCTCCAGTAATTTTTGATCTCATTATCGGTTCTTCCGGGCAAGTGCTGTGCTATTTTGGACCACCTGCATATATATAATGATTATTCAATTCGATCGAGTTAATTAAGAAAAAACAAATTAATAATAAAGAAATGGAGTATTGAGAATTAATTAATTAATTACCGGTTGCCCCAACGAGAATGAAGTTCAAGAATCAACAGTTGCTCTTCAAGAGTGATGTTTCCACGTCGAACATCGGGACGTAAATAATTAAGCCATCTTAATCTACAGCTCTTTCCGGTCCTCTTCAGTCCTGTACGTACAATTCAAATTAATAAAGTCAAATATTTATCTATGAGCACGCACGTAATTAAGATCATCAAATTTATTAATAACTAGTAAGTATGTACATACTCCACATGTTTGTTGTTAATTATCACTAATTCATGTTGATTAATTGTTGTACGGACGGACAGTACGTACTCCGTATACTGCCTAACCTTAAATACATATGGTTATGGATGAAATTAATTAATTACCAGCACAACGAGCGAGAGAATTCCAGCGGCCTTCGCCGTGTTGGGCTATGTAATTGATGAGGGCAAAGTCTTCTTCGACGGTCCATGGACCTCTACGGAGCTCCATCATCGTCTCATCTTCTTCGCTACTTTGTACGTCCGATGAGATGATGCTCATGTGAGCTTCACCTTTAACATCCATATGATTATATTAATTTCCCCTTTAATTATGTATGGATGCCAAGACAAAAAGCTGGTTATCGATTGATGATACCACAAGAGGAGATATATGATATATATCTATTTTGAGAGAGAGGGCGAGTTTGGATTAGAAGAAGAGGATAGAGAAGGTGGGGTTTATATAGATGGAAATGTTTAGCGAATTTAGAAGAATAAAAAAAAAAAAAAAAGAAAAAAAAAGAAAAGAAAGGTGGAGGCATGTGAGAGAGAAAGAAGAAGGAGCCCCAATAGCAAATAGCTAGTTGGTTCTTCCATTTAGTTTGTTAATTTGTTAATTAATTAAATTAGTACTCTCACTTAAAAATCGTTTGTAATTTTATTTGGAGTTTGACACTTTGACCGTCTGACTTCATTTTTCTTTGTTTTTGTCTTTCGGTGGGAAATAATGGTACTAGAATCTAAAAGTTCTAATTTTAGGGAAATAATAATAATTTTCTGACATTAAAATTATATATAGATAATTATCTATGGGTAATAATTCATATTATGTATTTGTTGTGAATTCTTATAAAACATACACCATTTATATTATTAAGAAAAAAAGAACAAGCATGATTATAAATTGAAAATCGACGTCCGCTAATGGTAAAAAAAACACATATTACTATTAGTAGTGGACGTTAATCAGAATAAAAGTTTGATTTTATTAACTAGAGTTTAGGGTTTACTAACTAGGATTTAAGATTTATTAATTAGGTTTAAGAGTTTATTAATCACGATTTTGAATTTATTAACTGGAGGTTAATAAACCCTAAACTCAGTTAAAAAAAAGTTAATAAATATTAAACCTTGATTAATAAACCCTAAACCTTGGTTTATAATTAAACTCTAAATCTTAGTTAATAAACTCTAAAATAAAACCAAACATTTTTTTTTATCAGTATACGCTATTATTAGTAGCAGAGAGTATATGTTTTTTTTAATGTCCACTCTTAATAGTAGTGAGCGCCGATTTTAATTTTTAATCCTTCTTTGAATAAAAAATATGTCATATAAAAATTTATAATAAATGCATGTAATATTATCTATAAATCTACACTCATAATTAAAATATGCGCGGGATCTATGAACAATGTTTGAGAATACAAATTTAATGCCATTTCATTATTTCATGTATTGATTAATATATTGTTACTTTTTATTTAAGAAAATAAATATAAATAAGTAAGTATGTTATATCTAACAGTAATATGTAACACAAGACAAAAATAATACAGTTTTTATTATTATTTTATTTTATTTTACAAAAATCATAATTCACCCTAAATACACTATTAATATAGAGTTATGTACATAATTAACCTTAAATACACGATTACATGAAACAATTATAATAATATTGACTAAAGTTAGTAGTCTTAATGAAGGATTTACAAATAGATAGTCTAGACTTAATAATATTAGTAACATCCATCCTTTGCAAGGACGGGGCCTATATAGTACTACTGTAGGAAGTGAAAAGACTTGGAGGAGATTGATGACAAGATCTATTAGTCCAAGAGAAAAACAAATATCAGTTAAAAGAAGAAAAAAAAAACACAATGACGACTAGGCTACGTACAGAAAGTGCATATATAGGAGGGTATTTGGAAAATAAAAAAACTTGGTCAATTTCTCTTTTTGTAAATGAATGATAGTATTTTTCTTGATTTATAAACTTAATTTCTCCTCTTCTTTTTTTTCGTCTTTCTTCCTTTTTTTTCCCTTGTGTATTCTAAATTTCATGGAGATAAAAAGGCCGATATTATTTCCTTAGTCTATGTTAGAATCTTAACATTAATTTGTCTCTTAAACCATATATCTTGTCTCTTAATTATTTTAAGGAACATGCATGCATTATAGTTTGAATATATGGGAGGAGGGTTTCTCAAGGAGTACAAACACTGTAAAAATATCTCTCTGATCGATCTCCCTGTTTTAAAATTATATTTTTCTTTTTAGTCCTTAAATTTTCGTAATTAGAGATATCTTAGCCTCTAAACCTAACTAATAACCTAGTTAATTAATAAATTAGGATAAAATAAAAAAGCTCTACATGCACAACACATGCAAGAAAGAAAATAAAAGAAAGATTTACTTAATTCATTGATATTAAATGTGTTTTCTTCGGCACATATATTTTCCGAATCTTGAAGAAAAGAAAGAAAAAAAAGATAGGCCGGCCGGGGACCATTTTGTTTTCCCATTGTCCCAAAAAACAAACTCGTGAAGTTTCCATGCATGTCAACACAATTGCACTGGATCGGAGGCTAGGAAAATTTTTGTTTTGTTGACTTAAAATAAATTCCAATTAATACCAAAAACTCAAAATAAATAAATAAAAATTCGTTGGGGGTGGTTGTTATTACTACTGCTGCTAAATATTGAGGAATTAAATTTAATTATTCTCAATGTCTCATGTATGTTGCTTGAGTAAACACTGATTAGATAACACCCATGGATGATTAGTGGCTATCGTGCCACTAGTTAAATGCGCTTGCCTGCCTGCAGCTTCATGTAGAATTTGTTTCCGCCGGTAATTAACTTGTACTACAAAATTTCCTAAACTCTAGCAATCAATCATTGTTGATTGTACTATGAGAAATGTTAAATAAATTAAATAGGTACGTGTACTCTTAACGTTCAAATTTGTTCGTACGTTTAAGATATAAATTTGTACCGAAAAAACCACCAAAAATTATACTCCCTCCGTCTCAGAATAAAAGTTTTTGTGGATTTTTCACGCATATTAAGAAAATGAATAAAATAATAAAATTGTCCATAATAAAGTCATTAAATATGGAGAGAGAATTAAAATAAGAAAAATATGAGATATTTAATGCTACGGTTATAATAGGAAAATATGTGTAAAAATTTAGTTATTAAAGGAAAATAGACATTTAACATGGGACTACCCAAAATAGTACTCCCTCCGTTCCTTAATATAAGTCGTTTTAGAGAAATATTTTTGTTCCTTAATATAAGTCGTTTGAGAATTTTAAGTAAGCATTAATTGTTTAGTTTCCAATATTACCCCAAGTATTAAGTGTAACTTTGATTGTCTCACTATTTTTTGTCCAATAAATATCAAACTCGTATTCCAATACAAGAGCAATATAGACAATTGATATTATAGTTAATGTTATACAATCATTCACATTAATCTTTGTCTTGTAAAAAAAGCACTTATATTAAAAAGCGAAGTAGTAATAAAAACTTTATATCGTGGGGATGGAGGAAGTATTTGACGGCTTGAACCAGATTGAGATACCTATCTCTCTTATAACTAGGATTACAGCTAATGCTTCCCTTTCTTTCGTAACATAAATATATGGAACTTGAGAATCATTAAGGAAGATGTGGCTTGCTAGCTAGATGCTAGCTGACTCTAGTGGCCGAATAACATGCTCTCTCTTTTTTTTTGTTCTTGCGACTCATTTCCTCTCTTCTACTCCTCCTTGTTATCAACAAATTATTGATCAACAATACTGAAGATATCAAACTACCGTTTCCACTGTGTAAAAATAAGTTTAATCGGTAAATTTAACCTAGCTACTCTAGATTTTGTCTCGTATTTCAGTCATAATTTGTACGTATGTGTAAAATTAACATATACAATTAGAATTAAACTAGCCGTCATGGCTAATAATGCCATCAAATCACCATCGTCATTAAACTATATTAATTTAAGGGTCTCCGATCCCTCACAAAATTTAATTTACGACCGAGTTTTGATGTACTCCATCTGTCCAATAATATATGACGTTTTAAATGATTTTATTTTTTTCAAATTATTTATCATTTTATAGCATTAAATATAATATCAATTGTCTATAATATCCTTATATTTAATGCTATAAAATCATTTCATTAATCATTGTGCACAACTTTAAATTATCATATATTATGGAACGGAGGAGGGATTATATAAGAAGCTAAAAAACAATTTAAATTGTTTGGTTTTATCCACTTTAGAAATATTAAATCTTCTGTCTATAACTTTTAACATTGTAAAAAGAAAGAGCATGTTTTCAACAACTGATTCCTTAATCTAAGCAATTAAATTCCATTCATAAAATTAAAAACCAATCTCTTCTCAGTTCTCCCCCTCCCTTTGGCACATTCTTCTAGCAAGAAAATTTTGATTTTGATTTGTTAAGTAGTATCTCCTATACCTAACAATCAAAGTATTCCTTGCAGCCTTCATTAATTAATTAGTTGCAGACACATGAGTTTGTTTCTATATATATATATATATATATATATATATATATATTTTTTAAATGAATTATATGTATAGTTTATGAGTAAATGAATTAAATATGTTATGTGAAGGAAGAAAATTAGAAAATAGTATTTTATGGCTTGAGAATCCTATATGAGGTATATGCAGATTTTTGATGATGGTTTTGGTTATTGGTGATGAAATCTTATGAGTTTGACATTTTAAGATGATTAAATGCATTAATTAGTAAAATGTAAACAATTAGAATAAATTGTTTATAAGTTTAAGAAATGTTTAAAATATTGTTGTAATATTAATAATATTAGATTATGAGATTTTTTATGTGATTTATAACATTTGGATTAAGATGTTATAAATATTGGTTTGGATTTTTATTGTGAATTTATACCTTTTTCATGTATAGATTACTATTCACAAGATTCTTATTCACGACAAAATTGGGTTCTTTTACGACCAAATTATCGTTGATTTATGAATTTTACTCTTGAAATTAAATTTATATTTTTTGATCATATAGTTTTTATTATCATATATAACATTTTTATAATCTTGGTGAATAAATTTTTACTTTGACTTGAGTGTAAAGATGGGTAGATTATTGGTATGATCGTGACTATGGGTTCTCTTTGGCCATGAGTCAAAGTCGGTTTATTAGTATGATCATGACCATTGAATTTACAATTGAATATTTTTTGCTTAAGTGCAAAGGTTAATTGATCAACATGATTATAATTATGGTTTATATAAATTCTGAAATGATTATGTATTTCTTTAAGATGTTAATATCTTTGGCATGTAATGCAAATGAACTATTGATGAATATTTTGGCGTAGTGCAAAGATGACCTGTTGTTGAATATCTTTGGCCTGTAGTGCAAAGATGACCTGTTGTTGAATATCTTTGGCCTGTAGTGCAAAGATGAAATGATAATGAATGTCTTTGGCCCGTAGTGCAAAGATGAAATGATAATGATTTTTGATGATGTAAATTATCTTCGTTCTAGATGAGAAGAGAAATTTAGAATTACAATTATGATTATGAGTTATTCATATGATTGTGGAAAGGAACTGTTGATTGATGTTACAGGGATAAAACATTGTTGGTGGACTTTTAATGTGGAGAAGATAATAGACTTTATAGTCTATTTGACTCTTCTAATGGATTGCTCGTTCCGCTGCAACTATGGTTGAAAAGTTTTATCATCTACTATATGTTCTAAATCTTTGATTTATTACTGATGAAGGCTATTGATAATTTAATTATCTTTAGTCATGATATTCTTTACTGAGCTAATTGTGCTCACCCTTTTGCTTTACAATTACTTTCAGGTAATAAGAGTGTAGCTGAGTCGAGTGGGGATAACAGGGGAATAGTGTGGTGGTCCGAGACTGTCAAAGTTTCTCAACACATTATAAAACGGCATGACATACAATTTATAATTGTATTGAGGACCTAACATATGTGTGTCGTATATTATACGTCACTTAATAATTGATTTTGGTGAACAACAATAGGGTGAGGTAAACCCAACTTTGGAAGGTGTTTTGCCCACTTATCATACAAGATGTCTAATGACATACAACCCTTGTGTTATCATAAAAGCAGGTTGTGCACATCCACTTGCTAAATATATCTCTACGAGCACTACTATATGATCTTGGAGTTTATTTGAAATATAATTTTCACTTTGAGACAATGGAGATAATTATATCAAGAGAAGACTCACCATTGGAAAGAAGGCGATAGTAATCTTCTCGTTTTTCTTTTTGGGGTCTATTAGGTCATCCAAGGATAATTATGTGGGCATATGATATCTATCATAACCTGTATTTACACGGCCTCCCATATACGAAGGTTTCTTTGAGCACTTTCCAAAGATTTTAAATTCTAAAGCAATTATTGATTGTACCTTTATGTAAGGTGTCATTGTGACGTGCTATCTAAGGTTGGGACATGAGTCACAATTGGTATATATTTGTATCAAAACTCACAGCATATGTGTTGTTGTATTTTGCATGACAATTGTAGTAATAAAGTTGTAGTTATTTTCTGTACCATGTATTTGGCGACTCAGAATAGGTTGGATGGATTTGACCTATTTTTGGGACGTCACACTTTCCGATAAGAATTTCTCTTCATTGGTGCGCAATTAAATAACCTAACCCCTTTTCCTCGATACAACTTTCTAGATATTGTCAATAATGCAAAAAATAATATGAATAACTGTGTTGTCTCAATTATTGATTTAATAATATAAAATATTGTGCAGATTATACTGTGATAATAATGGAATCAATAATATAAGATATTATGCAGCAACTATGTGACAATTATTGAATAAAATCGAGTAACTTTTTACGTAAAGATCAATAATCGGAGATCTTGTGTAATCTGAGTGTCTGCTACTTTTCAATACCGCGTACCACTGTGGAACAACGCGTATTATTATATTTTTATATATCACCGCGTATTTCAACAGTTTAACAGTAAAAGTTTTACCATTATTTTTATAAAAAAGTTATTTCTGTCGCTTTCTATATCCGAAAATTATTCCATTATGGGGTTCACCAATGATTGCGACGGCGTACGAATATTCCCCGACAAAACGAATATTCCTCGACCAAACTAATATTTTATGACAACTTGCTTACTTTGTAAAATTTTCACATATCATCCTTAACTTTAACCTTTTATCAATTTAATCATTTACTGAATAGAATAATAATTATAAGAAAAATTGAATACTTTTAGGCTTAAATATGATTTACTACCCTAAACTATAGGTCATATTCCACTTCAGTGATCCACCTTTCAATTTTGTCAATTAGATGATTGAACTATTAATTTTTTCTTAATTTCATTCAATTGGGCTGCCACGTCGAAATTGGCGTGTGGTATCCTAATAAATTAAATGAGTGCTTATGTGTAAAAAGAATATATATTTTTAATGAGACAAAGGATAAAAAGATTAAATAACAAATAAAACTATAAAAAATTAGACAAATAATATAAATTAAAAAGTATATAAAATTAACATTAATAATTAAGTAAATTACAGAAGAAAAAAAACATAATTATGAATAATTACACAAGTAACTTAATTTTAAAAATTACACAACAAACATAAATTAAACTTATTAAATTAACAATTAAACTAAACTAAACTAAACTCAGTTTTCGACAAGACCAAAGCCATATGACTGAACCTAGTTTCCGGCAAGACCAATCCGAACAAGAACCAACATCTAAATCCCCCAACACAGACAAACATCAAGATCTGAAAAATCCTAACCCAAAAAATCCATCCACCCTAACAGATCATAACTTCAAATGGGCATAATGAATAAATCATGGGAAAAGTAACAAGTATCATCAAAGGCATAGCCTTGACATAGTAAGGATCTTAAAGCAATTATAACATTGATCAACAAGAATAGCATAAATTCATTTTCCACAGCCAAGCCAGAACATCAATAATTGACCATAACAGAAAGATTCATTAATTGAAAATTTCCCACCAAACCCAAAGAGTTTACATGAACCCGAGATAGGAAAAACAAGTGAAAATCATTGAATTTAGAATGAAAAAAACCCAAAACAAATTGGATTTCAATAATAAACAAAATGGAAAATCGGGCGTACGGGAATAACCCCTACCACCAAATCAAAGAAAGGGCGCAGGAAAAATTAGAGAGCAAAGATGAGAAACAAATCCAATAAATCAAGAGCTAAAAATAATAATCAAATTTGATAAATTGGAATACAACACCCAAGATTTCAATGCCACAACTAGCAGGAAAGCATACGAAATTGGTCAAATCGAGCCAACACCACCACTGACTAAGAGGTTCAATTGCTTTCATAAGTTATCATCATCGTCATCTTCTTCATCATTCACTCTCTTCTCCTTCTCCTCCTCTGAGTTATATTCTCTGACGTTCATCCTCCTCCTCCTCCTACCCGACCGATCCCTCTCCCCATCCCTATCCCGATCCCGTTCTCGATCTTTCTTTATTCTCCGGCACAGTATCAATGTCGATCAACTAAAAAGCTAGAGAGTTGTTGTGAAACCTTTGATTCTCGGATCTAAGGTTTTTGTCAATCAAATTTTGGGATTTCGTTGAAAGAATCGATTCTGATGGTTAAAGGGTTTAATAAATTTTGCTTAGTTTTGATGTTTGATATAAAGTGACGGGATAATTTTACCCTTTAATATATCACCAATGTTAAATTAAAAAAATTAGAAACTTTTTTTTTAACCATATCAACTAAGTTATGCTCCACTTGGATAGCCACGTCAGCAATTTCTGACGTGGCAACTCAATTGAATGAAATTGAAAAAAATTAATAGTTAAATCATCTAATTGATAAAATTGAAAGGTGGATCACCAAAGTAGAATATGACCTATAGTTTAGGTAGTAATTTATATTTAAGTCATTCTTTTATTTCATAAAATTTGGGGTCTTACAATCTCCCCTCCTTATGAAATTTCGTCCCCAAAATTTACGTACCTGGTTTTTCGAATAAGTGAGAATACCTTGCTTTCATTTCATATTCTATCTTCTTGGTCATTTCCTCTGTATCATGATTTCTCCTTTGCTCATCTCTTGGATTTTAAATATCATTCCAGAATACAGCTTCAAAATAAAGGTTAATTGACATATCACAATTTGTCAACTTATTAAGAAAATTCAGCTTAGGTAGGACACACACTAGCAAAGGATATTACTCGTCTCTCCCCTCCTAGTTCTAGTCTCAGATCTCCGCCAGAGACCATATCCCTAAGCTTTGATACCAACCGTGAATCTCATCTCAACCTTGGATAGCACCTCACAGTGATACCTATCAGCTAGTCACCATTATTCACGGTGTCCCTTATGGAGAGTCTGGCTTCGGTACATCCTACACAAGGAAGTCACCAACAAGAGGCTCGGGGTTCTTTACTTATAACTCTGATACCAACTTTGACGCCCCCAAAATAGGTCCACACAACCCATTCAAAGTTGTCTAATACATGGTACAGAATTAAAATACAACTTTATTTATACAATTATCGTGCAAAATATGACAACACATAAGCTGTGAGTTTTAATACAAATATTGTCTCGTAGACAATATCCAAACTCAAATAAAGTCCTCATTACAATTATTGTCACACGATTTTACAAAACAGGGAGGACTACTATAATAAACATTATGAACCATTACTCCACTCTCCGACTAGCCTCAGTTACATTCTCGCTTCCTGAGAAGAACGATGGAACCAAAAGGAAAAGGGTAACTCAACTAGCAAAGTAAAGAATATTAATAAATCGAAGGTTTGAGCTTTCCTCACCTCACCGATTCTCGCTTTTGAAATAACAACTTCTTGCACCTCCTTCTTCAAATTCACCACTCGGTGTGTGGCTTGAAACGACTTTTAACTTTATCGATTAAAGTCGATTATACTCGTATATCATCACGTGGGTACCTAGAGTTTTCATCTCCATCTCTATTATTTATAAATTATACGAAATGAGTCTTTAACAATATCGTACTCGAACTTATATACGATCTTCTACTCAACACGTCGCCTACCACGTTCGCTTTTCGAGGATGGCGTGGTCGAACATGTCTTTGAAATGAGTCTCCTCTTGAGTTCTTGAAGCTCTTCCCACATTCCTTGCTCCATTCGAATTTTGTATCTACTAGTCAGTCAATTGCGTTAATGGAATAGCGATTCGAGAATATCCTTCAACGAATCTCACGATAATAACCAACTAAGCTTTAGAAAGCTAAGTATTTCGATTCTGAAACTTAGGTTGTTCTCAACTATTTCATATCCCATCCTTGGATAACACGTTACAATGACACTATCGGTTTCTTGTCGCATGAATATGGTGTCCCTACGGAAGGCGTCTCGGCTTCGGTGCATTCCACAAAGGAAGTCACCGGATAAAGGCTCAGTACCAAATTCTATAGTTGAATTTTTAACTCCACGAAGTTCAATAGGAGCCATTCGATATGAGATTTTAGAAATGAGTTTTGTACCGGGTTCAAAGTCGATACAAAATTTAATATCGGGATTTGGGAGTAAGCGAAATTCTTCAGAAAAACGTCCAGGAAAAATCAATAACAACCGGAATATTATTCAAATCGACACGTGTCTTTATTCAAATCCATAACATGGACTAAGAAAACGCGTTGAAAAGCAAGCAAGAGAGATAAAAGAATGGGTAGAACCAGGTTCTAGTAGGTATAAACTTCGCAAGAATTTATAATTAACTAACTTCGTCTTAACCGTTCGGGTTCCTCACTTGTTGGGAAGTCATGACAACCGCTCTCCTTTGAACTACCCGGTTTTGACTTATGCAGGGTAGCATTTGGTGTCGTTACTATCGTTGGAATTGACTTTTCTATAGGCATATTCCACCTTCAATTTGCTTTATCGTACTCGATTCATGATCTGAATCATCAATCTTCGATCCATATCGAATTGAGATTGACCGCCTGTGCTGAGGTAATTTAAAACTCGATGTTGGGTTCTTCCAATTCTTTGTCAAAAAGAGAAATGTATATCATCTATTTTTGCCTTTTTGGATCGGGACGTCTCTTTCTACAATATCAACATATCGTATGCGATGCGACTTTTACCCACGCATCCTTCATTCTCACTCGTTCGGTTGTTTCTTCTTTCAAATTTGATCCTTGATATTTGAATTCTCGATTCCAACTTTAATATCTTACCCTCCGCCAAAGCGTGATTTTGTTCGAGCATCACATATCGGGTAACACAATTTTGAATTGTTGTATCTCAACTGTTCCACGACCACCGCTTTGCTTCTTGACTGTTCTTCTAGCTCGTGAATACGATCTCGTAGTTCTACAATTTGATCAAAATTTCTTCTAATAAATTCTCCTCGGGTTCTCTTCTTCCTCACTCTCACCGCAACCTCTGCGACTAGCTCAAAAGCAACTATTAATTCTTCACAAATAATATTACAGAATCACGTAATCGGGAACCAGTAGTTCCCGGAAAGATGAGGAGGCTTTCGATAAGGATTTCTCTCTTACTAGGCAAGAATTAGGTGACCCAAACCTCTCCTTATACTGAGAACTTTCTAGACATTGCCCGATAATGTTATCTAATAATATTATTCGGATAATATGAATTATTAGCCGATAATGGAAAATCTTGTGTAATGACAATTTATTGAAACAACAATAATATAAAATATCAATGCAAAGTGATTATTGAATTAATAAAATAAAATACGAACGATAATTCTTTGTAACAATTATTGAGTAGTGCCTTGCTTCACGTAAGAATCAATAATTGGTGCAATCTGATGTCTTCTTTATTCACAACGCAGATTAGTGTGTTTTAACCCAATTTATTCCAACGATGATTAACGATAACAACTACTGTGTTATTTATAAACAACTTATATTTATCATTTTTTTCATCCAATCGCTTTTTCAAGTTATGGGGCCCACAAAAGATCACTACTGTCGCATTTAATATTCCCGACAAAGCATCTAATATTCCACGACCAAACGAATATTCCCTGAAACAATAATGAATATTTTATAACCACTTGCTTATTCAAAATATTAGCGTATTTTACCCATAACTATCCACATTAATCAAATCAACCCTTACTATTTCAAAATAATAAATAGAGGAAAATAAATTTTATTTATTAATAATTTGGGGTCTTACGATTCTGAATTATCTTTGTTGAAATACTAAATGGGTTAAAATACGATGAAAGACACGGTATTGCATCAATTATTAATTCTTTTGTAAGAAGTCACTACTCAATAATTGTTACAAATAATTCTTTATTCGATATTTTATTTTATTGATTCAATAATTGCTACGTTGATATTTTATATTATTTGTTGTTTCAATAATTGTCACTTCACAAGATTTTCCATTATCGAGCAATAATTCATATTATCTCTAATAATATTATTGGATAACATTATTGGCAATGTCTAGAAAGTTCTATCTAAGATAGGTTTGGTCATCTAATCAATGCGTGCCAAAGAGAGAGATCTTTATTGAAAAGCCCTCTTCCTGTGAACCTATGCTGGTTGTCAATATTGTGATTCTTTATATTATTTGTGAATAATTAATTATTGATTTATATGATGAGTAAAATATTGATTTTATGTGGATATAGATGGAGAAATTTTTTTTAATGTGATAATTATTGAAAATTAATATTTTATCTTTTTCTGATAAAATAATTCATTTAAATATATTATTTTAATAATATAATAATGGTGGTATTTTTACAATGACTGTGGGATATATGAGTATATGAGGAGGAAGAGTATTTTTGTTGCATTAAATGATTAACACATGTTTTGTGTGTTGGTGGACCCCATTTCTTGACTGAAATTTGATTATAGCCTGTAAAATCGCCCGTTTGTGGATTTCGGTCAATTTCTGTTTGGAATTTGGAAAAACTTTCTTCTGCAAAGTTGTAGAGAATGGAATTTCCTTTGAAAAAATCACGTGGTTTGAATTTTTTTGATAAAAGGGCTATTTATTATGAATTATTGAAGTTTCGTAGTTCTGAAATATTTGATTTTTGGAAGTTTTAATTATGTTTATTAAGAAAAACGTTTTTTTGGTTTTGGTGGGCTACATTAACATGTGCAACATGCTGAATTCAAATGTCTAGAGGTGGGCTTGAATATTTTTTAATTATGTTATTATTATATTAAATTTTCTGCTTTGGTGTTCTAAGCATTTTTCTATAAATAGGGTGCTTAGGTTAGAATTGAAAAGCACACCAGAAACTGAAATCTTCTATCTCTTTCTCTCTCGATATATTGAGCATATTCTTGTGAGTATTTTGATACTTTGAGTGTTGTTATCTGGTCTGCAAGTTCCTTCAAAGACTATATATTCAAATTATTCCAAAGGAAGCCTTTATTCTTTCGAGGTAAGGGATATTCTTTTTTCAAATGATATTATTTCTTTCTATATCATTATGCCAAGTATTGATCTGAACTTTTAATCAAATTTGGAATTTTTGTGTTCGGGAGTTCTTATTCACGATATCGACATTATTTACGATATCTGACTATTCACGAATCGACACTTTTCACGTAAAAAATTAAATTTTTTTGTTTTTCGTCCAAAATATCTAGTGTGTATACTAGTTTTGTTTGTATCCATGTTTTGATCATTCTTGAATTTTACTTCACTATGATTATTTATGAGGTATTTTTGGACATGAAATAACTGAAATACTGAATCCTTAATATTTATTCTTTTTGTTTCACCGGATTCATTTTCTTTAAAATATTTTTCATCATCCTCAGGTCCTAAATGATGATATAACGAATATCTTTGGCACATAGTGCAAAGATTAAAGATTTTATGATGAATATCTTTGGCGTAGTCTGAAGATGAGCAGGTGTTGAGATGAACATGACCAAGTGATGAATATCTTTGGCCTGTAGTGCAAAGATGAATATATGATTTAAGATGCGTATTAATTGATGTTACAAGAATAAAAATACAGTTGATGAACTTTTAAATTCATAGATAATAGTAGATTTCATTCTCTACGTAACTCATCTATAAATTATTATTTCATTGCGAATATTGATCTGAAACTTGTTGTCATTGTATTTTATCGATTTTTCCTGTTGAAGACTAACGATAATTTGTTACATATTATTTTAATCATAATATTCTTTACTGGGCTAGTTGAGCTCACCCTTTTCCTTTTTGTTCCATTTTTCTTCTCAAGAGGCGAGAATGTAGCGAGTACGAGTCGGGGTTTGGAATGATGGTTCTAGAGAGTTGTTTAGTAGTCCTCACCATTTTTATAAAATAATGTATCAATAATTGTGATGAGGATTTATTTGGGTATGGATATTGTCTATACGACAATATTTGTATTTAAACTCACAGTTTTTATGTTGTATTAATAAAGTTGTAGTTGTTTCTGTACCATATATTGACAACTCAAAATGGGTGATGTATACTTATTTTGGGGGAGTCACAGTTGGTATCAGAGCTTAGGGATATGATCTCTGGCGGATATCGGGGAATAGAATTAAGAGGGGAGAGACGAGTAAAACCTTCACTAGTGTGTCCTACCTAAGCTTATTTGTTGGTTGGTTAGTATATAGAGATATTATGTGATATATTGATTTCTTTAATTAACCCTTATTTTATGATAGTATTTGAGAATGTCGACTGAGAATGTTAACGAATGGAGTAAATGAGGCCGTGGAGACTCCTTTACTCACCAACGAGAGAAAAACGTCTGACAGTGGGAATGTTCTCCACCAAACAACGCCAATCGAAAGCGATGATGAAACGATGAATGTTTAGAAGCTTTTTGCGATTTCATGCAAAATCGAGACGCCTGATTTATCACAACCAAGCGGTTTGTCAAAACACCGGTGGAAATGATAACAACGCACGATTTATCACAAGCAAGGCGATTCAAAGAGTTGGGACCACCGAATTATAGGGAAAGCCAGATCCGATTAAAGCGAAAAGCGTGGGTCAAACAAATCACCAAGATATTCGATGTCTTGGGATGCACGGAGGAACAGAAGGTTCCATTCGCCACCTTTATGTTTTGTAATGAGGCAAATTACTGGTACCCATCCAGCCACACTCAGCATGTCTTGGGAGACGTTTCAGAAACTGTTCAATGACAAGTACTTTCCTGAAAGTATTCGTCATATGAAGGAAGTGGAGTTTATTAGACTAGAGCAGAATAACATGACGGTGTCCCAGTACGAGGCGAAGTTCATGGAGTTATCCAGATTTGCACCTCATTTGGAGGAGAATGAGGAACGTATGACGCGGATGTTTCTGAGAGGTTTGAAACCCGGCATACGTCAGTATCTCATTTCTCATAAATTATCTCTCTATTTAGATGTTGTCAACATGGCTCAATTGTTAGAGCGAGATAACGAGTACTGTGACGCCCCCAAAATAGGTATACATCACCCATTTTGAGTCGCCAAATACATGGTACAGAAAAAAAACTACAACTTTATTAATACAATTGTCGTGCAAAATACAACAACACATACTGTGAGTTTAAATACAATATTATCTTCTAGACAATATCCACACCCAAATAAAGTTCTCATTACAATTATTGATGCACTATTTTACAAAATAGTGAGGACTACTAAAACAGCTATCTTGAATCATCACTCCATACTCCGGCTAGTCCCTGCTAAACTTTCACCTCCTGAGAAAAAAAATGGAACAAAAAGGAAAAGGGTGAGTTCAACTAGCCCAGTAAAGAACATTATGACTAAGATAATATAAAACAAATTATCCTTAGTCTTCAAAAGGGAAAATTTGATAAAGTATAATAGACAACAAGTTTTAGATCAACAACTGCAGCGGAAACAACAATTCATTAGAAGAGTTAAGTAGAGAATGAAATCTACTATCATCTATGAATTTAAAAGTCCATCATCAATATTTTATCCCTGTAACATCAATCAATATACATCTTTGCACTACGGGCCAAAGATATTCATTTGTATCACCAGTTGGTCATGTTCATCTCAAAACCTATTCATCTTTGCACTACAGGCCAAAGATATTCATCAGGTAAACATTCATTTTTGCACTACAGGCCAAAGATATTCATCAATTATCACCATTAAGGACTGAGGATGATGAAAAATATTTTAGAGAACGAATCCAGTGAGACAGAAGGACAAATATTAGGGATTCGTATTTCGGTTTATCAAAATTCAATAATACTCCATAATAACCAAGTGTGAAGTAGAATTCAAAAATAAAGATCAAAACATGGATACAATCAAAGATAGTAACCATAAAAGACATCTGGAAGAAAAAGAAAAAAATTTATTTTTCGATGAATAGTCTAGTATTTGTGAATAAGTGTCGTATATCGTGAATAGTCTTCAGTATCGTGAATAAGTAACCCCGACACAACAAGTTCCAAATTTGATTAAAAGTTCAGATCAATACTTCGGCATAATGATATTGAAAGAAATAATATCATATATGAAGAAAATAACATCCCTTACCTCAAAGAAACAATACTTCGGAATGAAAAGTCGGAAGTAATGCTGAATGAAACTTGTACTGAACAACAACTTTCAAAGTATCTAAATACTCACAAAATACGCTCAATAATATATAGAGAGAAAGAGATAAAGAGATAAAGCTTATGTTTCTGGTGTGATTTTCAATTCTAACTTAGCCATCTATTTATAGGAAAATGTTAGCCGTACCAAGCGACTTGACTTCTTTACGATGGCTTTACTCGCTACTATTTCCACCCACCACATTTGAAATAAAATTCAAAGACATTTCTTCACCAACCACAAGTGGGGCCCACTCGATTCTAGAATTTTCCTCCAAAATCATTTATAACCCTAATTTTCGAAGCAGTCACCTCTTAAAATTCATAACAAATCATTCATTTTTTTTAATGGTTCAAAATTTGTGGACATATACCCAACTTATATATATATATATATAACATATCAAAAAATCACAACGATCCAACTATTGATTAAAAATTATAACTCACGCAATATATCGTAAAAATAATCTTGATTTGATTTTTAATACCTCCATTCAAGACAAAATACGAGATAAAACACCTCAACATTAACTCCTTCAATTATAATCATATAAAATAAATAAATCCATCATTTATATAAAATAAATATTTCCTTATCATATGAATCAATAATTAATTATTCACAAATAATATTACAGAATCACAATTATGACAACCAGGCCGTTCCAAAGAAAGAGTGGGCTTTCCAATAAGGATTTCTCCTTACTGGCGCGCAATTAGATGACCTAACCTCTCCTTGACAGAACTTTCTAGACTTTGTCAATAATGCTATCTAATAATATTATTCAAATAATATGAATTATTGATCTAATAATGGGAAATATACTGCAGTGACAATTATTGAAACAACAATAATATAAAATATCAATGCAGTAATTATTGAATCAATAAAATAAAATATTAAACAGTAACTACTGTAACAATTATTGAGTAGTGCCTTCTTACATAAGGATCAATAATTCAACAATACTGTGTATTACTGCGCCATTACGCGTATTACTGTATTTTAACCACCGGGTATTTCAACAGTGTTAACGGTAACGATTACGCCGTTATTTGTAACAACTCAATTTGTCGTTTTCTTCATCCGACAGTTATTCTGTGATGGGGCCCACAAATAACTGCGCCGTCATTCGGATATTCCTGACAAAAAGAATATTCCACGACCAAACGAATATTCTCAGACAGAAATGAATATTTTACAACCATTTGCTTATTTTGTAAAATTTGCACATTTCACCCATAACCAAAGTATTATATCAAATTAACTCTTTATTATTTCAAGATAATAAATAGAGAAAATTTAGTTTTATTCATAATAAGTTGGGGTCTTACAACCTCCCCTCCTTATGAAATTTTATCCTCGAAATTGACGTACGTACCTGGTGTTTCGAAAAGGTGAGGGTACATTGCTTTCATTTCTGATTCCAACTCCCAAGTCATTTCCTCAATAGCATGGTTCCTCCACAAAACCTTGACTTGTGGTATAACCTTTGTTCGTAGGATATGCTCTTTCCTATCCAACATCTTGACAAAAATACCTCCTCGTGACGTTAAATCTTCTACTATCTCATCCGGTTCTAACGCAATAATGTGGTTTTCGGGTCTTTCACATATTTACGAAGCATAGATATGTGAAAAACATTATGAACACGAGACATACTTGGAGGTAATGCGAGTCTATAGCTACATTTCCTATTCGGTCGAGAATCTCAAATGGTCCAATAAATCGTGGATTGAGCTTTCTCTCTTCCCAAATCTTGTAACTCCTTCCATGGAGCAACACGTAACAATACATGATCCCCAATATTAAATTCCATGTCCTTTCGATGAAGATCAGCATAACTCTTTGATCGATCTTGTGAGGTTTGAATACGTTGTCGAATCATTTGGATCTTTTCTGTAGTTATGCGTACTAATTCTGGTCCCAACAACGTTGCTTCTCCCACCTCGTCCCAGCATACTGGAGAACGACACTTTCGTCCATACAACGCCTCAAATGGAGCCATGCCTATACTTGCTTGATAACTGTTATTGTAGGAGAATTCCACCAATGGCAAGTACTTATCCCAACTTCCTTTGAAATCTAGGACACAGAGTCTTAATAAATCTTCAAGGGTTTGAATAGTCCTTTCCTATTGTCCCTCCGTTTTGAGGAGGATGGTATCTTTGGCCAATCAATAAATCTGTGCCCATAGCTTTCTGCAGCTAACCCAAAATCTTGAAGTGAATCTTGGGTCACGATCCAAACTATGGATACTTGGCATGCCATGCAATATAGACAATCTCATTCACGTACATACTGACAAGACGTTCAAGGACTAAGTTTCAGATAGGTAAGAAATGAAAGCGAACTTGGTTAATCTATCAACAATAACCCAAATCGCATCTATGCCTTGAGAAACTTTGGGAAGACCCGTAACGAAATCCATGGTAATGTGTTCCCACTTCCATTCCGAAATCTCAAGTGGTTGCAATGGACCTTTTGGCACTTGATGTTCCGCCTTTACACGTTGACAGGTTAAACACCTCGAGATAAACTCCGCGATCTCTCTCTTCATATTGTTCCACCAAAATGTATTTCGAAGATCATGATACATTTTGGTACTCCCAGGATGGATTGTAAATGGTGTGTTATGTGCCTCCATCATGATTCTATGCTTCAAGTCAGGATCGTTAGGAATGCAAAGTCTTGAGTTGACTCGAAGTATTCCTTCTTCATCGATTCCTCGCTTCCGAATAATAGACCTTCTTGCAGCTTTCTTCTTCATACATATCGCCCCCCAGTCCGTAGCTTGAGCGACTTTTAACTTTATCGATTAAAGTCGGTTCTACTCGTATGTTTGATATCATCACGTGGGTACTTGGAGCCTTTAAATCTATCTCCATCCTTTGTAAGTCGTTAAAAATGGGCCTTTGTGTTAACAACATCGCACTCGTGCCGCGTATGATCTTCTACTCAATGCGCATACCATAACTGCGTTTGCTTTTCCAGATGATATTGAATGCTATGGTCGTAATCCTTCAACAACTCGAGCCAACGTCGTTGTCGCGTGTTGAGTTCCTTTTGGGTGAAAAAATATTTGAGGCTTTTATGATCCGTATAAATCTCCACTTTCTCCCATATCTGAGTAGTGTCTCCAGATTTTCAACGCAAAAACGATCACTTTGCTAACTCCGGATCATGAGTAGGATAATTCCTCTCATATTTTTGAGTTGTCGCGAGGCATAAAGCTATGACTTTCCCATGTTGCATGAGAACACATCCTAACCCTTTGCACTCAAGCATCGCTTATAGATAACAAATCCATCCGAACCAGATGGTATTGTCGAACAGTCTTAAAATGAGTCTCCTCTTGAGCTCTTGGAAACTCCTCTCGCATTCCTCGCTCCATACAAATTTTGCATCTTTCCAAGTTAGCTGAGTTAAAGGAGTAGCGATTCGAGAAAATCCTTCAACGAATCTCCGATAATAACCAGCTAAGCCTAGAAAGCTACGCACTTCGGTCACCAACTTCGGCTGTTCCCAACTTTGGATTGCTTTAATCTTTGCCGGGTCAACAGATATTCCATGTTTTGAGACCACGTGCCCAAGGAATGCTACTTCCTTAAGCCAGAACTCGCATTTCTTCAACTTGGCATATAGCTTGTTGTCACGAAGCCTTTAAAGTACCAGCTTCAAATGGTGCTCATGATCTTCACGGCTTTTGGAATAGATGAGGATGTCATCAATAAAGACAACAACGAATCGATCCAAATATTCCTTGAATACTCGGCCATCATATCCATGAAAGCAAGAGAGCATTAGTCAATCCAAAAGACATGACTAAGAATTCATAATGCCCAGACGAGTCCTCAAGGCGCCTTTGAATATCCTCGGTTTTAATCTTCAAATGATGATATCCGAGCGAAGATCGATCTTTGAAAAGAATTGTGCTCCTTGCAATCGGGTCAAACAGTCATCAATACGAGGTAGGGGATACCTATTCTTGATGGTGACATGGTTTAATTCTCTCAGAGTCAATACAAAGTCGCATACTTCCGCCTTTCTTCTTTACAAATAAAACAGAGCACCCCAAGGAGATGTACTTAGGGCCGAATGAAACCGATGTCTAACAATTCCTGTAGTTGGACTTTTAACTCCCGAAGTTCAATAGAGCCGCTTCGATATGGGGTTTTGGAAATGGGCTTTGTACCCGGTTCAAGATCAATAAAGAATTCAACTTCACGTTCCGGGGGTAGACCAGGAAGTTCTTCAGGAAATGCGTCAGGAAATTCACTAACAACAAGAATATTATTCAAATCTGACGTGTTTTTGTTCAAGTCCATAATATGGGCTAAGAAAGCTTGACATCCGTTTTTCAATAAACGAATAGCTTTATGGCTTGATATGGCAGTGACTGATTTTAGTGGTTTAGTTGCTTAAATTCGTATAACAGGTTGGTTAGGAATATGAAAACTAACAACTTTACGAAAATAATCAATTTTGGCATGATGAGTGGTTAACCAATCAATCCCTAAAATCACATCAAATACAAATATCTTTAAAGAGATAAGATCAATAGGTAATGTGATTGTGCCAACTTGGATCAAGCAAGATTTATAAACTGTAGATGTAACGAATGTTTCACCCAAGGGAGTTTCAACAGATAAGTTAAAGTCCAATTTCTCCGGAGTCAAGTTTAAACGTTGAGCACAAGCAGGAGAGATAAAAGAATGGGTAGAACCAGTATCTAGTAAGGTATAAACTTCGCAAGAGTTCAAGATTAGCTTACCCGTGATCACCTCGTTCGGGTTTCTTATGTTTTGGCTAGTCACGACAAACGCCCTTCCTTGAACCACCGACTTTGCTTTGTCCGTAGTCGCCTTTGGTGCTGCCGTTCCAGTTGGACTTGACTTCGCTATCGAACAAAATCGGGCTATGTGACCGTCTTCTCCTTAATTGAAACACACCTTGGAAGGTTGTGAATAATTTGGACTTATGTGTCCCTCCTCTCCGCATCTGTAGCATCTAACCGGGCGGCGCGTTCTCCTCCCCTAGAATTTGTTGTTGGTGAGTAGTCTTTATTCTTTGATGTCTTCCGTCATTGTTGAATCTCCTTTTTGAAATTTCCACTGACTCACATCTCCTATTGTCATGGCCACGATTTCCACCCGAGTGGTTACCACTTTTGTCCGTATTCTTCCCTCCTCGCCGTTATCATCGCTCCGAGGATCATTGTTATTCATTCTAGATATTACCCTAGTTGTGGTCCCTCGGTTGAACATACTCATTATCACGCCTAATAATTGAGCCTCATTTACAACATCCTGAATATAAAGAAAATTTATGAGAGATAAGATATTATCGAATCTCTGGGTTTTAGACCTCTCAAAAACATCCGCGTCATACGTTCCTCATTTTCTACCAAATGAGGTGCAAACTCGATAACTCCGCGAACTTCGCCCGTCTTTCGGGACACCGCCATCGTTGTTGTTTCTATTCGATTCTAATAAACTCTACTTCCTTCATATGACGAATACTTTCAAGAAAGTACTTGTCATTGAACGATTCTCAAATTTTTTCCCAAGACATGTTGAGTAGCGTCGGTCGGTGATCGCTTCACGATTCCCACCAATAATCACTTCTCACCACGAAACATAAAGGTGGCGAATGGAACCTTCGTTCCTCAGTCATCCCAAGACATCGAATATCTTGGTCATTTGCTTAACCCACGTTTACGCTTTAATCGGATCGAGGATTTCCCCACAAATGGTGGTCCCAACTCCTTGAATCGCTTTCTTTGTGATGCATATCGCGTTTCTTTATCATTTCCCTTTGCAGTATTTTGTACACGAGTCTCCTCGTTCGATTTTGCATGAACTATAAAAAGCTTCTAAACATCGCATCATTCATCGTTTGCTCGGTAGTGTTGTTTACAGGAGGAATATTGCCTTCCTGTTGTACGTTCTCTTGGTTGGTAATCTAAGGTTGTTCCACAGTCTCATAGACTCCATTATTAACATTCTCAGCTGCCATTCTTAAAACTGCCATAAAACAGGGGTTAATTAAACAAATTAACATATCACATAATAACCCTATATTATGACCGAACAACAAATAAGCTTAGGTAGGACACACTAGCGAAGGATTTACTACACTCTCCCCTCCTAGTTCTATTCCCCGATCCGCCAGGAGACCATATCCTAAGCTCGATATTAATCATGACGCCCCCAAAATAGGTATACATCACCCATTTTGAGTCGCCAAATACATGGTACGAGAAAAACAACTACAACTTTATTAATACAATTGTCGTGCAAAATACTGACAACACATACTTGAGAGTTTAAATACAATATTGTCTTCAGCAATATCCACACCCAAATAAAGTCCTCATTACAATTATTGATGCACTATTTTACAAAATAGTGAGGACTACTAAAACAACTATCTTGAATCATAACTCCATACCCCTAATTTAGTCCTCGCTAAACTCTCACATCCCGAGAAGAAAAATGGAACAAAAAAAAAGGGTGAGCTCAACTAGCCCAAGAAAGAACATTATGACTAAGATAATATACAACAAATTATCCTTAGTCTTCAATAGGAAAATCGATAAAGTACAATAGACAACAAGTTTTAGATCAACAATCAACCGGTGAAACAACAATTCATTAGAAGAGTTAAGTAGAAATGAAATCTATCATCATCATTTATCCCCAATTTCATGTTCATCTCAACACTGCTCATCTTCATCTTTTCTACTGGCCAAAGATATTCATCAGTAATCATTCATCTTTGACTACAAAGCCAAAGATATTCATCAATTATCACCATTAAGGACCGAGGATGATGAAAAACATTTTAGAAAATCGAATCCAAAGAGAGATGTAAGGACAAATATTAGGGATTCAGTATTTGGTTTATCCAAATTCAATAATACTCCATAATAACCAAGTGTGAAGTAGAATTCAAAAATAAAGATCAAAACATGGATAAATCAAAGATAGTAACCATAAAAGACATCTGGAAGAAAAAGAGAAAATCTCATTTTTCGGTGAATAGTGCCATATTTGTGAATAGTGCCGTATACGTAAATAATGTCGTATACGTGAATAGTAACCCCGACACAACAAGTTCCAAATTTGATTAAAAGTTCAGATCAATACTTCGGCATAATGATATTGAAAGAAATAATATCATATATGAAGAAAATAACATCCCTTACCTCAAAGAAACAGTACTTCGGAATGAAAAGTCGGAAGTGATGCTGAATGAAACTTGTACTGAACATCAACTCTCAAAGTATCTAAATACTCACAAAATACACTCGATAATATAGAGAGAAAGAGAAAGCTTATGTTTACGTGTGATTTTCAATTCTAACTTAGCCTCTATTTATAGGAAAATGTTATCCCAAAAGCGGACTTGACTTCACTACCACGATGCTTTTACCTACTATTGCCACCCACCACATTTGAAATAAAATTCAGCATATTTCTTCACCAACCACAAGTGGGGCCCAATCAATTCTAGAATTTTCCACCAAAATCATTTATAACCCTAATTTTCGAAGCAGTCACCTCTTAAAATTCATAACAAATCATTCGTTCATTTTTAACGGTTCAAAATTTCAGGGCATATACCCAACTTATACATATATATAACATATTCAAAAATCAAAACGATCCAACGGTCAGATTAAAAATTATAACTCACACAATATATCATAAAAATACTGATTTGATTTTTAATACCTCCATTCCGACAAAAATACAGATAAAACACTTCAACATTAACTCCTTCAATTATAATCACATAAAATAAATAAATCCATCATTTATATAAAATAAATATTTCTTTATCAGTGAATCAATAATTAATTATTCACAAATAATATTACGTAATCACAATTATGATGACCGCATAGCTCCTCGTGAAATGAGGGGCTTTCCAATATGGATTTCTCCTTCTTGGCGCAATTGATTAGATGACCTAACCTCTCCTCGACATAACTTTCTAGACATTGTCAATAATGCTATCTAATAATATTATTTAAATAATATGAATTATTGATCTAATAATGGAAAATATAGTGCAGTGACAATTATTGAAACAACAATAATATAAAATATCCATGCAGCAATTATTGAATCAATAAAATAAAATATTAAACAAGAATTCATCGTAACAATTATTGAGTAGTGCCTTTTACGTAAGGATCAATAATTCAACAATCCTCTGTAATACTGGTGTCTTCTTTGCCATTCACGCCAGACATCGTATTTTAACCACCGGGTATTCCAACAGTGTTAACGGTAACGATTACGCCGTTATTTGTAATAACTCAATTTGTCGTTTTCTTCATTCGACAGTTATTCTGTTATGGGGCCCACAAATGACTGCGCCGTCGTACGTATATTTTCGACAAAAAGAATATTCCACGACCAAACGAATATTCCCCTACAGAAATGAATATTTCACAACCACTTGCTTATTTTGTAAAATTTGCACATTTCACTTATAACCAAAGTATTATATCAAATTAACTCCTTAATATTTAAAAATAATAAATAGGAAAATTTAATTTTATTCATAATAAGTTGGGGTCTTACAAGTACGTTCAACCGAGGGACCATAACCAGGATCATACTGGTGACAGCAGTCATCAAAACAACGATAACCAGCGGAGAAAGAAGAATACAGACAAGAACTAACCACTACACTCGTGGTAATCATGGCCCGTGAGAATAGAAGAAGCGAGTCGGGGAGATTTTAAAAGAGAAAGTACAACAACGACAATGCAAAGACGTCAAGACCAAAGAAGAATCGGTTCCAAGGGAGGAGAACGACCACCCCATTATACGCTATAAGTCAAGAAAGAAGGATATATCGTACCTCAAACCGCCCACAACAGTTTAAGGTATGTAATAATTGTGGAAAGGAAGGACATATCGCCGAGATTACATCATAAGCGAAACCAAGTCCAACGGGATGGTGACTCAAAAGGCTATCCCGAAAAAGTCAAAGTCAACGGTTCTGGAAGAGCATTTGTCGTGGATCGGTCAAAATCGCGAGAACCCAAACGAGGTGATCACGGGTAAGCTAATCTTAAATTCTTGCGAAGTTTATACCTTACTTGATACCGGTGCTACCCTTTCATTTATCTCTCCTGCTTGTGCTCAACGTTTAAACTTAAATCTGGAGAAATTAGATTTTGATTAATCTGTGGAGACTCCGTTAGGAGAAACTTTCATCACATCCACTATTTATAAATCTCGTTTGATTTAAGTTGGCACCATCACATTACCTGTTGACCTTATCTCTTTAAAGATACTTGCATTTGACGTAATTTTAGGGATTGATTGGTTAACTACTCATCATGCCAAAATTGATTGTTTTCGTAAGGTTGTTAGTTTTCATATTCCTAACCAACCTGTTGTTCGAATTCAAGTAACTAAACCATTATAATCAATCACTGTTATATCAAGCCATAAAGCCATTCGTTTATTAAAAAATAGATGTCAAGCTTTCTTAGCCCATGTTATGGATTTGAATAAAGACACGCCGATTTAAATAATATTCTGTTGTTATTGACTTTCCCGACGTTTTTCAAGAAGAACTTCGATGGTCTACCCCGAACGTGAAGTTGAATTCTTTATTGATCTTAAACCCAGTACAAAGCCCATTTCTAAAACCCCATATCGAATGGCTCCTATTGAACTTCGTGGAGTTAATGGTCCAACTACGTGAGTTGTTGGACATCGGTTTCATTCGTCCCCAGTACATCTCCTTGGGGTGCTCTGCTTTATTTGTAAAGAAGAAAGATGGGAGTATGCGACTTTGTATTGACTATCGGAATTGAACCATGTCACCATCAAGAATAGGTATCCGCCACCTCGTATTGATGACTTGTTTGACCATTCAAAGGAGCACAATTCTTTTCAAAAATTGATCTTAGCTCGGATATCATCAAATGAAGATTAGAATCGAGAATATTCCAAAGACGCCTTGAACTCGGTATGGGCATTACGAATTTTTAGTCATGTCTTTCGGATTGACTAATGCTCCTGCGGCTTTCATGGATATGATGAATCGAGTATTCAAGGAATATTTGGATCAATTCGTTGTTGTCTTTATTGATGACATCCTCATATATTCCAAAAGTCGTGAAGATCATGAGTATCATTTGAAGCTGGTACTCCAAAGGCTTCGTGAAAATAAGCTATATGCCAAGTTGAAGAAATGCGAGTTCTGGCTTGAGGAAGTAGCATTCCTTGGGCGCGTCTTTGTCAAAACATGGAGTATCTATTGATCCCACGAAGATTGAAGCAATCTGAAGTTAGAACAATCAAGTCGTGGTTGAAGTCTGCAGACTTTTCTGGGCTTAAAGAACCATTATCGGAGATTCGTGGAAGGATTTTCTCGAATCACTACTCCATTAACTCAGCTGACTTGGAAAGATATCAAATTCGTATGGAGCGAGGAATGCGAGAAGAGTTTTCAAGAGCTTAAGAGGAGACTCATTTCGACACATGTTTTGACAATACCATATGGTTCGGATGGATTTGTTATCTACAGCAATGCTTCAGGCAAAGGGTTAGGATGTGTTCTCATGCAACGTGAGAAAGTCATAGCCTATGCCTCGAGACAACTTAAAAAATATGAGAGGAATTATCCTACTCATGATCTAAAGTTGGCAGCAGTCGTTTTCACGCTAAAGATCTAGAGGCACTATCTATATGGGGAGAAAGTGGAGATATATTTACACCATAAAAGCCTCAAATATTTTTTCACCCAAAAAGAACTTAACATGCGGCTACGACGTTGACTCGAGCTGTTGAAAGACTACGACCATACCATTCAATACCATCCTGAAAAAGCGAACGTGGTAGCCGACGCATTGAGTAGAAGATCATATGCGGGAACGAGTGTGATGTTGTCAATACAAAGGCCCATTTTGTGTGATTTACAAAAGATGAAGATAGAATTCAAGACTCTGGGGACCCATGCAATGATGTCAAGTATACGTATAGAACAAACTTTAATCGAAAAAATTAATGTTGCTCAAGCCACAGACCCGGAGTTGATGCATATGAAGAAGAAAGTGCAAGAAGGTGTTATTCCAGAAGCAAGAATCGATGAAGAAGGAATACATCGAGTCCACTCCCGACTTTTTGTTCCTAACGATTCTGATTTGAAGTACAAGATCATGATGGAGGCACACAATACACCATTTGCAATCCATCATGGAAGTATCAAAATGTATCGTGATCTTCAACATACATTTTGGTGGAACAATATGAAGAGAGAGATTGCAAAGTTTATCTCGACGTGTTTAACTTGTCAACGTGTAAAGGCGGAGCATCAAGTGCCTAAAGGTCCATTGCAACCACTTGAGATTCCGAAATGGAAGTGGGAACATATTACCATGGATTTAGTTACGGGTCTTCCCACGGTTTCTCAAGGCATAAATGCTATTTGGGTTATTGTTGATAGATTAACCAAGTCTGCTCATTTCTTGCCGATACAGGAGACTTATTCCCTTGAACGTTTTGCTAGTATGTACGTGAATGAGATTGTGAGGTTGCATGGCATGCCAGTATCCATAGTTTCGGATCGTGACCCAAGATTCACTTCAAGATTTTGGGTTAGCTTACAAAAAGCTATGGGCACGGATTTACGGTTTAGTTCGGCATACCATCCTCAAATGGACGGACAATCAGAGAGGACTATTCAAACTCTTAAAGATCTATTAAGGCTCTGTGTCCTAGACTTCAAAGGGAGTTGGGATAAGTATTTACCATTGGTGGAATTCTCCAACAACAACAGTTATCAGGCAAGTATAGGGTGGCTCCATTTGAAGCATTATATGGACGAAAGTGTCGCTCTCCAATATGTTGGGATGAGGTGGGTGAAGCAACATTGTTGGGACCCGAGTTGGAACGTATGACTACGGAAAAGATTCAAATGATTCGACAACGTATACAAATGGCACAGGATTGACAAAAGAGTTATGCGGATCTTCATCGAAAGGACGTGGAATTTAGTATTGGGGATCATGTATTGTTTAGAGTTGCTCCATGGAAGGGAGTTACAAGATTTGGGAAAAGAGGAAAGCCCAATCCACGATTTATTGGTCCATTTCAGATTCTTGACCGAATAGGAAATGTATCCTATAGACTCGCGTTACCTCCAAGTATGTCTCGTGTTCATAATGTTTTTCACATATTGGTGCTTCGTAAATATGTGAAAGATCCGAACCACGTTATTGAGTTAGAACCGGACGAGATAGCCGAAGACTTAACGTATGAAGAGATAACGTATGAAGTGGTACCTTTCAAGATCTTGGATAGAAAGGAGCATGTCTTACGTACAAAGGTCATACCATAAGTTAAAGTTTTGTGGAGAAACCATGCCATTGAGGAAATGACCTGGGAGTTGGAAACGGAAATGAAAGCGAGGTATCCTCACCTTTTCGAAACACCAGGTACGTACGTCAATTTCGTGGACGAAATTTCATAAGGAGGGGAGGTTGTAAGACCCCAACTTATTATTAATGAAATTAAATTTCCTCTATTTATTATTTTGAAATAGTAAGGGTTGATTTGATTAATGTGGTTAGTTAGGGGTAAAATGCTAAATATTTCAAATAAGCAGTGGTTATAAAATATTAATTTTATCGGAGAATATTCGTTTGGTTGTGGAATATTCTTACCGCTTGGGAATATTAAATGCACTCTACAAGCCCTTATTGTGTGGGCCCCATAACTGAAAGCGATTAGATGAAGAAAACGACAAATATAAGTTGTTTATAAATAACTGGTAGTAGTTATTCTGCTAATCTTGTTGAAATACTCAATGGTTTAAAACACAAGAAGACACGGTATTGCACCAATTATTGATTCTTACGTGAAGAAGGCACTACTCAATAATTGTTACGAAGAATTAATGCTCAAATTTTATTTTATTGATTAAATAATTGTTGCGTTGATATTTTATATTATTGTTATTTCAAAATTTGTCACTTTACAAAATATTTTCCATTATCGAGCAATAATTCATATTATCCGAATAATATTATTGGATAACATTATTGGCAAAGTCTAGAAAGTTACATCTAGCGAGAGGTTTGGTCATCTAATTACGTCTTAGTAAAGAGATCCTTATCAAAAGCCCCTCTTTCACTGAACCTTTTTGGTTGTCGATGATTGTGATTACGTAATATTATATGTGAATAATTAATTATTGATTTATATGATGATGAAAATATTAATTTTATGTGGATATAGATGGAGAAATTTTTTTTAATGTGACAATTATTGAAAATTAATATTTTATCTTTTTCTGATAAAATAATTCATTTAAATATATTATTTTAATAATATAATAATGGTGGTATTTTTACAATGAATGTGAGATATATGAGTATATGAGGAGGAAGAGTTTTTTTGTTGCATTAAATGATTAACACATATTTTGTGTGTAAGTGGACCCCATTTCTTGACTGAAATTTAATTATAGCTTGTAAAATCGTCCGTTTGTGGATTTCGGTCAATTTCTGTTTGGAATTTGGAAAAAATTTATTCTGCAAAGTTGTAGAGAATGGAATTTTCTATGGAAAGGACATGTGGTTTGAATTTTTCTGATAAAAAGGCTATTTATTATGAATTATTGAAGTTCCGTAGTTCCGAAATAATTGATTTTTAGAAGTTTTAATTATGTTTATTAAGAAAAACGTTTTTTTGGTTTTGGTGGGCTACATTAACATGTGCAACATTCTGAATTCAAATGTCTAGAGGTGGGCTTGAATATTTTTTAATTATATTATTATTATATTAAATTTTCTGCTTTGGTGTTCTAAGCATTTTCCTATAAATAGGGTGCTTAGGTTAGAATTGAAAAGCACATCAGAAACTAAAATTGTAAGACCCCAGCTTTTATAAATAAAGATGAATTTTTCTATAAATATTATTTTTGAATATTATGGAATAAATTTGATATAATGTTATAGTTGTGGGTAATATTTATAAATTTTGCAAAGTATGCAAGTTGTTATAAAATATTCGTTTGGTCTGGGAATATTCTTTTGTTAGGAATATTCGCATAACTACTCAATCATTGGTGGACCCCACAATGTAATTATTGTCGAATTGAGAAAATGACAAAATATTTTATAAAAATAACTATGGAGGTGTTACTGTTAAAACCGTTGAACTACCCTTATGGTAAAAGTACAAAGAATCTGCATTGGTTGCATAATAAAGACACGATATTGATTATTAATGCTTACGTGAGAAGTCACTCACCTATGCTCAATTATTGCTACAATAATTCTTTGATCATATCTCTTATATTATTGATTCAATTATTGTCACAATTATCATCTCAGATAATATGTTATAGTATTAAATCAATAATTGAGACGACATGTCATAAATGATTAATAATTGTTGAAAGATTAAATATGTGTTGATGAAAAATAATATGATTTGTGGTAAGTTTGATTATTTTATAGGGGCTCATATGTCATCATCTAAGAGTCTCTTCGTCAATAGTATTTACCTTCGTCGATAGTAATTACCTTCGTCGATAGTAATTACCCTTGTGAATAGTATTTATCTTCGCTAATAAGAATTACCCTTGTGAATAGTATTTACCTTCGTCAATAGTAATTACCTTCGTTAATAGTAATTACCTTTACCGACGTCGAACCACTTGTCGTTTCACATTACAAAGCGCCGAACCACTTGTCGCTCAACATTACAAAGGCGTCAAACCACTTTTCTTTTCACATCATTAGTCGTCAAGCCACTTGCTTTTTCACACGCCAAAAGCTTTAGCTAGAAATCTTCTATAAATAGAGGCCTGAGGCTTCATTATTTTCACGAATTCATTCAAGCTATAGAGAGAAAGTATAGAGAGAATAAGAGAGAGAAGAAGAAGAGTATTTTGTTACTACACTCGCTGCAGCAGATTCAATCTCCTACCAAAAGTAAGGGGTGTTATTCTTTCTTATTCATGAAGAGAAGCATTGTTATTCATTACTTATTATTCTGTTGGAATAACTTTTGTAATGTGGTTTACCCTATACTTGGTGACATTCTTCTATTATTACATTGGAACATCCTGCTCATGTGTTTTACACCGGACTCGGTTCCGTCTTTATTATTTTGTTGGAACATCACATGCATGTGTTTTTTACACCTGACACGGTTCCGCCTCTTTATTATTCTCGCTGGAACATCACATGCATGTGTTTTACACCGGACTGGTTCCGCCTCTTTATTATTCTATTGGAATATCCTATCGTGTGTTTTACACCTGGATCCGGTTCCATCTTTATTATTCTGTTGGAACATCATCCCGTTGTGAATTTCACCTCGACTGGTTCCGTTATTTATTATTCTCGTTGGAATAACTTTTCTGCATGCGGGCTTATCGCATGCATGGTGATTTCTTTTGTTATTCCATTCTTTATTATACCCAATTGGTTAAAACTTTGACTTCTATACTCCATGAAATTAGTGGAATATCCTTGATATTTGCGTTTCATCCAAAGATCTTTCATGAAAATATTCTTCCGATCATTCTTGAATTTTACTCTACAAAACAAAGATCATGTTGATAATTTGGGCGTTAATAATTCTGGATAAAATAATTCTTGAACTTGTTTTATTGAATTCTTATATCATTGTCATCATCCTCATGTTTATATTTTTTAAAGTCATCTATGGCACATAGTGCATAGATGGACTTGAGTATGATTATGACCGAGAGACTATTCGGTGTAATCATGGCCAGTAATGTTACAAATGATGTGGTAAAAATCCTCGATTAGTAGTAGTGCATTGATGGACGATTGTTGGCATGATCATGACCATTAATGAATACACAAATATTCTTGGCCGTAGTAGTCATGAATAATTGTGGTCGTGATATCTTAAAGAATATCCTCGGCAGTAGTCTGCGGTGATTCGATGATGTGGAATATTTATTAAAGTGAGTCTCATTTATAACAGTGATGAAAACCTTTTAAAACCTAAAAGATAGTAGACTTTATTTTCTACTTGACTCTTTTAATGGATTACGTATATTCACTGCAGCTTAAACCGGTTGTCTATTGTATTTTATCGGTTTAACATTGTTGAAGACTATTGATAATTTATTACGCATTATCTTAGTCATAATATTTCTTCTTTGGGCTAGTTGAGCTCACCTTTCTTTCACCGTTTCTCTTGAAATGAGAATATACCGGGACGAGTCGGGAAACGAGTGATGGTCCCGAAGATAGCATTAGTAGTCCGCACTATTCTCGTGAAATAGTGTGATAATAATTGTAATAAGGACTCCTTTTGAGTTTGTATAATATCTAGTAGATTTATATTTGTATTTAAACTCACGCTTTATGTCGTATTGTATACCTACGCTTATGTTAGTAAGTTATATTTAAATTACATTTACCATGTAAGTGGCGACCCAAGATGGGTGATGTATACCTAATTTTGGGGGCGTCCACGATTGGTATCGAGCTTAGGATATGATCCTCGGCTAAGATGTGAGAATAGTACTAGGAGGGAGAGACGGAATACCTTCGCTAGTATGACTACCTAAGTTTATATGCTATTTTATTGGTTGGTCGAGAAGATAGGGATAATTTGTTACATGTCAATTAACCTTTTGTTTTGTGGCGATGTCGAAAATGACATCCGAGAATGTTGAGAATAAGAATGGAGCGCAGACGATCGTTGATTCACCACATATCAAGAATCGAGGATAATGTGCATCGTGAAGGCGACAATCCTCATGCAAACAAAACACCGACCAAATGATGAATGATCAAATGTTCAGAGGCTTTATGCAATTTATGCAACAAAGAAAGAGATGACTCATGCCCAAAACGTAGGTGGAAACACGGAAAACTCTCGGTGCCATCACCGCTAAAACAATTCAAGGAGCTGGGACCACCGGAGTTTAAGGGAGAGCAAAACCACTTGGCGGAAGCATGGATAAAGCAGATTACCAAGATATTTGATGTCTCGAGATGCTCCGAGGAGCAAAAGGTTCCTTTCGCGCCTTTATGTTGCGCGGAGGCGGATTATCGGGTGGGAATCGGTAAAACGTACTCAACCCATCAGTCTTCAAAGATATCTTGGGAGAAGTTCCAGGAGTCGTTTTCAACGACAAATACTTTCCCGAAAGTATTCGCCACATGAAGGAGGTGGAATTTATCAAGTTGGAACAAAACAATATGGCCGTGTCGCAATACGAGGCAAAATTTGCGGAGTTATCACGGTTATATCCCCACTTGGTGGATAATGAAGAGAGAATGACGCGAATGTTTTTAAGAGGTTTGAAGTCGGGAGATACGTCAACATCTTATTTCTCATAAACCGTGTTTGTATTCGGATGTTGTAAATAGGGCTCGATTAGTGGAACGCGATAATGAGTCAACACAACTAAAAGAGAAAGTAAACAAAATTATAATACCGGCGAGAGTAGTCATCGAGCGGTGACAACAAGCGTGGAGGAATCAACATGCCAGATATGGTAACCACTTGGTGGTAATCGGGCCAAAACAATAAGAATGGACATTTCAAGAAACGGAGATTCAACAATGGTGGAAAGACGTCAAGACCAAAGACCCATTGTTAAGGAAGGAGAAAGACCACCTATCATATGCTTCAAATGCGGAGAGAGGGACACATCGATCAAATCTGCGTCATGCCGTCAAAGCATGTTATAATTATGGAAGAGAAGGTCACTTAGTTCGATTTTGTTGTTTACCAAAGACAAATTCAACTAGGATGGAGGAACCAAAGGCCATCCCGAAAATTCAAAACCTAGAAAGGCAAGGAGGCGTTTGTTGTGACCTCCCAAAGAGCAAGGAATCTGAATGAGGTCATCACGGGTAAGCTTATCATAAACTCTAATGAAGTCTATACTTTATTTGATAATGGGATTCTACCCATTCTTTTATTTCTCCTACTTATGCGCCATCGATTAAATTTGACTCAGGAGAAATTAGACTTTGACTTATCTGTGGAAACTCCGTTGGGAGAAACCTTCATTACATCCACTATTTATAAGTCTTGTTTGGTTCAAATCGGTACCCTCACATTACTGTCGATCTTATTTCATTAAAAATACTTGCATTTGGACGTGATTCTAGGGATTGATTGGTTAACTACTTGTCATGCAAAAATTGATTGTTTTTGTAAGGTTGTTAGCTTTCATATTCCTAATCAACCTATTATCTTAATTCAAACGACCAAACCATTAAAATCAATCACGGTCATCTCAAGCCATAAAGCTATTCGTTTATTGAAAAACGGATGTCAAGCTTTCTTAGCTCATGTCACGATTTAAATAAAAATACGCCGGGTTTTAAACGATATTCCTATTGTTAATAAATTTCCCGACGTATTCCCCGAAAAAAACTTCCTAGCCTACCCCGAGGCGTGAAATTGAATTTTGTATCGACCTTGAACCCTGTGACAAAACCTATTTCAAAGCCCCATATCGAATGGCTCTATCAACTTCGTGAGTTAAAGACCCAACTGCGCAGGAATTGTTAGACATTGGCTTTATTCGTCCTAGTACTTCTCCTTGGGGTGCTCCTGTTCTATTCGTGAAGAAGAAAGATGGGAGTATGCGACTTTGTATTGATTATCGGGAGTTGAATCATGTCACCATCAAAAATAGGTATCCATTGCAAAATACGACAACACATACTGTGAGTTTAAATACAATATTGTCTTCTAGACAATAACCACACCCAAATAAAGTCCTCATTACAATTATTGATGCACTATTTTACAAAATAGTGAGTACTACTAAAATAGCTATCTTGAATCATCACTCCATACCCCGGCTAGTCCCTGCTAAACTCTCACCTCCTGAGAAAAAAAATGGAACAAAAAGGAAAAGGGTGAGCACAACTAGCCCAGTAAAGTACATTATGACTAAGATAATATACAACAAATTATCCTTAGTCTTCAACAGGGAAAATCTGATAAAGTACAATAGACAACAAGTTTTAGATCAACAACTGCAGCGAAAACAACAATTCATTAGAAGAGTTAAGTAGAGAATGAAATCTACTATCATCTATGAATTTAAAAGTCCATCATCAATATTTTATCCCTGTAACATCAATCAATATACATCTTTGCACTACGGGCCAAAGATATTCATTTGTATCACCAGTTGGTCATGTTCATCTCAAAACCTGTTCATCTTTGCACTACAGGCCAAAGATATTCATCAGGTAATCATTCATCTTTGCACTACAGGCCAAAGATATTCATCAATTATCACCATTAAGGACTGAGGATGATGAAAAACATTTTAGAGAACGAATCCAGTGAGACAGAAGGACAAATATTAGGGATTCGTATTTCGGTTTATCTAAATTCAATAATACTCCATAATAACCAAGTGTGAAGTAGAATTCAAAAATAAAGATCAAAACATAGATACAATCAAAGATAGTAACCATAAAAGATATCTGGAAGAAAAAGAGAAAATTTTATTTTTTGGTGAATATTGTCGTATTTGTGAATAGTGTCGTATACGTGAATAGTAACCCCGACACAACAAGTTCCAAATTTGATTAGAAGTTCAGATCAATACTTCGGCATAATGATATTGAAAGAAATAATATCATATATGAAGAAAATAACATCCCTTACCTCAAAGAAACAAAGATTTCTTGAATGAAAAGTCGAGAAGTGATCTTGACCAAACTTATCTTTGAATAAAGAACTCTCAAAGTATCTAAATACTCACAAAATACGCTCGATAATATAGAGAGAAAAGAGAAAAGCTCGTGTTTCCGGTGTGATTTTCAATTCTAACTTAGCCCTCTATTTATAGGAAAATGTTAGTCCGTACCGCCGAGACTTGACTGCTTACTTTGATGGCTTTACCTGCTACTTATTTCCACCACCACATTTGAAATAAAATTCAAAGACATTTCTTCACCAACCACAAGTGGGGCCCACTCAATTCTAGAATTTTCCTCCAAAATCATTTATAACCCTAATTTTCGAAGCAGTCACCTCTTAAAATTCATAACAAATCATTCGTTTATTTTTAACGGTTCAAAATTTATGGACATATACCCAACTTATATATATATATATAACATATCCAAAAATCACAACGATCCAACGGTCAGATTAAAAATTATAACTCACGCAATATATCGTAAAAATATTGATTTGATTTTTAATACCTCCATTCCGACAAAAATACAGATAAAATATCTCAACATTAACTCCTTCAATTATAATCACATAAAATAAATAAATCCATCATTTATATTAAATAAATATTTCCTTATCATATGAATCAATAATTAATTATTCACAAATAATATTACAGAATCACAATTATAACAACCAAAAGTAGTTCAGAGAAGAGGGGCTTTCGAATAAGGATTTCTCCTTACTGGCGCGCAATTAGATGACCTAACCTCTCCTTGACAGAACTTTCTAGACATTGTTAATAATGCTATCTAATAATATTATTCCAATAATTTGAATTATTGATCTAATAATGGGAAATATAGTGCAGTCACAATTATTGAAACAATAATAATATAAAATATCAATGCAGCAATCATTGAATCAATAAAATAAAATATTAAACAGTAACTACTATAACAATTATTGAGTAGTGCCTTCTTACGTAAGGATCAATAATTCAACAATATTGTGCAATACTGTGTGCTACTGCGCCATTACGCGTATTACTGTATTTTAACCACCGGATATTCCAACAGTGTTAACGGTAACGATTACGCCGTTATTTGTAACAACTCAATTTGTCGTTTTCTTCATCCGATAGTTATTCTGTTATGGGGACCACAAATGACTGCGCTGTCATTCGGATATTCCTAACAAAAAGAATATTCCACCACCAAACGAATATTCCCCTACAGAAATGAATATTTTACAACCACTTGCTTATTTTGTAAAATTTACACATTTCACCCATAACCAAAGTATTATATCAAATTAACTCCTTATTATTTCAAGATAATAAATAGATAAAATTTAGTATTATTCATAATAAGTTGGGGTCTTACAACCTCCCCTCCTTATGAAATTTTGTCCTCGAAATTGACGTACGTACCTGGTGTTTCAAAAAGGTGAGGGTACCTTGATTTCATTTCTGATTCCAACTCCCAAGTCATTTCCTCAATAGCATGGTTCCTCCACAAAACCTTGACTTGTGGTATAACCTTTGTTCGTAGGATATGCTCTTTCCTATCCAATATCTTGACAGGTACCTCCTCGTACGTTAAATCTTCGGCTATCTCATCTGGTTCTAACGCAATAATGTGGTTTGGGTCTTTCACATATTTACGAAGCATAGATCTGTGAAAAACATTATGAACACAAGACATACTTGGAGGTAATGCGAGTCTATAGGCCACATTTCCTATTCGGTCAAGAATCTCAAATGGTCCAATAAATCGTGGATTTAGCTTTCCTCTCTTCCCAAATCTTGTAACTCCCTTCCATGGAGCAACACGTAACAATACATGATCCCCAATATTAAATTCCACGTCCTTTAGATGAAGATCAGCATAACTCTTTGATCGATCTTGTGAGGTTTGAATACGTTGTCGAATCATTTGAATCTTTTCTGTAGTCATGCGTACTAATTCTGGTCCCAACAACGTTGCTTCTCCCACCTCGTCCCAGCATACTGGAGAACGACACTTTCGTCCATACAACGCCTCAAATGGAGTCATGCCTATACTTGCTTGATAACTGTTATTGTAGGAGAATTCCACCAATGTCAAGTATTTATCCCAACTTCCTTTGAAATCTAGGACACAGAGTCTTAATAAATCTTCAAGGGTTTGAATAGTCCTTTCCGATTGTCCCTCCGTTTGAGGATGGTATGCAGAACTGAATCGTAAATCTGTGCCCATAGCTTTCTCCAAGCTAACCCAAAATCTTGAAGTGAATCTTGGGTCACGATCTGAAACTATGGATACTGGCATGCCATGAAATCGCACAATCTCATTCACGTACATACGAGCAAGACGTTCAAGGGACTAAGTTTCTCGTATAGGTAAGAAATGAGCAGACTTGGTTAATCTATCAGCAATAACCCAAATCGCATCTATGCCTTGAGAAACTTTGGGAAGACCCGTAACGAAATCCATGGTAATGTGTTCCCACTTCCATTCCGGAATCTCAAGTGGTTGCAATGGAACTTTTGGCACTTGATGTTCCGCCTTTACATGTTGACAGGTTAAACACCTCGAGATAAACTCCGCGATCTCTCTCTTCATATTGTTCCACCAAAATGTATGTCGAAGATCATGATACATTTTGGTACTCCCAGGATGGATTGCAAATGGTGTGTTATGTGCCTCCATCATGATTCTATGCTTCAAGTTTGGATCGTTAGGAATGAAAAGTCTCGAGTTAACTCGAAGTATTCCTTCTTCATCGATTCCTGCTTCTGGAATAGCACCTTCTTGCAGTTTCTTCTTCATAAGCATCAGCCCCAGGTCTGTAGCTTGAGCAGCTTTAACTTTATCGATTAAAGTCGGTTCTACTCGTATGTTTGATATCATCATGTGGGTACTTGGAGCCTTTAACTCTATCTCCATCCTTTGTAAGTCGTTGAAAACGGGCCTTTGTGTTAACAACATTGCACTCGTACCCGCATATGATCTTCTACTCAATGCGTCAGCTACAACGTTTGCTTTTCCAGGATGATATTGAATGTTATAGTCGTAATCCTTCAACAACTCGAGCCAACGTCGTTGTCGCATGTTGAGTTCCTTTTGGGTGAAAAAATATTTGAAGCTTTTATGATCCGTATAAATCTCCACTTTCTCCCCATACAAGTAGTGTCTCCAGATTTTCAACGCAAAAACGACTGCTGCCAACTCCAGATCATGAGTAGGATAATTCCTCTCATATTTTTTGAGTTGTCGCGAGGCATAAATATGACTTTCCCATGTTGCATGAGAACACATCCTAACCCTTTGCACGAAGCATCATTTGTAGATAACAAATCCATCCGAACCGGATGGTATTGTCGAACAGTCTTAAAATGAGTCTCCTCTTGAGCTCTTGGAAACTCCTCTCGCATTCCTCGCTCCATACGAAATTTACATCTTTCCGAGTTAGCTGAGTTAACGGAGTAGCGATTCGAGAAAATCCTTCAACGAATCTCCGATAATAACCAGCTAAGCCTAGAAAGCTACGCACTTCGGTCACCGACTTCGGCTGCTCCCAACTTTGGATTGCTTCAATCTTTGCCGGGTTAACAGATACTCCATGTTTTGATACCACGTGCCCAAGGAATGCTACTTCCTTAAGCCAGAACTCGTATTTCTTCAACTTGGCATATAGCTTGTTGTCACGAAGCCTTTAAAGTACCAGCTTCAAATGGTGCTCATGATCTTCACGGCTTTTGGAATAGATGAGGATGTCATCAATAAAGACAACAACGAACTGATCCAAATATTCTTTGAATACTCGGTTCATCATATCCATGAAAGCAGCAGGAGCATTAGTCAATCAAAAAGACATGACTAAGAATTCATAATGCCATGATCGAGTCCTGAAAGGCGCCTTTTGGAATATCCTCGCTTTTAATCTTTAGTGATGATATCTAGAACTAAGATCGATCTTTGAAAAGAATTGTGCTCCTTCGTTAATCGGGTCAAACAGTCATCAATACGAGGTGGGGATACCTATTCTTGATGGTGACATGGTTTAATTCTCTCATAGTCAATACAAAGTCGCATACTCCGTTTTTTCTTCTTTACAAATAAAACAAGAGCACCCCAAGGAGATGTACTAGGGGCGAATGAAACCGATGTCTAACAATTCCTCAGAGTTGAACTTTTAACTCCACGAAGTTCAATAGGAGTCATTCGATATGGGGTTTTGGAAATGGGCTTTGTACCCAGTTCAAGATCAATAAAGAATTCAACTTCACGTTCCGGGGGTAGACCAGGAAGTTCTTCAGGAAATGCGTCAGGAAATTCACTAACAACAAGAATATTATTCAAATCTGACGTGTTTTTGTTCAAGTCCATAATATGGGCTAAGAAAGCTTGACATACGTTTTTCAATAAACGAATAGCTTTATGGCTTGATAAGACAGTGACTGATTTTAGTGGTTTAGTTGCTTAAATTCGTATAACAGGTTGGTTAGGAATATGAAAACTAACAACCTTACGAAAATAATCAATTTTGGCATGATGAGTGGTTAACCAATCAATCCCTAAAATCACATCAAATGCAAATATCTTTAAAGAGATAAGATCAATAGGTAATGTGATTGTGCAAACTTGGATCAAGCAAGATTTATAAACTGTAGATGTAACGAATGCTTCACCCAAGGGAGTTTCAACAGATAAGTTAAAGTCCAATTTCTCCGGAGTCAAGTTTAAACGTTGAGCACAAGCGGAGAGATAAAAGAATGGGTAGAACCAAAGATTCTAGTAAGGTATAAACTTAAAGAGTTCAAGATTAGCTTACCCGTGATCACCTCGTTCGGGTTTATTATGTTTTGGCCAGTCACGACAAACGCCCTTCCTTGAACCACCGACTTTATTTTGTCCGTAGTTGTAAGACCCCAACTTATTATTAATGAAATTTAATTTTCTCTATTTATTATTTTGAAATAGTAAGGGTTGATTTGATTAATGTGGATAGTTAGGGGTAAAATACGCAAATATTTCAAAATAAGCAAGTGGTTATAAAATATTCATTGTTGTCGGAGAATATTAAATGCTTAATGGGAATATTAAATGCGGCGAGCGCATCCATAATGTGGGGCCCCATAACCAAAAGCGATTGGATGAAGAAAATGACAAATATAAGTTGTTTAAAAATAACGGCGTGGTTATTCACCAATTATCTTTGTTAAAATACCCGGTGGTTAAAACACGATGAAGACATGGTATTGCACCCAATTATTGATTCTTACGTGAAGAAGCACCTTTTCGATAATGGTTACGATAATTCTTGCTCGAGATTTTATTGAGTTAATAATTCTTTGCGTTGATATTTTATATTCTTGTTGTTTGATAATTGTCATTACGCGATTTTTTCATTATCGAAATAATAATTCATATTATCTGAATAATATTATTAGATAACATTATTGACAATGTCTAGAAAGTTACATCAAGGAGAGGTTTGGTCATCTAATTGCGGCCATGAAGAGAGATCCTTATTGAAAGCCCCTCTATCTTGGGAACTGCACGGTTGTCAATAATGTGATTACTAATATTATTTATGAATAATTAATTATTGATTTATATGATGAGGAAAATATTGATTTTATGAGGATATAGATGGAGAAAATTTTTAATGTGACAATTGTTGAAAATTAATATTTTATCTTTTTCGATAAAATAATTCATTTAAATACATTATTTTAATAATATATTAACGATGATATTTTTTTACAATGAATGTGGGATATATGAGTATATGAGGAGGAAGAGTATTTTGTGGCATTAAATGTTTAAACACATGTTTTGTGTGTTGGTGGACACAATTATTGATCAAAATTTGATTATAAGCACAGTAAAATCGTCCGTTTGTGGATTTCTTGGCCAATTTCTGTTTTGAATTTGAAAAACTTTCTTCTGCAAAGTTGTAGAGAATTGAATTTCCTATAAAAACTCATGAGATTCGAATTTTCTGATGAAAGGGCTATTTATTATGAATTATTGAAGTTCAAGTTAGAAATAATTAATTTTTGAGAGTTTTAGTTAATTATTTTGAGAAAAACGTTTTTGCAACTAATTTGGCCTCACATGTGCTTCAAATGGGCTGAGATCAGTTGTCTAAGGTGGGCTAAAGAAAATGTGAAAATATATTAATATTATATTCAATTTTCTGCTTTGGTGTTCTAAGCATTTTCCTATAAATAGGGTCTTGGGTTAGAATTGAAAAACACACGAAACTGAAGTTTCTCTATTTCTCTCTCGATATATTGAGCGTATTCTTGTGAGTATACTTTGAGTATTGTTAGGCGGTCTGCAAGTTCCCTTGACCTTACTATACCCTAGAATTCCAAATTTAAAGTCTTAATCTTTCGAGGTAAGGGATGTTATTTTCTTCTCGAATGATATTATTTCTTCAATATCATTATCTTTGAAATATTGGTTGGAACTTTTTATCAAATTTGGAACTTTTTCATGCTCGGGGTTCTTATTCATGAGTTACTATTCACGAGTTCTTATTCATGAGTTTCTTATTCAGCGGAGTTCTTATTCACGATTCTTATTCACGAGTACTATTCATAAAGCGTGAAGATGTTTTTTTGGAATTTCTATCTTTTGGTGTCGAGTTACTATTCACGTATTCAAAGACTATTCACGTGTACGGCACTATTCAATAGAAAAATAAAATTTCTTCTTTTTTGTCAAAATATCTATTACGGATACTAGCTTTGATTGTATTCATGTTTTGATCATTCTTGAATTTTACACCACTATGATTATTTTTGAGGTATTTTTTGAACATGGATAAAACAAAATACGAATCCTTAATCCTTAATCCTTGTCATTTTGTTTCACCGGATTCGTTTCTTTAAAAATATTTTTCATCATCCTCGGTCTTAAATGATGATATTATTGAATATCTTTGGTGCATAGTGCAAAGATGAATGATTTCTGAAGAAGAATATCTTTGGTAGTAGTGCAAAGATGAGCAGTGTTTAGATGAACATGACCAATGATGAATATCTTTGGCACCTTAGTGGTAAAAGATGAATATTTGATTCGGATGTATATTGATTGATGTTACGGGGATAAAAGATGAGCGATGAACTTTTAAATTCATACATAGAAGATAGTAGTTTGCATTCTCTACTTAACTCTTCTAATGAATTATTATTTCATTGCGAATATTGATTTAAAATTTGTTGTCTATTGTATTTTATTAGATTTTTCCTGTTGAAGACTAACGGTAATTTGTTGTATATTATCTTAGTCATAATATTCTTTACTTGGCTAGTTGAGCTCACCCTTTTCCTTTTTGTTTCATTTTTCTTCTCGGGAGGCGAGAATATAAGCGAGTACGTAGTCGGGGTATGGAATGAAGGTTTTAGAAAGGATTGTTTAGTAGTCCTCACCATTTTGTAAAATAATGTATCAATAAATGTGATGAGGATTTATTTGAGTATAGATATTGTGCAGAAGATAATATTTGTATTCAAACTCACGAGCTTTCTTGTTGTAATAATAAAGTTGTAGTTGTTTACGTACCATGTATTGACAACTCGAATGGGTGATGTATACCTATTTTGGGGCGTCGCGGTTGGTATCGAGCTTAGGGATATGATCTCTGGCGGAGATCGGGGAATAGAACTAGGAGGGAGGCAGTAAATCCTTCGCTAGTGTGTCCTACCTAAGCTTATTTTTTTTAGTTAGTCGAGTATATAAGGATATTATGTGATATATTGATTTCCTTAATTAACCCTTGTTTTATGGCGATGATTTGAGAATGTCGTGAGAGAATATTAACAATGGAAATGAGGCCAGTGGAGACGCTGTACTCACCAACGAGGAGAACGTCAGCAGTGGCAATGTTCCTCTGTGAAAAAACACCACCGAAGCGAGATGATGAGCGAGGGATGTTTAGAAGCTTTTGCGATTCATGCAAAATCGGATGAGGAGACTTCGTGTTCAAAATACGGGAGAAATGATAGCAATTCATGGGTTGTCACAACCACGATTCAAAGAGTTGGGACCACGAAATTAAGGGAAAGCGAGATCCGATCATGCGGCGGAAACATGGGTCAAACAAATTACCAAGATATTCGATGTCTTGGGATGCACGGAGAACGAAGGTTCCATTCGCCACCTTTATGTTCCGTGGCGAAGCGGACTCTCGGTGGGAGTCGTGAAGCGTACCCATCCAGTACCGCACTCGGCATGTCTTGGGAAACGTTTGAAACTATTTAATGACAAATACTTTCACGAAAGTGTTAAATCGTATGAAGGAAGTGGAGTTTATTAGGTTACCGAGAAAACAACATGACGGTGTCTCGATGCGAGGCAAAGTTTGCGAGTTATCGAGTTTGCACCTCATTTGGTGGAGAATGAGAGCGTATGACGGATGTTTCTTAGAGGTTTGAAACCCTAAGATACGACAATATCTAATTTCTCATAAATTTTTTTTATTCAGATGTTGTTAATGGCTCAATTGTTAGAAGCGAGATAACGAGTATGTTCAACCGAGGACCATAACCAGGATCGTACGCAGAGATAGCGATCAGCGAATAATGATAACCAAATGGAGAAAGAAACAGAGCGGACAAAAATGGTAACCACTCTGGTGGTAATCATGGCCATGAAAATAGAAGAAGCGAGTCGGGAGGAGATTTTAAAAAGAGGAGATTTAATAACGACCGTATGAAGACGACGGTCTTACGGTAGAAAGAATGGTTCTAAGGGAGGAGAACGACCACCGGTCATATGCTATAAATCTTGGGAAAGAGGGACATATCGGTCCAAACCGTCCACAATAGATTCAAGGTATGCTATAATTGTGGAAAGGAAGGACATATCGCTTGAGAGATTATGCGATAGCGAAACCTAGTTCAATGAGGATGGTGACTCAAAAGATCGTCCCGGAAAAAGTCAAAGTCAACGATTAGGGAAGAAGCGTTTGTTGTATTTGTTCATAATCGCGAGGAACCCAAACGAGGTGATCACGGGTAAGCTATTTATAAATTCTTGCGAAGTTTATACCTTACTTGATCTGGGTGCTACCCATTCATTTATCTCTCTACTTGTGCTCAACGTTTAAACTTGACTCAGGAAAATTTAGACTTTGACCTATCTGTGGAAACTCCGTTAGGAGAAACTTTCATCACATCCACTTTGTTTATAAATCTTGTTTGATTCAAGTTGGCACCATTACTTACACTGTTGACCTTATCTCTTTAAAGATACTTGCTTTTGATGTGATTTTAGGGATTGATTGGTTAACTACTCATCATGCCAAAATTGATTGTTTTAAATAGGTTGTTAGTTTTCATATTCCTAACCAACTTTGTTATGCGAATTCAAACAACTAAACCATTAAAATCAATCACCGTCATATCTAATCATAAAGCTATTCATTTATTGAAAAAAACGGATGTCGAGCTTTCTTAGCCCATGTTATGGATTTGAATAAAGACACGCGTCAAATTTGAATAATATTCTGTTGTTATTGACTTTCTGGCGTATTTCCCGAAGAACTTCCGGTCTACCCCGAGCGTGAAGTTGAATTCTTTATTGATCTTGAACTTTGGTACAAAGCCCATTTCTAAAACCCCATATCGAATGGCTCTATTGAACTTCGGAGTTAAAGGTCCAACTACGAGAATTATTGGACATCGGTTTCATTCGTCTAAGTACATCTCCTTGGGGTGCTCTGTTTTATTTGTAAAAGAAGAAAGGCGGGAGTATGCGACTTTGTATTGACTATCGGAATTGAACCATGTCACCATCAAGAATAGGTATCCTCTACCTCGTATTGATGACTTGTTTGACCGATTCAAGAGGGCATAATTCTTTTCAAAAATCGATCTTAGTTACGGATATCATCGGTGAAGATTAAACCGAGGATATTCAAAGGCGCTTTAGAACTTCGGTATGGGCATTATGAATTCTTAGTCATATCTTTCGGATTGACTAATGCTCCTGCGGCTTTCATGGATATGATGAACCAGTATTCAAGGAATATTTGGATCGATTCGTTTGTTGTCTTTATTGATGACATTCTTATATATTCCAAAAGTCGTGAAGATCATGAGCACCATTTAAATTTGGTACTCCAAAGGCTTCGTGAAAACAAACTATATGCCAAATTGAAGAAATGCGAGTTACGGCGAGGAAGTAGCATTCCTTGGGCATGTGGTGTCGAAACATGGAGTATCTGTTGATCCGGTGAAGATTGAAGCAATCTGAAGTTGGGAACAACCAAAGTCGGTGGTGAAATCTGTGACTTTTGGGCTTAGGTGGTTATTATCGGAGATTAATTGGAAGGGTTTTCTCGAATCGCTACTCCATTAACTTCATTAACTCGGAAGGATACAAAATTCGTTTGGAGCGAAGAATGCGAGATGAGTTTCCAAGAGCTTAAGAGGAGACTTATTTCGGCTTTGTTCTAACAATACCATCTGGTTCGGATGGATTTGTTATCTCTGATGATGCTTGAGCAAAGGGTTAGGATGTGTTCTCATGCAACGTGGGAAAGTCATAGCCTTTATGCCTCATGACAACTTAAAAAGTATGAGAGGAATTATCCTACTCATGATCTAGAGTTAGCGGCCGATCGTTTTTTAAAAAGATATGGAGGCACTATCTATATGGGGAGAAAGTGGAGATATATTCGGACCATAAAAAGCCTTAAATATTTCTTCACTCAAAAAGACTCAACATCACGACGGCTGACGTTGGCTCGAGCTATTGAAAGACTACGACCACACTATTCAATACCATCCTCGTAAAAGCGAGCGTGGTAAATTTGCACGCGTTGAGTAGAAGATCATAAGCGGAAAGAGTGCGATGATGTCAAGTATCGCGTAGAGCCAACTTTAATAGAAAAAGTTAAGGTTGCTCGAGCCAGGGCGGAGACGTCGTATGAAGAAGAAGAAAGTACAAGAAGGAGCTATTAGGGCGAGAATTGATGAAGAAGGAATACTTGAGTCCACTCTGAACTTTGTGTTCTAACGACTCGATTTGAAGTACAAGATTATGATGGAGGCACACAATACACCATTTGCAATCCATCTGGAAGTACTAAAATGTATCGTGATCTTGACATACATTTTGGTGGAACAATATGAAGAGAGATTTGCAAAGTTTATCTCGATGTGTTTAACTTGTCAACGTGTAAAGGCGGACATCTGGTACCTAAGGGTCCGTTGCAACCACTTGAGATTCCGAAATGGAAGTGGGAACACATTACCATGGATTTAGTTCACGGGTCTTCCTACGATTTCTCGGGGCATCAATGCTATTTGGGTTATTGTTGATAGATTAACCAAGTCTACTCATTTCTTGCCGAATCGGAGACTTATTCACTTGAGCGTCTTGCTAGTATGTACGTGAATGAGATTGTGAGGTTGCATGGCATGCTGTATCCATAGTTTGGATCGTGACCCAAGATTCACTTCAAGATTTTGGGTTAGCTTGCAAAAAGCTATGGGCACGCAGTTCTGATTCGATTCGGCATACCATCCTCAAAGCAGACGGACAATCGAAAAGGACTATTCAAACTCTTGAAGATTTATTAAGACTACGTGTCCTGAGACTTCAAGAGGCGGTTGGGATAAGTATTTACCATTGGTGGAATTCTCCTACAACAACAGCGATTATCGAGCAAGTATAGGTGTGGCTCCATTTGAAGCATTATATGGGCGAAAATTGTAGCTCTCCGGTATGTTGGGACGAGGTGGGTGAAGCAACACTTTGTTGGGACCGAGTTTAGTACGTATGACTACTGAAAAGATCCAAATGATTCGACAACGTATACAAATGGCACAAGATCGACAAAAGAGTTATGCGGATCTTCATCGAAAGGACATGGAATTTAGTGTAGGGGATCATGTATTGTTGCGAGTTGCTCCATGGAAGGGAGTTACAAGATTTGGGAAGAGAGAAAGCTCGATCCACGATTTATTGGTCCATTTCAAATTCTTGACCAAGGTAGAAATGTAGCCTATAGACTCGCGTTACCTCTGAAAGTATGTCTCGTGTTCATAATGTGTTTCACATATCATACTTAAATAAATATGTGAAAGACCGAACCACGTTATAAAGTTAGAACCGACGAGATAATAGAAGACTTAACGTGTGAGGAGGTACTGTCAAGATCTTGGATAGGAAGGAGCATGTCCTACGCGCAAGAAAGGTCATACCACAAGTTAAAGTTTTGTGGACCGAATCATCTTTATAGAGGAAATGACACGGGAATTGGAAGCGGAAATGAAAGCGAGGTATCCTCACCTTTTGAAAACACCAGTCGTCGTCGTCGATTTCGAGGACGAAATTTCATAAGGAGGGAGGTTGTAAGACCCCAACTTATTATTAATGAAATTTAATTTTCTCTATTTATTATTTTGAAATAGTAAGGGTTGATTTGATTAATGTGGATAGTTAGGGGTAAAATCATAAATATTTCAAAATAAGCAGTGGTTATAAAATATTCATTGTTGTTTGGAGAATATTAGTTTGTTGGGGAATATTAAATATCGAATATTAAATGCGACCCAGCGACCATGTTTGGGCCCCATAACTGTGAGCGATTGGATGAAGAAAAGCAACAAATATAAGTTGTTTAAAAATAACAGGCGTGGTTATTACGATTAATCTTTTAAAATACAGGTGGTTAAAACACGGTAGCTTTACGGTATTGCACCAATTATTGATTCTTACGTGAAGGCACTACTCAATAATGGTTACGATAATTCTTTGTTCGTAATTTTATTGAGTTAATAATTCTTTGCGTTGATATTTTATATTCTTTGTTGTTTGATAATTGTCATTACACAATTTTTTTCATTATCGAAGCAATAATTCATATTATCTGAATAATATTATTAGATAACATTATTGACAATGTCTAGAAATTTACATCTAAGGAGAGGTTTGGTCATCTAATTGCGGCATGATGAGAGAGATCCTTATTGGAAAGCCCCTCTATCTTGGGAAGCTGCACAGTTGTCGATAATGTGATTACGTAATATTATTTATGAATAATTAATTATTGATTTATATGATGAGGAAAATATTGATTTTATGAGGATATAGATGGAGAAAATTTTAATGTGACAATTGTTGAAAATTAATATTTTATCTTTTTTCGATAAAATAATTCATTTAAATATATTATTTAAATAATATATTAACGATGATATTTTACAATGAATGTGGGATATATGAGTATATGAGGAAGAAGAGTATTTTGTGGCATTAAATGTTTAACACATATTTTGTGTGTTGGTGGACACAATTATTAGTAGAAATTTGATTATAACAGTAAAATCACCCGTTTGTGGATTACGGTCAATTTCTGTTTGGAATTTGAAAAACTTTCTTCTGCAAAGTTGTAGAGAATTGAATTTCCTATAAAAACTCATGAGATTCGAATTTTCTGATGAAAGGGCTATTTATTATGAATTATTGAAGTTCGAAGTTCAAAATAATTAATTTTTGGGAGTTTTAGTTAATTATTTTGAGAAAAACGTTTTTTGCAACTAAGTTGGCCTCACATGTGATTCAAATGGGCTGAGATCAGTTGTCTAAAGTGGGCTAAAGAAAATGTGAAAAATATATTAATATTATATTCAATTTTACTGCTTTTTTGGTGTTCTAGCGTTTTTCTATAAATAAATAGGTGTCTTGGGTTAGAATTGAAAAACACACCGAAAACCTGAAGTTTCTCTCTATTTCTCTCTCGATATATTGAGTATTCTTGTGAGTATACTTTGAGTATTGTTAGATTGTGCAAGTTCCTTGACACTATACCCATTATTCCAATTAGAAGTCTTAATCTTTGAGGTAAGGGATGTTATTTTCTTCTCAAATGATATTATTTCTTCAATATCATTATCTTTGAAATATTGGTTGGAACTTTTATTAAATTTGAAACTTTTTCATGTAAGGTTACTATTCATGAGTTACTATTCACGAGTTCTTATTCATGAGTTACTACTTATTCACGAGTTCTTATTCACGAGTACTATTCATGAAGCGTGAAGATGTTTTTTGTGGAATTTCTATCTTTTGGTGTCGAAGTTACTATTCACGTATACGGCACTTTATTCACGATATCTGACACTATTCATAGAAAATAAAATTTCTTCTTTTTTTGTCCAAAATATCTATTACGGATACTAGCTTTGATTGTATCCATGTTTTGATCATTCTTGAATTTTACACCACTATGATTATTTTTGAGGTATTTTTTGAACATGGATAAAACAAAATACGAATCCTTAATCCTTAATCCTTGTCATTTTGTTTCAATTGGATTCGTTTCTTTAAAAATATTTTTCATCATCCTCGGTCTTAAATGATGATATTATTGAATATCTTTGGCTGTGTAGTCTGAAGATGAATGATTTCTGAAGAATATCTTTGGTAGTAGTGCAAAAGATGAGCAGTGTTTAGATGAACATAACTTGATCGATGAATATCTTTGGCTGTAGTGCAAAGATGAATATTTGATTCAGGATGTATATTGATTGATGTTACTGAGGGATAAAAGATGAGCGATGAACTTTTAAATTCATATATAGAAGATAGTAGTTTGCATTCTCTACTTAACTCTTCTAATGAATTATTATTTCATTATGAATATTGATTTAAAATTTGTTGTCTATTGTATTCTATTAGATTTTTCCCTGTTGAAGACTAACGATAATTTGTTGTATATTATCTTAGTCATAATATTCTTTCTTGGGCTAGTTGAGCTCACCCTTTTCCTTTTGTTCCATTTTTCTTCTCGGGAGGCGAGAATATAATGAGTGAGTGCTGTATGGAATAAAGGTTTTAGAAAGAATTGTTTAGTAGTCCTCACCATTTTGTAAAATAATGTATCAATAAATGTGATGAGGATTTATTTGAGTATAGATATTGTCTAGAAGATAATATTTGTATTCAAACTCACAGCTTTTCTTGTTGTAATAATAAATGTGAGACCCAGTTTTATTAATAAAGATTTAAATTTGGTGAAATAATTTTTTTAATATTATGGTGTGAATTTGAGATAATATTATAGTTGTGGGTAGTATTTATAAATTTTGCAAAAGTATCACAGTGGTTATATTATATTCGATTGGTGGGGAATATTCGGTTTAGCGAGGGAATATTAAATAACTACTCAATCATTGGTGGACCCTAGCGAAATTATTATCGGATTGAAAAAAGCGACAAAAATATTTTATTGAAATAACGGCGGAAGTTTTACCGTTGATCTTGTTGAACTACTCGGTAGTAAAAGTACGATGTCGTGTGGTTGCATAGTAGCACCGGGTATTGATTATTGATGCTTATGTGAAGTCAGTCACTCGGTTTGATTCCATTATTGTCGATTAATAATATGAATTATTATAGCGATAATGACGTTTTGTTTTATTAAGTATTATTAACGTAATAAAAGCGAAACATCTTTATATAAAATAGAATACTTTATTAAAGTTATTACATAAATAGAATATATTATATTTTATTATGCATAGTGTTGCATAGTGTTTTGCATAGTGTTTTGCATAGTATTGCATAGTGTTTGCATAGTAAAATGTTTTATATAAATAGAATATATTATATTTTATTTAAAAGATTTTTCTTTAAATATGGACCGTCAGTTAAAGTAAATCAATCTGATAGTTCATGGATTAGTTTCTTATGCATTCCATTTTCCTATAAATAGAAGCTCATTCCTTCATTATTTTCTTCACGAATTCATTGAAACTCTAGAGAGAGAAATTATAGAGAGAAGCTATAGAGAAAAATTATAGAAAGAAGAAGAGTATTCTATTTCTTCACTACTTCTATATTCAGTTCTTTTACGGTGAAAGGGTGTTATTCTTTCTTCTTGAAGAGAACTTACATTATTCCATTCATTATTATTACATTGGAATAACTTTTGTAAAAAGTGGCATACCCTATACATAACTTTTGTATCTGTGGCATACCCTATACTTGGTGAAATCCTTATGTTATTCCATTGCTTATTATTACATTGGAATAACTTTGTATCTGTGATTTACCTATACTTGGTGACATTCTTCTATTATTACATTTGGAACATCACATGCATGTGTTTTACAGGACTGGTTCCGTTTTTATTATTCTGTTGGAACATCACATGCATGTGTTTTTTACACCCGACACAGTTCCGTCTTTATCATTCATTTGGAATATCCTATCATGTGTTTTTACAGGATCAGGTTCCATCTTTATTATTACATTTGGAACATCACATTGGTTGAATTTCACACGACACAGTTTCGTTATTATTATTACATTGGAATAACTTTTATCTGTCTGAATCTGCATGCATGGTGATTTCTTTTGTTATTCCATTCTTTATTATACCCGGTTGGTTAAAACTTTGACTTATATACTCCATGAAATTAGTAGAATATCCTTGATATTTGCGTTTCATCCAATATCTTTTCATGGAAATATTCTTACGATCATTCTTGAATTTTACTCTCTAAAAGCGATATCATGTTGACAATTTGGGCGTTAATAATTCATGGATTAAATAATTCTTGAACTTGTTTTATTGAATTATTATGTCATTGTCATCATCCTCATGTTATATTATGTTATCTTTGGCTTACGTGCGTAGATGAACTTAGTATGATTATGACCGAGGATCATTCGGTATAATCATGACTTGATATAAATGATGTGACAAAAGTCCTCGGTGGCTTTGTAATGCGATGATGGATAGTTTTTGGTATGATTATGACCGAGGGGTGATTCGGTATAGTCATGACCATTGATAATTTGATGAAAATCCTTGGCCGTAGTGCGAGGATAATTAGATGTGGTGGTTTATTTATTAAAATTGAGTCTCGGCGATAAAAATTGATGAAAACCTTTTAAAACCTAAAAGATAGTAGACTTTATTCTCTACTTGACTCTTTTAATGGATTGCTTATTCATTGCTGATTTAAAGCTGGTTGTCTATTGTATTTTATCGGTTTAACATTGTTGAAGGCTAATGATAATTTATTACGCATTATCTTAGTCATAATATTTCTTCTTGGGCTAGTTGAGCTCACCCTTTCTTTCTTTGTTCTCTTGAGGAAATGAGAACATAGGCTTGAGAGACAGTCGAGGAGCAAGTAATGGTCCGAGAGGATAGCATTAGTAGTCCTCACTATTACGTGAAATAGTGTGATAATAGTTGTAATGAGGACTCCTTTTGAGTTTGTATAATATCTAGTAGACAATATTTGTATTCAAACTCATAGTTTATGTCGTATTGTACCTGACAGTTATATTAATAAGTTGTATTTGAATTTATGTACCATGTAAGTGGCGACCAAAGATGGGTGGCGTATACCTAATTTTGGGGGCGTCACGGGTTGGTATCGAGCCATAAGTGTGAAGAGCCCCAGAGCTCTCATTTGGTGACTTCTGTTGATGGGGAATGCAAAGCCGGACTCTCCGTAGGGGGCCTTGATCATTCTTTCGGTGGCAAGTGATAGAGTACTAATGTGAGGTCTTGACACAAGTTGGTGTCGAGTCACAGATTAATATCGAGCTTAGGGATATGATCCTGGCTAAGATGTGAGAATAATACTAGGAGGGAGAGGCGGGGAATTCCTTCACTAGTATGACCTACCTAAATTTATTTGGTATTTAATTGGTCGGTCGAGAGTATAGAATAATATGTGATATGTTAATTAACCCTTGTTTTGTGACAAGGTGTTTGAGAATGGCATCTGAAAAATCTTTGAGATAAGCAATGAAGCACATGAGAGTGTTGATTCGAGTTCAAACAAAAGGTAACGACCAACAACACGATAATAATCATCTCTTGGTGGCAATGGCTATCGAACAATGATAACCATCGTGGGGAAATTATCATGCTAAGAATGGTAACCACTTGATTGGTAATCATGGCAAAGATAATAGAAGTGGAAATTTCAAGAAGAGAGGTCATTTAGCTCGATTTTGTCGTATAGTGAAGTCAAGTCCAAATTTGGGATAGTGGCACCAAAGGTCATCCCCTGACAAACCAAAGCCGTGGTTTAAGAGGCGTTTTTTCTAACGTGACGAGGAAGGCACTGAATAAGATTATCACGGGTAAGTAATCATAAGCTCTTGCGAAGTCTATACCGTGTTAGATATCAGTTCTACCCACTCTTTTATTTCACTAGTTGCGTTCAACGTTTAAATTTGACTCAGGAGAATTTAGACTTTGACTTATTAGTTGAAACTTAGTTAGTAGGAGCCTTCGTTACCTTACTATTTTTAAATCTTGTTTGATTCAAATAAACACTTTCACGTTACTGTCGATCTTATCTTTTGAAAATACTTGCCTTTGATGTGATTTTAGGAATCAATTGGTTAACTACTCATCATGCTTTTTATGGGTTGTTAGCTTTTATATTCATAATCAACTTTGTTATCTGAATTCAAAGTAACCAAACCCTAAAGTTAATCATTTGTTATATCAAGCCATAAGTAAAGAGCCCGATCCTTTCGTTGTTGACTTCCTTGTGTGGAATGCCGCAAAGCGGGCTTTTTCGTAGGCGACATCGTGAATGAAGATGGCAAGTTTATAGGTATCATTGTGAGGTCTTATCTAGGTTAAGGGATAGAAGTCACAGTTGGTATTAATGTGACGTCTTATCCAGTCTTGGATGAGATATATGATTTTGAATGATATTTCTATCATTAATAAATTTCTTGGCGTATTCTTGAAGACTTCCTAGCCTACCTAGAGCGTGAAATCGAATTTTGTATTGACCCCGATCTGAAAACCCATTTCTTAAACCCTCAAATATTTCTTCAATTAAAATGAATGCAGGTTACGTGGTTTATGATGAAAGTCATAATAAAAGCATAGAAATGATGAAAATCATGGGTATATGAAGTATTAGTAAGTTTTAAGATGAGTTATGTTGGTTAGTATGTGAAAACATGAAAGTTTCTTAGAAATCACAAAGAGTTGAAAATCAGATTTTGGTGAAAAACGTAACATGAAATTCAATTGACCATATCTCCAATTATATTTTGAATTTTTGAGTATGGTCAAGTTCTAGAGTTAGATCTATGAGTTACCTAACTAATCCAAATGGAATTACTGGAAAAGGTGTTGTAGATTTTTGTGTGGACTGATTTTAGCAAATGAGGCCAAAGCTGTAAATTTCGAAAATGCTACTGCCCAGAAACTTTAAGGGACTGTTTTGGCCACTTAAATTATGAAAAAAATTCTGGCCTTTTTGGGACATGAAAGTATATGGTATAAAGTACCTCCTGTCCAAAAATGAGCTCATTCTGACTTAAAATGAGCAAGTTATGACTATTTTAATATTTAGGTTTTTTCGACGAAAAATGCTATAACCGGAGTTCTATAACTCCGATGACCATGAAATTTAAACTGGAAGCTCACGTTAACATGTGTAAGGTCCTGCCAAGATTTGGGAATTTTTGGAGTTAAACTTGAGGTAGCTAATTTCTTAAGAAATTAAGTGGAAATTGATTTTTGAAAAATAGTAAATGAATTTTAAAATTCCGAGAAAAATATATTTTCATTATGGGACTATATTATGCTAAATCCCAGAAAAGAAATATTTTTGGGACTGATTTGGTATTTTTTTAATGAAAATAGTTTAATTCTGAACATATGAGTTAAATATGTTATGTGAAGTAACAAAGTTGAAAATAGGATATTATGGCTAGAGAATCCTATATAGAGTATATGCATATTTTTTGAGAGATTTGATAATTGGTGATGATATCTTATGAGTATGGCATTTTGAATGATTAAATGCATTATATGGTAAAGTGTAAACAATTAAGATAAATTGTTTATAAATTTAAGAAGTGATTAAAATATTGTTATAATATTAATGTTATTAGATTATGAGATTATTAAATGATTGATAACATGGGGATATTCTTGAATCTGGATAAATTATATTATAAATGTTTAATATTTATCCTTTATCTCATTTGATTGATTCTTTATATCATTATCCTCATGTTTATATTATGTTGAAAGTCATACATGGCTTTGTAGTGTATAGATGAACTTGGTATGATTATGACCACGGATTATTAGGTATAATCATAATCATAGTAAATGAATACACAATTATCTTTGGCCGTAGTGCATGGATAATTTGTGGTCGTGATACTAATGAATATCCTTGGCACAGTAGTGCGGGGATGATTCGATGATGTGGATTAATTATTGAAATTTGAGTCTCGTGATGAAATATTAATTCATGGATGTGTTCAAAATCATCAATGGCTTTACGTGCATAGATGGACTTGGTATGATTATGACCGAGGATTGTTAGGCATAATCATAATTAGTAATAATCTTAAACACAATTATCTTTGGTAGTAGTGCATGGATAATTTGTGGTCGTGATCTTAATGATATCCTTGGCACGTAGTGCGGGGATGATTCGATGATGTGGATTAATTATTGAAACAGTCTCGAAAGAAATATTAATTAATTTATGGATGTGTTCAAAGTCATACGTAAACTTACGTTGCATAGATGGACTTGGTATGATTATGACCGAGGATTGTTGGTATAATCATAATTAGTAATTGAAAACACAATTATCTTGGTAGTAGTGCATGGATAATTTGTGGTGCGTGATCTAATGAATATCCTTGGCACGTAGTGCGGGGATGATTCGATGATGTGGATTAATTATTGAAATTTGAGTCTCGTGATGAAATATTAATTCATGGATGCGTTCAAAGTCATCTTTGGCTTACGTGCATAGATGGACTTGGTATGATTATGACCGAGGATTATTCGGTATAATCATAATAGTAATTGAAAACACGAATATCCTTGGCGATTGGTGCATGGATAATTCGTGGTCGTGATCTTATTAAGTTGCGTCTTAGCATTATTGGTTTCTGATTGTATATCTTTAGCTTTGTAGTGCAAAGATGAATTGTTAATGAATAGCTTTGGCGGATTTCAAAGATGAATTTAATATTTTAAAGCGATAAAGGTATTGAGGTATCCTCATCTCTTTATCATACTCAGTCGTCTACCCTAATTTCGAGGCGAAATTCCATAAGGAGGGGAGATTGTGAGACCCAGTTTTATTAATAAAGATTTAAATTTTGTCGAAATAATTTTTAATATTATGGTGTGAATTTGAGATAATATTATAGTTGTGGGTAGTATTTATAAATTTTGCAAAGTATGCAGTGGTTATATTATATTAGATTGGTGGGGAATATTAGGTTTAGCGAGGGAATATTAAATACAATGACTCAATCATTGGTGGACCCACAGCGAAATTATTATCGGATTGAGAAAACGACAAAAATATTTTATTGAAATAACGGCGGAAGTTTTTACTGGTTGATCTTGTTGAACCCTACTTTCATTAGTAAAAGAAATGCGATGTCGTGTGGTTGCATAGTAGCAGCTGCAGTATTGATTATTGATCTTTATGTGAGAAGTCAACTCGGTTTGATTCCATTATTGTCGATTAATAATATGAATTATTATAGCGATAATGGCGTTTTATTTTATTATTATTATTAACGTAATAAAAGCGAAACATCTTTTTTATATAAAATAGAATACTTTATTAAAGTTATTACATAAATAGAATATATTATATTTTATTATGCGTAGTGTTGCATAGTGTTTTTGCGTAGTGTTTTGCGTAGTATTGCATAGTGTTTGCATAGTAAAATGTTTTTATATAAATAGAATATATTATATTTTATTTAAAAGATTTTTCTTTAAATATGGACCGTCAGATTAAAGTAAATCAATCTGGACCGTTCATGGATTAATTCTTATGCATTCCATTTTCCTATAAATAGAAGCTCATTCCTTCATTATTTTCTTACGAATTCATTGAAACTACAGAGAAAAATTATAGAGAGAAGCTATAGAGAAAAATTATAGAAAGAAGAAGAGTATTACTACTACTTCTTTACTTCTATATTCGGTTCTTTTTTACGGTGAAGGGTGTTATTCTTTCTTCTTGAAGAGAACTTACATTATTCCATTCATTATTATTACATTTGGAATAACTTTTGTAAAAAGTGGCATACCACTATACATACTTTTTGTATCATGGCGTACCCTATACTTGGTGAAATCCTTATGTTATTCCATTGCTTATTATTACATTGGAATAACTTTTGTATCTGTGATTTACCTATACTTGGTGACATTCTTCTATTATTACATTTGGAACATCACATGCATGTGTTTTTGCAGGACTGGTTAAATTTTATTATTACTGTTGGAACATCACATGCGTGTGTTTTACACGGGACTGGTTAAAATCTTTATCATTACATTTGGAATATCTATCATGTGTGTTTTACACGGATGCAGTTCCATCTTTATTATTACATTGGAACATCACATGTAGGTGTGAATTTCACGACTGGTTCCGTTATTATTATTACATTGTTGAATAACACATTTGTCTGTCTGAAATCTGCGTGCATGGTGATTTCTTTTGTTATTCCATTCTTTATTATACCCGGTTGGTTAAAACTTTGACTTATATACTCCATGAAATTAGTAGAATATCCTTGATATTTGCGTTTCATCGATATCTTTTCATGGAAATATTCTTGATCATTCTTGAATTTTACTCTCTGAAAGCGATGTCGTGTTGACAATTTGGGCGTTAATAATTCATGGATTAAATAATTCTTGAACTTGTTTTATTGAATTATTATGTCATCATCATCATCCTCATGTTATATTATGTTATCTTTGGCTTACGTGCGTAGATGAACTTAGTATGATTATGACGGAGGATCATTCGGTATAATCATGACTTGATATAAATGATGTGACAAAAGTCCTCGATGGCTTTGAATGCAACGATGATGGATAGTTTTGGTATGATTATGACCGAGGGGTGATTCGGTATAGTCATGACCATTGATAATTTGATGAAAATCCTTGGCCAGTAGTGCGGGGATAATTAGATGTGGTGGTTTATTTATTAAAATGAGTCTCGGTGATAAAAATTGATGAAAACCTTTTAAAACCTAAAAGATAGTAGACTTTATTCTCTACTTGACTCTTTTAATGGATTGCTTATTCATTGCAGTTAAACTGGTTGTCTATTGTATTTTATCGGTTTAACATTGTTGAAGGCTAATGATAATTTATTACGCATTATCTTAGTCATAATATTTCTTCTTGGGCTAGATTGAGCTCACCCTTTCTTTCATTTATTCTCTTGAAAATGAGAACATATTTTTGAGACGAGTCGAGGAAGCAGTAATGGTCGGAAGGATAGCATTAGTAGTCCTCACTATTACGTGAAATAGTATGATAATAGTTGTAATGAGGACTCCTTTTGAGTTTGTATAATATCTAGTAGACAATATTTGTATTCAAACTCATGGTTTATGTCGTATTATACAGCAGCGTTATATTAGTAAGTTGTATTTGAATTTATGTACCATGTAAGTGGCGACCCAAGATGGGTGGCGTATACCTAATTTTAGAGGCGTCATGATAAAGTTATAGTTGTTTACATCTATGTATTGAACCCTTTCGAATGGGTGATGTATACCTATTTTTAGGGGCGTCGCGATGAGTAATGCCTTTAGTCTTGCCGTCGTTCCAGTTGGACTTGACTTCACTACCAGAAAAAATTGGGCTATGTGACCGTCTTTTCCACAATTGAAACACACCTTGGAAGGTTGTGAACAATTTGGACTTATGTGTCCCTCCTCTCCGCATCTGTAACATCTAACTGGCGAAAATTAATTTACAATATTTTTTATATTTTTAGAGGATAAAATAATTAAAATCCATTATTCAGATGTTTTAGAATTGTCAATTATTAAATAATTTTTTTTATTCATTATTTAGAATTATGATTCATTCAACCTATTCAAATTATTTAAATATTATGAATTATTTTATTTAGTTTTAACAAACATCCGCTTAGTTGAAAATCATTCCGTCATAAATATATTAATAGATATAGCTTGATAAAGCTCATTCTTCTAAAGTCACGTTAGCAATGAACGCTTTATATTCTTACTGCCATTTCTTTTATTGATTTTCTATAAGCATTAGCAATGAACGATTTATATTTGTTCTATTCCTCAATTTTAAAATTAAAAAAATACGTATTTCTCTTTAGTTCGTTAAAAATTAAAAATACAATTTTATTTTTTAAATTATAAAATAATTTGTGATTATTTTCTTAATGTCATTTTACCATCACGCTATGATCACTACAAACTATTTGAAACTAAAAATATTAAATTATTATTTACGTCATTATATCTCGGATTTTAGAACCGAGGTCGTAGATATACGCTGTGCGGTTGAACAAACCATATAATTCTATTATTCTATACGTACCTAACTATACGCTTAATGGACATATTTGGTGGTCAAAACATTAATGGTAACAGGTAAGAAGAAAATTTTAAAACGTGGCTGTAGCACAGCGCGCGCACATATATATATATATATATATATAGAGTCCTTTTCATAAAGAAGGTTGTTATAGATCTTTGTCTGTGTACACTTTTTTGAATAGTTGATAAATTTATTGGAAGTTGAGATTGAAACATAAATATCTAAATAAAACATAACATGTCTTAACTTTTATTTTAATATGAGGACCACATGGTCGACGTGTTGTCGATTTGTTTAAATAAAAGCAATTTTTAATATTAAATAATCTTGACCAAGATGCGAATCATAAATTACCCTTTTATTTTTATTTTTAAGCGTTTCTCCATTAATAGTCATGATTTCATTAGCATTCGTAAACTTAAAAAATATAAAATCTTTACTATTCTGAATCTTCTTCACATTTATTAATAAAAATAAAATAAATAAATAAAAAATCCAAACCGTAGCACAACCTCTTCCTAGGCATATATAAAAAAAAAAAAATCAAAGCCAAGCACAACCTCTTAGGCAGCATATAAAAGCTTATATCCTATTTGTGGCACAAGTTAACTTTTATTTATTTTTTATATATGATATTTGTTATTTTATAAAAACAAATATTTTATAAAAATAAATATTTTATAATAACAAATAAAGAATATTAAATATTTTATAAAATAGCAAATAAAAATTATAAAAATATTTGTTATTTTATAATAGGATATAAAATAGGATATAAAAATATTTTTATAATTCTTTATATAACAAATATATACTTTTGTTATATAAAATAGGATATAAAATATCATAAAGAATTAATATTTTAAATTAAAATGGGAAGAAATTAATATATTTGTTATATAAAAAATTATAAAAATATTTTTATATCCTATTATAAAATAACAAATATTTTATAATTCTTTATTTGCTATTTTTATAAAAATATTTTATATTCTTTATTTCTTATTATAAAATATTTGTTTTATAAAATATTTGGTTTTATAAAATATTTTATATTCTTTATTTGTTATTATAAAATATTTGTTTTTTATAAAATAATAAATATTGTTATAAAAATAGCAAATAAAGAACTTGTCTGCCACAAATAGGATATAAGCTTTTTTATACAATAGGAAGAGGTTATCTTAGGTTTAATTTTTTTTTTTTTTACAGTAGGAAGAGGTTATGCCGGTTTGGATTTTTATTTTTATTTTTATTTTATTAACAACCATAAGAGAAACATAGCGGTAAGGAGTATTTTATATTTTTTAAGTTTACCTTGCTAATTGAAATATTACTATTATTAAAAATGCTTTAAAATAAAAATAAAAAACAAATTTGAAATGAAGTTGTAATTGGGTCAAGCATTATTTAATATTAAAAATTCGTTTTATTTAAACAAACCGACAACATGTTGACTATGTGGGGTCCCTCATTAAAAAAAAAAGTCTGCATGTCTTATAATTTGCAGATATTTATGTTTCAATCTCACTTTCCAATAAGTTTTATCAACTATTCAAAAAGGAGGTTATTAAGATAAATCTCATAAAGAATTTATATGGAAAAACTTATATATATATATATATATATATAGAATAATCTGTCCCGTCCGGACTCTTGACGGGACCAAAAATCTGGACCTCAATTTTTTTTTAGTTTTTTTTGTGAAACAACTAAAAAATAAAAATAAATTATGAAATTGAAATTTTAACATAGTATAGTCTGTGCAGACTGTACAGACATATTTTGTTATATGTATTCAAATCACACCAAAAATACTGTATTATGTAAAAATACCAGTTCCATAATTTATTTTTATTTTTTTTTAGTTGTTTCAAAAAAAAAAAAAAAAGGTCCAATATTTTATAAAAGTCCTAATCCCGATTTGGATCCCACTATATATATATATATATATATATATATCGGTCCATTTTTTTATATTTACGATGCGGTCGTGTATCGCGATTCACCTTTAATGATAGAAAAAATTATCTTTAAATCTGTCATCATAGAGTTTGAAACTAACTATAGCGACGATTTTGGGTTATCGTAACAGTTCAGACCTATAGAGACGAGTTTATCGATAATTTTGTCTGTCGCTAAAGATGATTTGCATGTGAAGCATCAACATAGAAAGTTCTATATATATATAGGTCAATTCATACCGTCATTATAGTTCAAAAAGTTATCGCCATAATTGATTTGTTAACGGACTGATTCGTTGGAGAATCTATATATATATATATATATATATATATATAAGTATGTATTTATGTGTGTAATTTCGGTCAAAGACGCATCAGATAGATAAGAAAAAAGAGAATAATTTAGCATTTTAAATACATTAACTAGTTAGCGTTACTGCTACGAATAATGATTACTTAGAGTAGTACTGTACGCAGCAGAGAGAGATGCATGAATGTACAGCATCCACAAGAAACTTCAAACCCAATTAAACAGCCCTTAAATTCCGGGCTATCTTTTGACGAATGACCAGGAATAACTTTATATGTATGTATATGTCGCTCTCTCTCATGAATTCAACTAATTAAGTACGTTCCTACATTCATTTTTTCAACAAAAAAAATGGATTTGCATTTCCTTTAATTTTCATTTCGGAGTGATTTAATTTATTTATTTTATAACTCTTTGTAATAGCTTAGCTAGGATTTTCGTACACATAACATAACACTAACTATAAGAAAATATGAGATTGAGTTGCCGAGTAGCTAGCTAGCTACTATAGTCTATAAACTATATATACACGTATGTTTTTGCGTGTTAATACAGTACTGATACAAAAAAAGATATCACTTCTGCGTGTAAATATTTTATTAGTCAATTAATCAAAATTAATTTTATTATAATTAAGAGTGTAAATGAATCGAACCTGGAATGAACAGAGGCCTACTGAATTAATTTAAATAATAAATTGAGTACTCAAATTAAACAAATTGAATTATATTTTAAAAATCATACTTAGATTCGACTCGACTCGAATATTTATTACTTGAATTCGATCCGACTCGACTCGAATATTTTTTCAAACTACTCGCGAGCTTCAAATTCAAGCTCGAATTCGAATCTCCACATAATAATTAGTTTTATAATAAATATAATTATAAATTAAATTTGTTATTTTACTTAAAAATATATTTATTATTACACTTTGCAAATATAAAATCACAATTAAAATTAAAAACAAAATAAAATAATAACTAATTATCCTAATTTGATTTAAATTTGTATATATTATAAAAGAATATATCGAACATCTAATCGAATATGTATTAACCGATTATGTATTGAATTACAATCAAAAAATTAAAGTAGTTTGAATGTTAAATGAGTTGAAAGTATAACCTTGCTTTATTCTACTCATATTTTATTCGAACTATTTTTAATGTTTAGATTTGGATCATATTATTAACGAATCCGAGTCTCGCTCGTATTTTTTCGAGTCGAGTCCGAACTGTGTTGGCTCGTTTACAGCCTTAATCATAATCAGTCAGTTAATTATTTAAAACACTACTAGAAAAATAAGAATACGTGACGGAATTTTGTGAAAGTTTTTAAAAACAATCACAAAAGATAGTAATTTGTAATGGACTTTTTATGTAATCACAAAATAATAGTATATATGATGGTTCTTAGTGATGACTAATATTGCCATCAATGTATTATAATTGTGATGACCATGTCAATCACACCAATTTCTTTACGCAAAATAAAATTTATTTTTGTGACGCACTAAGTCATCACTTATAGATATACCCTTTTTGTGATTGCATTTATGCTATCACTAATATTTTAATATAAGAAATAATCAAAACAATATTTTATGACGGTCGTGACAATCATTAAAAAGATAGATTTTTGTGACGATTTTTATTTGCAATTATAAAAAGAAGGTTTTTTGTGATGGAATTTTCAAGTCGTCACAAAACAATAAAATATATGATGGCTCTTAGTGATGACTAATTTTACCAGCATTATAGAGTATTTGTGACTACCACTGCAATCACCAAATCTTATGTTGAAGTAATTTTGTTTAGTAAGTCAACTCACATATGTTTCCTTTTATATTTTGTTTTAAAATTATAATTATGATCTGGACTTTGGTGTAGTGGTAATACTCGTTAAATAGAGATTCACGTTTTTATATTTGATCCCTAAAGTCTTGTTTTTTTTGTGATGACTTTGACAATCACAATAGATTATATGTTAATGTGATTGTATTAATCATCATAAAAGTACTAACCGTTTGCGTGATTGTCAACACTATCACGTAAAATTTTTCATGATGGGCGTATACAAGACGGCCATTATGATACTTAAAACTATCACGTAAATTTTTCGTGATAATTTTCCTAATAAGCTCAGTATTCTTTAATTAGATTGAGAAGGAAATTCTTAATTTGTTTATCTTTTTTTCAAAGAAAATGATTAGTAACAAAATTAGGGACACCGACGGGTGACTCTCGTCTCCACGCATACAACAGCTTAAATGCAAGACTCGTACATGAGACCTTATTCGTCTCTCCGTTTTAATTACACAAATAAAAACAAAATGTTATAATTTTTGTATTCGTTATCATTGCAAAAAAACAATTTCAACTATCATGAATATATGGTTTGAAATTAGGTGATCATGACAACGGAATTAAAAATATAACTTAAAATTTGTACAAGTTGAAGCAAGTTTCAATGTACCACGTTGTAATACGACATCTTTTGCCATGCTAGCTAGAGCCGAGACAGATGTGAGTCATGCTGTCAAAAGAAATTATTTTAAGGCATGAAAAATATCTTTAATTAATCAATCAATTAATATGTAGTAAGTGACTGATACTGTAGGAGAACTGAGTGGAGTTTCAGTCTTGGAAGAAAAGGATTTCCTACGGTTGGACAAGTGTCAATTATAGAAAGCTTGGTGTTTGAATACCTTTTCCCCCTCAAGTCCCCTTTTAGGGAGTAGGAAAATTAATTCATCACTTTTCTAGAATATGTATAATTCCCACTAGAAATATAAATAAATAAAAATTCCAATCAAGTATAACTTCCTTTCACGCTGACTTTTCTCACCAGCCATTTTTCATTTTCTTATGGAGTACGTCTTATTTGTTTGTGTATCTTATAAATAAATTGCTCTTACCACTAATTAAAAGTGAAATTATTATCTTGGGTGTTAAGTTAAATCAGAAGAATCTACACAGTGGAGAAGCATTATTGCTGAACATGATATGACTTTAATTAGTAAGGAAAAAGGATCCTCCTGCAGCTGCAGCACTTGTATATTTTCATCAACTTAGGAGTCTTACTTTTGTTCACTTATTAATTATTAATTTTCACGAACAATAACTTTGCATATGACTACTCACTTCATCGTTATTTACGTTTTTATAATAAACATTAACAACTAGTATATTAATTTTGTAAAAGAAAAAGAATAAAAATCAATGACTTCATAATTAAGTTATTATTCGTAAAAGAAATTAAGTCGAAGCAAATAATAGATGGTCTTCCAATCATTTTTCACCAAAATAAAGGTATAAAAATAGTGATGTTCCGCACACTAATTGGCCCGCATCAAGAACATTAGAAAACTAACAAAAAAGGGTTTGGATGGTTGTGGCCTGTGGGTGTCCCCATTTTCTTTTACTCAGCTCGCTTTATATTGTTTTGTATGGCATTTGATGCTGCATGCACTACTAGATAGTATCACATGAAAAGGTAGCCTAATGATATATATATGAATCACAAGGTGACAAGAATTAATATCTAAAGTTTTAAAAATAAAGATGTTCTTTAGTACGTACTTGTATATAAAACTCTAATTATATGAGACACAGATATGGGTACTCAAAAGCATTAAGGAGAAAGATCAAATGATCTTTAAGTGCATGCATTTGACACCAAAGTAAGTATAATTGATGTTACGACAAACACGTGATCATCATGTTATATTTTAAATTTCTTTTCTCTTGAATATTATACTCCTGTGTACTTCAGTTTTAAAATTAATTTTAAAAGTTAATAATAATATTATATTTTGAAACATAGAAAGTATTATCTATAGTCTTTTAAAAATTATATATATATATATATATATATATATATATATATATATATATATATTAAAGACAAGAAATTTTTAAATAAAAGGAATTTCCTTTATTTTGAAATAGTAAGGGTTGATTTGATTAATGTGGATAGTTAAGGGTTAAATACATAAATATTTCAAAATAAGCAGTGGTTATAAAATATTCATTGTTGTTAAGAATATTACGTTTGGTCAAATGGAATATTAAATGCTCGTCGGGAATATTAAATGCGACAGTAGCTGACCATGTGTATTGGGCCCCATAACTGAAAGCGATTGGATGAAAAAATGACAAATATAAGTTGTTTTTAAATAACAGCGTAGTTATTTGCAGATTATCTCTTGTTGGAATACTGGAATTGGTGGTTAAAACACACTAATACGGCGTTGTTGAGCGATGGCTCACGGTATTGCACCAATTATTGATTCTTACGTGAAAGGCACTTTACTCAATAATGGTTACAGTAATTATTGTTCGATTTTTTATTGAGTTAATAATTGCCGTGTGTTGATATTTTATATTCTTCATTGTTTCAATAATTGTCATTACACCGGTATCTTTCATTATCGAAGCAATAATTCATATTATCTGAATAATATTATTAGATAACATTATTGGCAATGTCTAGAAAGTTACATCTAAGGAGAGGTTTGGTCATCTAATTGCTTGCATGATGAAGAAATTCTTATTGGAAAGCCCCTTTTCTCTGGAACCGCTGGTTATCGATATTGTGATTCTGTAATATTATTTGTGAATAATTAATTATTGATTTATATGATGAGGAAAATATTGATTTTATGTGGATATAGATGGAGAAAATTTTAAAATGACAATTGTTGAAAATTAATATTTTATCTTTTTCTCGATAAAATAATTCATTTAAATATATTATTTTAATAATATATTAACGGTGATATTTTTACAATGAATGTGGGATATATGAGTATATGAGGAGGAAGAGTATTTTGTGGCATTAAATGTTTAACACATGTTTTGTGTGTTGGTGGACACAATTATTGGCCAAAATTTGATTATAGCTTTGAAAATCGCCTGGTTGTGGATTTCGGTCCAATTTTGTTTGGAATTTGGAAAAACTTTCTTCTGGAAAGATGTAGAGAATTGAATTTCCTATAAAAACTCATGAGATTCAATTTTCTGATGAAATGGCTATTTATTATGAATTATTGAAGTTAAAAGTCTCAAAATAATTGATTTTTGGGAGTTTAAATTATTTTTGTTAAGAAAAACGTTTTTGTATATTTTTTGGACATCATTAACATGTGTGGCTGGTGTTTTGACCAAAAGGTGGGCTAAGGAAAATTTGTATAATTATATTAATATTATATTAAATTCTTTCTTTGGTGTTCTAAGCGTTTTCCTATAAATAGGGTCTTGGGTTAGAATTGAAAATCACACCGTAAAGCTGAAGTTTTCTCTCTATTTCTCTCTCGATATTTTGAGCGTATTCTTGTGAGTATTTTGAGTATACTTTAAGTATTGCTAGATGGTGCAAGTTCCTTCAAAGACTATATCAGGTGTTTAATTTAGAAATCTTGATCTTTCAAGTAAGGGATATTATTTTTTGTAATGATATTATTTCTTCAATATCATTATCTTTGAAATGTTGATCTGAAGTTTTATCAAATTTGGAACTTTTTCATGCTCGGGGTTACTATTCATGGGTTCTTATTCATGAGTTACTTATTCACGATTCTTATTATTCATGAGTTCTTATTCACGATTACTATTCACGAGTACTATTCATGAAGCGTGAAGATGTTTTTGTGGAATTTCTATCTTTTGGTGTAGGAGTTACTATTCACGTATCGACACTTTTATTCAACGTATCTGACACTTATTCATGTATCGACCTTATTCAATCGAAAAATAAAATTTCTTCTTTTGTCCAAAATATCTATTACGGATACTAGCTCGATTGTATCCATGTTTTGATCATTCTTAAATTTTACACCACTATGATTATTTTTGAGGTATTTTTGGGCGTGGATAAAACCAAGTATCTGAATCCTTAATCCTTAATCCTTGTCATTTTGTTTCAATTGGATTCGTTTCTTTAAAAAATATTTTCATCATCCTCGATCTTAAATGATGATATTATGGAATATCTTTGGCACAAGTGTGCAAAGATGAATGATTTCTTAAGAATATCTTTGGCACGTAGTCAAAGATGAATGATTTCTGAAGAATATCTTTGGCTGTGGTGCAAAGATGAGCAGTGTTGAGATGAACATGGCCAGATTGATTAATATCTTTGGCACATGTAGTGCGAAGATGAGCAGTGTTTAAATGAACATGACCAATCGATGAATATCTTTGGCACATAGTGCAAAGATGAATATTTGATTCGGATGTATATTGATTGATGTTACTGAGGATAAAATATTGATGATGGGCGTTAAATTCATAGATTATAGTAGATTTCATTCTCTACGTAACTCTTACATGAATTATTATTTCATTACGAATATTGATCTGAAACTTGTTGTCTATTGTATTCTATCGATTTTTCCCTGTTGAAGACTAACGATAATTTGTTGTATATTATCTTAGTCATAATATTCTTCTTGGGCTAGTTGAGCTCACCCTTTTTCCTTGTTGTTCCATTTTTCTTCTCGGGGCGAGAATATAAGCGAGTCATGCAGTCGGGGTATGGAATGAAGGTTTTAGAAAGGATTGTTTAGTAGTCCTCACCATTTTGCAAAATGATGTATCAATAAATGTGATGAGGATTTATTTGAGTATAGATATTATCTAGAAGATAATATTTGTATTCAAACTCACAGTTTTACTGTTGTAATAATAAAGTTGTAGTTGTTTCTGTACCATGTATTTGGCGACTCAGAATGGGTGTTGTGTATACCTATTTTGGGGGCGTCACATATATATATTATAGAATGAAATCTACTATTATCTATGAATTTAAAAGTTCATCAACAGTATTTTTATCCCTGTAACATCAATTAATACACATCTTAAATCATATATTCATCTTTGCACTACAGGCCAAAGATATTCATCACTTGGTCATGTTCATCTCAACACCTGTTCATCTTTGTACTACGGGCCAAAGATATTCATCATAAAATCTTTAATCTTTGCACTACAGGCCAAAGATATTCAGTTATATCATCATTTAGGACTGAGGATGATGAAAAATATTTTAAAGAAAATGAATCCAGTGAAACAAAAGAATAAATATTAAGGATTCGTATTTCAGTTATTTCATGTCCAAAAATACCTCATAAATAATCATAGTGAAGTAAAATTCAAGAATGATCAAAACATGGATACAATCAAAACTAGTATCCACACTAGATATTTTGGACGAAAAACAAAAAAATTTAATTTTTCTGTGAAAAGTGCCGTATTCGTGAATAGTGCCGTATACGTAAATAATGTCGTATACGTGAATAGTAACCCCGACACAAAAAAGTTCCAAATTTGATTAAAAGTTTAGATCAATACTTCGGCATAATGATATTGAAAGAAATAATATCATTTGAAAAAAAGAATATCCCTTACCTCGAAAGAATAGTGCTTCTGGCTGGAATACTGAATATAGTGCTGAAGGGAACTTGCATCGTATAACAACACTCAAAGTATCAAAATACTCACAAGAATACGCTCAATATATCGAGAGAGAAAGAGATAGAAGATTTCAGTTTTTGGTGTGCTTTTCAATTCTAACCTAAGCACCCTATTTATAGGAAAATGCTTAGAACACCAAAGCAGAAAATTTAATATAATAATAATATAATTAAAAAATATTCAAGCCCACCTCTAGACATTTGAATTCAGCATGTTGCACATGTTAATGTAGCCCACCAAAACCAAAAAAACATTTTTCTTAATAAACATAATTAAAACTTCCAAAAATCAAATATTTAGGAACTACGAAACTTCAATAATTCATAATAAATAGCCCTTTTATCAAAAAAATTCAAACCACATGGTTTTTCCAAAGGAAATTTCATTCTCTAAAACTTTGCAGAAGAAAGTTTTTCCAAATTCCAAACAGAAATTGACCGAAATCTACAAACGGGCGATTTTACAGGCTATAATCAAATTTCGATCGAGAAATGGGGTCACTTACACACAAAAACATGTGTTAATCATTTAATGTAACAAAATACTCTTTCTCCTCATATACTCATATATCCCACATTCATTGTAAAAATACCACCATTATTATATTATTAAAATAATATATTTAAATGAATTATTTTATCAGAAAAAGATAAAATATTAATTTTCAATAATTATCACATTAAAAAAAATTTCTCCATCTATATCCACATAAAATCAATATTTTACTCATCATATAAATCAATAATTAATTATTCACAAATAATATTACGAATCCTGATATTGACAACCGGTGCTTCTTGGGAAAGAGGGCTTTTCAATAAGGATCTCTCTCTTCTTGCAATTGATTAGATGACCAAACCTCTCCTTAGATAGAACTTTCTAGACATTGCCAATAATGTTATCCAATAATATTATTCAGATAATATGAATTATTGCTCCGATAATGGAAAATCTTGTGTAGTGACAATTATTGAAACAACGATAATATAAAATATCAACGTAGCAATTATTGAATCAATAAAATAAAATCTTTGAAGCGATTAATTCGTAATAATTATTGAGTAGTGACTTCTTACAAAAGAATTAATAATTGATGCAATACTGCGCTGCTTCTTGTGTTTTAACCAATTTATTTTCAACAAATTAATTGATGAATCGTAAGACCCCAAATTATTAATAAATAAAATTTATTTTTCTCTATTTATTATTTTGAAATAGTAAGGGTTGATTTGATTAATGTGGATAGTTATGGGTAAAATCGCAAATATTTGAATAAGCAAGTGGTTAGAAAATATTCATTATTGTCGGGAATATTAGTTTGGTGCGTGGAATATTAAATGCTTCGTCGAGAATATTAAATGCAACGGTAGCAGATCTTTTGTGGGCCCCATGTGAAAGCGATTGGATGAAAAAATGATAAATATAAGTTGTTTATAAATAACGGGCGTAGTTGTTATCGTTATCTTTGTTGGAATACCCGGTGGTTAAAACACACTAATCGCCGTTGTTGAACGAAGACATCGCAGGTATTGCACCATTATTGATTCTTACGTGAAGAAGGCACTACTCGATAATTGTTACGATAATTCTTTATTCGATATTTTATTTTATTGATTCAATAATTCTTTGCATTGATATTTTATATTCTTCGTTGTTTTTGATAAATTGTCATTATACGATTATTTTCCATTATCGAAGCAATAATTCATATTATCTGAATAATATTATTAGATAACATTATTGGCAATGTCTAGAAAGTTACGTATAAGGAGAGGTTTGGTCACCTAATTATTGCTTGTTAGTAAGGAGAAATCCTTATTAGAAATCCCCTCTTTCTGAGGAGCGGCTTGGTTGCGATCTTTGTGATTCTCATAATATTATTTATGAAGAATTAATAGTTGCACTTTTAGCTAGTCGCAGAGGTTGCAATTGAGAGTGAGGAAGAAGAGGAACTGAGGAGAATTTATTAGAAGAAATTTTTGATCAAAATGTAGAACTACGAGATCGTATTCGTGAGCTAGCTTTAGAAGAACGGTTGAAGAAGCTGCAAGTGGTCGTGGAACAAAGAGATACAACAATTCAAAATTGTATTACCCGATATGTGATGCTCGAACAAAATCACGCTTTGGCGGAGGTAAAGATATTAAAGTTGGGCCGAGAATTCAAATATCGAGGATCAATGAAAGAAGAAACAATGAGCGAGTGAGAATGAAGGATGCGTGGGTAAAAGCCGCACGACATGTTGATATTGTAGAAAGAGACGTCCGATCCAAAAAGGCTAAAATAGATGATATACATTTCTCTTTTTGGACAGCAATTGGAAGAACCCAACATCAAGTTTTAAATTACCACATGCAGAGCGGTCGATCTAAATTCGATATGGATCGAAGATTGATGATTCGGATCATGAATCGAGTGCGATGAAGCGATTGAAGGTGGAATATGCCCTATAGAAAAGTCAATTCCAACGATAGTAACGACACCAAATGCTACCCCAGACAAGTCAAAGCCAGGTAGTTCAAAGGAGAGCGGTTGTCATGACTTCCCAACAAGTGAGGAACCCGAACGAAGTTAGCACGGGTTAGTTAATTATAAATTCTTGCGAAGTTTATACCTTACTAGATACCGGTTCTACCCATTCTTTTATCTCTCTTGCTTACGCTCAACGTTTGAACTTGACTACGGAGAAATTAGACTTTGACCTATTTATGGAGACTCTGTTAGGAGAAACTTTCATTACATCCGTTGTTTAGAAATCTTGCTTGATTCAGGTTGGCACTATCACATTACCTGTTAACCTTATTTCTATAGAGATATTTGCTTTTGATGTGATTTTAAGGTTAACTACTCATCATGCCGAAATTGATTACTTTCGTAAGGTTGTTAGTTTTCATATTCCTAAGCAACCTGTTATTCGAATTCAAGCAATCAAACCATTATAGTTAAACATTTTCATATCAAGCCATGAAGTCATTCGTTTATTACGGATGTCAAGTTTTCTTAGTCCATGTTATGGATTTGAATAAAGACACGTCAGATTTGAATAATATTCCGGTTGTTAATGATTTTTCCTGACGTTTTTCCTGAAGAATTTCTTGGCTTACTCCCAAAGCCTGATATTAAATTTTGTATCGACTTTGAACCTGGTACAAAACTCATTTCTAAAATCTCATATCGAATGGCTCTATTGAACTTCGGGAGTTAAAATTCAACTATAGAATTTGGTACACGAGCCTTTATCTGGTGACTTCCTTTGTGGAATGCACCGCCGAACTCTCCGTAGGGGACACCATATTCATGCGATAGTAAACTGATAGGTGTCATTGTAACGTGTTATCCAAGGATGGGATATGAGTCATAGTTGAGAACAACCTAAGTCGGTAATTGAAATACGTAGCTTTCTAGGCTTAGTTGGTTATTATTAGAGATTCGTTGAAGGATATTCTCGAATCGCTATTCCATTAACGCAATTGACTCGTAGAGATACAAAATTCGAATGGAGCAAGGAATGTGGGAAGAGCTTGAAGAACTTCGAGAGGAGACTCATTTCAAAGACATGTTACGACCATGCCATCTGGAAAAGCGAACGTGGTAGGCGGCGTGTTGAGTAGAAGATCGTATCTGAAGTCTGATGCGATATTGTTAAAGACTCATTTCGTATAATTTATAAATAATAGAGATGGAGATGAAAACTCTAGGTACCCACGTGATGATATACGAGTATAATCGACTTTAATCGTTAAAGTTAAAGCTGTTCAAAACTTGCTACACAATCAAGTGGTGAATTTGAAGAAGGAGGTGCAAGAAGTTGTTATTTCAAAAGCGAGAATCGGTGAGGTGAGGAAATCTCAAACCTTCGATTTATTAATATTCTTTACTTTGCTAGTTGAGTTACCCTTTTTCTTTTGGTTCCATCGTTCTTCTCAGGAAGCGAGAATGTAACTGAGGCTAGTCGGAGAGTGGAGTAATGGTTCACAATGTTTATTATAGTAGTCCTCCCTGTTTTGTAAAATCGTATGACAATAATTGTAATGAGGACTTTATTTGAGTTTGGATATTGTCTACGAGACAATATTTGTATTAAAACTCACAGCTTATGTGTTGTCATATTTTGCACGATAATTGTATAAATAAAGTTGTATTTTAATTCTGTACCATGTATTAGACAACTTAGAATGGGTTGTGTGGACCTATTTTGGGGGCGTCAAAGTTGGTATCAGAGTTATAAGTAAAGAGCCCCGAGCCTCTTGATGGTGACTTCCTTGTGTGGGAAGTACCGAAGCCAGACTCTCCATAAGGGACACCGTGAATAATGGTGACAAGCTGATAGGTATCACTGTGAGGTGCTATCCAAGGTTGAGATGAGATTCACGGTTGGTATCAAAGCTTAGGGATATGGTCTCTGGCGGAGATCTGAGACTAGAACTTGGAGGGGAGAGACGAGTAATATCCTTTGCTAGTGTGTGTCCTACCTAAGCTGAATTTTCTTAATAAGTTGACAAATTGTGATATGTCAATTAACCTTTATTTTGAAGCTGTATTCTGGAATGATATTTAAAATCCAAGAGATGAGAAAAGGAGAAATCATGATACAGAGGAAATGACCAAGAAGATAGAATATGAAATGAAAGCAAGGTATTCTCACTTATTCGAAAAACCAGGTACGTAAATTTTGGGGACGAAATTTCATAAGGAGGGGAGATTGTAAGACCCCAAATTTTATGAAATAAAAGAATGACTTAAATATAAATTACTACCTAAACTATAGGTCATATTCTACTTTGGTGATCTACCTTTCAATTTTATCAATTAGATGATTTAACTATTAATTTTTTTCAATTTCATTCAATTGAGTTGCCACGTCGAAATTACGGCGTGGTACATCTAAAATCGAGCATAACTTAGTTGATGTGGTTAAAAAAAAAGTTTCTAATTTTTTTAATTTAACATTGGTGATATATTAAAGGGTAAAATTATCCCGTCACTTTATATCAAACATCAAAACTAAGCAAAAATTATTAAACCCTTTAACCATCAGTGTAAGAACCCACTTTTATAAATAAAGATAAATTTTTTATAAATATTATTTTTGAATATTATGGAATAAATTTGATATAATGTTATAGTTGTGGGTAATATTTATAAATTTTGCAAAAGTAAGCAAGTTGTTATAAAATATTAGTTTGGTGGGGAATATTCTTTTTGTGGGAGAATATTAAATACGACGACTCAATCATTAATGGACCCCATAACGGAAGTATTATCGTAGTTAAAAACGACAAAATTATCTTTCTATAAAATAACTTGGGGAGGAGTTACTGTTAAAAGCATTGAACTACCCTAAGGTGATAAAAGTAAATGCGATGTCTGGCGTGGTTGCATAGTAACACACGGTATTGATTATTGATCTTTACGTGAGAAGTCACTCCGTTATACTCAATTATTACTACGATGAATTCTTTGCATCATATCTCTCATATTATTGATTCGATTATTGTCACAGTATCATCTGCATTATATGTTATTTTATTAAATCAATAATTGAGACGACAAAGTTATTTATATTATTAAATTGCAATATTTACAATGTCTAGAAGTTCTGTCAAGGAGAGGTTTGGTCACCTAATTGCGCGCCAATAGGGAGAAATCCTTATTGGAAAGCCCCCTCTTTCCTGGGAACAACCTGGTTGTTAAATATTATGAGTTATGATATTAATGATGGATAAGTTCGTGTTGATTAAAGATGAATTTGATAGTTCCATTGTGTTGAAATTATTTGTGTTATTGAGAATCGACATTTATTTCGATAATAATTGATGTCTGGAGGTTATATTGTTCAATCGAGTATTCGGGGCACTTTTTGTGTCAGAGTTACTATTCACGAGTTACTATTCATGAGTTACTATTCATGAGTTACTATTCACGAGTTTTAATAGTAACTTGCCCTTTCGGTTTTCCAAGGGTTACTTGCCCTTTCAGTTTTCCAAGAGTTACTTGCCCTTTCAGTGTTCCAATGGTTAATTGCCCCTTCGCAAATAGTAGTTGTCTCTTCAATATTACCAAGAGTCACTTTGACCCTTCGTTAAGACCAAGAGCCACCCTCAGTTTTTCTATAAATAGGAAGCTCATTCCTTCATTATTTCTTACGAATTCAACTTTGAACTCTGAGAGAAACTATAGAGAGAGAAGAAAATTATTCGCTACTTCACTTTTCCAATATTCAGTTCTTCTAAAGTAAGGGTATTATTTGTTGTACCTGTAAAGTGTTATTCTTTCTTATTCATGAAGAGAACTTCATTATTCCATTCTTTATTATTACATTGAATAACTTTTGTGTCATCGTGGCATACCCTATACTTGGTGAAATCCTCTCGTTATTCCATTCTTTATTATTACATTAGAATAACTTTTGTACTGTGGCATACCCTATACATAATCAGATATCGTGGTTTACCCTATACTTGGTGACATTATTCTATTATTCATTGGAACATCCACATACGTGTGTTTTACACAGGACTGGTTCCGCCTTTATTATTATTCATTGGAACATCCATGCATGTGTTTTACACCGACTGGTTAAAATCTTTATTATTACATTGGAATATCCTATACATGTATTTTACACCTGGATCCGGTTCCATCTTTATTATTACATTTGGAACATCCCGCTTGTGAATTTCACCGACACAGTTCCGTTATTATTATTCTACGTTGGAATAACTTTGTCATCTGAAGTCGCGTGCATGGTGATTTCCTTTGTTATTCCATTCTTTATTATACCCGGTTGGTTAAAACTTTGACTTCTATACTCCATGAAATTAGTAGAATATTCTTGATATTTGCGTTTCATCCAAAGATCTTTTCATGGAAATATTCTTACGATCATTCTTGAATTTTACTCTACAAAACAATTATCTTGTTGACAATTTGGACGTTAATAATTCTGGATAAAATAATTCTTGAACTTGCTTTATTGAATTCTTATATCATTGTCATCATCCTCATGTTTATATTATGTTGAAAGTTATCTTTGGCTTACGTGCGTAGATGAACTTAGTATGATTATGACCGAGGTTCATTCGGTATAATCATGGCTTGATATAAATGATGTGACAAAAGTCCTCGGTGGCTTTGTAATGCACGATGATGGATAGTTTTGGTATGATTATGACCGGGGGTGATTCGGTATAGTCATGACCATTGATAATTTGATGAAAATCCTTGGCCGTGGTAGTACATGGATGATTAGATATTGTGGTTTATTCATTAAACCGAGTCTTAGTGATAAAAATTGATGAAAACCTTTTAAAACCTAAAAGATAGTAGACTTTATTTTCTACTTGACTCTTTTAATGGATTGCATATTCATTGCTGCAGATTAAACTGGTTGTCTATTGTATTTTATCGGTTTCACATTGTTGAAGACTATTGATAATTTATTACGCTTTATCTTAGTTATAATATTTCTTCTTGGGCTAGTTGAGCTCACCCTTTCTTTCATTTATTCTCTTGAAATGAGAAATATAAATTGGGACGAGTCGAGGGAGCGGAGTAATGGTCGAGAGGATAGCATTAGTAGTCCTCACTATTACGTAAAATAGTGTGATAATAATTGTAATGAGGACTCCTTTTGAGTTTGTATAATATCTAGTAGACAATATTTGTATTCAAACTCACGGTTTAAATCGTATTGCATACCACAGCAGTTATATTAGTAAGTTGTATTTAAATTCTGTACCATGTAAGTGGCGACCCAAGATGGGTGATGTATACCTAATTTTGGGGGCGTCACAATCAGAATCGATTCTTTCAACGAAATCCCAAAATTTGATTGACAAAAAACCTTAGATCCGAGAATCAAAGGTTTCGCAACAACTCTCTAGCTTTTCAGTTGATCGACATTGATATTGTGCCGGAGAATAAAGAAAGATCGAGAACGAGATCGGGATGGGGACGGGGAGAGGGATCGGTCGGGTAGGAGGAGGAGGAGGATGAACGTCAGAGAAGATAACTCAGAGGAGGAGAAGGAGAAGAGAGTGAATGATGAAGAAGATGACGATGATGATAACTTATGAAAGAAATTGAACCTCTTAGTCAGTGGTGGTGTTGGCTCGATTTGACCAATTTCGTATGCTTTCCTGCTAGTTGTGGCATTGAAATCTTGGGTGTTGTATTCCAATTTATCAAATTTGATTATTATTTTTTAGCTCTTGATTTATTGGATTTGTTTTCTCATCTTTGCTCTCCAATTTTTCCTGCTCCTTTCGGATTTGGGCTGGTAGGGGGTTATTCCCCATGTCTGATTTTCCATTTTGTTTATTATTGAAATCCAATTTGTTTTGGGTTTTTTTCATTATAAATTCCAATGATTTTCACTGTTTTTCCTATCTCGGGTTCATAGAAACTCTTTGGGTTTGGTGGGAAATTTTCCATTAATGAATCTTTCTGTTATGGTCAATTATTGATGTTCTGGTTTGGCTGTGGAAAATGAATTTATGCTATTCTTGTTGATCAATGTTATAATTGCTTTAAGATCCTTACTATTTCAAGGCTATGCCTTTGATGATACTTGTTACTTTTCCCATGATTTATTCATTATGCCCATTTGAAGTTATGATCTGTTAGGGTGGATGGATTTTTTGGGTTAGGATTTTTCAGATCTTGATGTTTGTCTGTGTTGGGGGATTTGGATGTTAGTTCTTGTTCGGATTGGTCTTCTTTAAACTAGGTTCACCATATATGGCTTGACTTTGTCGGCGAGTTTAGTTTAGTTTAGTTTAATTGTTAATTTAATAAGTTTAATTTATGTTTGTTGTGTAATTTTTAAAATTAAGTTACTTGTGTAATTATTCATAATTATGTTTTTTTTCTTCTGTAATTTGCTTAATTATTAATGTTAATTTTATATACTTTTTAATTTATATTATTTGTCTAATTTTTTATAGTTTTATTTGTTATTTAATCTTTTTGCCCTTTGTCTCATTAAAAATATATATTCTTTTTACACATAAGCACTCATTTAGCCCATTAGGATACCACGTCAGCAATTTCTGATGTGGCAGGCCCAATTGAATGAAATTAAGAAAAAATTAATAGTTCAATCATCTAATTGACAAAATTGAAAGGTGGATCACTGAAGTGGAATATGACCTATAGTTTAGGGTAGTAAATCATATTTAAGCCTAAAAGTATTCAATTTTTCTTATAATTATTATTCTATTCAGTAAATGATTAAATTGATAAAAGGTTAAAGTTAAGGATGATATGTGAAAATTTTACAAAGTAAGCAAGTTGTCATAAAATATTAGTTTGGTGAGGAATATTCGTTTTGTTTGGGGAATATTAAATGCTGTCGTCATAATCATTGGTGAACCCCATAATGGAATAATTGTCGGATATAGAAAGCGACAGAAATAACTTTTTTATAAAAATAATGGTAAAACTTTTACTGTTAAACTATTGAAATACGCGGTGATATATAAAAATATAATAATACGCGTTGTTCCACAGTGGTACGCGGTATTGAAAAGTAGCACACGGTATTGCACAGTATCTCTGATTATTGATGCTTACGTAAAAAGTTACTCAGTTTTATTCAATAATTGTCACATAGTTGCTGCATAATATCTTATATTATTGATTCCATTATTATCACAGTATAATCTGCACAATATTTTATATTATTAAATCAATAATTGAGACAACACAGTTATTCATATTATTTTTTGCATTATTGATAATATCTAGAAAGTTGTATTGAGGAAAGGGGGTTAGGTTATTTAATTGCGTACCAATGAAGAGAAATTCTTATCGGAAAGTGTGACGCCCCAAAAATAGGTCAAATCCATCCAACCTATTCTGAGTCGCCAAATACATGGTACAGAAAATAACTACAACTTTATTACTACAATTGTCATGCAAAATACAACAATACATATGCTGTGAGTTTTGATACAAATATATACCAATTGTGACTCATGTCCCAACCTTAGATAGCACGTCACAATGACACCTTACATAAAGGTACAATCAATACCTGTTTTAGAATTTAAAATCTTTGGAAAGTGCTCAAAGAAACCTTCGTACATGGGAGGTCATGCGTCTAGGTTATGATAGATATCATATGCCCATATAATTATCATTGGTTGACCCAATAGACCCCAAAGAAAAACGAGAAGATTACTATCAGCTTCTTTCAAATGGTGAGTCTTCTCTTGACATATAATTATCTCCATTGTCTCAAAGTGAAAATTATATTTCAAATAAACTCCAAGATCATATAGGTAGTGCTCGTAGATATATTTAGCAAGTGGATGTGAACAACCCTGTTTTATGATAACACAAGGTTGTATGTCATTAGACATCTTGTATGATAGTGGCAAAACACCCTTCCAAAGTTGGGTTCACCTCACCCTATTGTTGTTCACCAAAATCAATTATTAAGTGACGTATAATATACGACACACACATGTTAGGTCCTCAATACAATTATAAATTGTATGTCATGCCGTTTTATAATGTGTTGAGAAACTTTGACAGTCTCGGACCACCACACTATTCCCCTGTTATCCCCACTCGACTCAGCTACACTCTTATTACCTGAAAGTAATTGTAAAAGCAAAAGGGTGAGCATAATTAGCTCAGTAAAGAATATCATGACTAAAGATAATTAAATTATCAATAGCCTTCATCAGTAATAAATCAGAGATTTAGAACATATGGTAGATGATAAAACCTTTCAACCATAGTTGCGGTAGACGAACGATCCATTAGAAGAGTCAAATAATATAAAGTCTATTATCTTCTCCACATTAAAAGTCCACCAACAATGTTTTATCCCTGTAACATCAATCAACAATTCCTTTCCACAATCATATGAATAACTCATAATCATAATTATAATTTTAAATTTCTCTTCTCATCTAGGACGAAGATAATTTACATCATCAAAAATTATTATCATTTCATCTTTGCACTACGGGCCAAAGACATTCATTATCATTTCATCTTTGCACTACAGGCCAAAGATATTCAACAACAGGTCATCTTTGCACTACAGGCCAAAGATATTCAACAACAGGTCATCTTTGCACTACGGGCCAAAAATATTCATCAATAGTTCATCTTTGCATTACATGCCAAAGATATTAACATCTTAAAGAAATACATAATCATTTCAGAATTTATATAAACCATAATTATAATCATGTTGATCAATTCACCTTTGCACTTAAGCAAAAAATATTCAATTGTAAATTCAATGGTCATGATCATACCAGTCAACGATTCAACTTTGCACTACTGGCCAAAGAGAACCCATAGTCACGATCATACCAATAATCTACCCATCTTTACACTCAAGTCAAAGTGAAAATTTGTTCACCAAGATTACAAAAATGTTATATATGATAATAAAAACTATATGATCAAAAAATATAAATTTAATTTCAAGAGTAAGATTCATAAATCAACGATAATTTGGTCAGAAAAAGAACCCAATTTTGTCGTGAATAGTAACTTGTGAATAGTAACTCGACATGAAAAAGGTAGAAATTCCACAATAAAATCCAAACCAATATTTATAACATCTTAATCCAAATGTTATAAATCACATAAAAATCTCATAATCTAATATTATTAATATTACAACAATATTTTAAACATTTCTTAAACTTATAAACAATTTATTCTAATTGTTTACATTTTACTAATTAATGCATTTAATCATCCTAAAATGTCAAACTCATAAGATTTCATCACCAATAACCAAAACCATCATCAAAAATCTGCATATACCTCATATAGGATTCTCAAGCCATAAAATACTATTTTTTAATTTTCTTCTTTCACATAACATATTTAATTCATTTACTCATAAACTAGACCATTTTCATGAAAAATATCAAATCAATTCCAAAAATATTTCTTTTCTGGAATTTAGCATAATATAGTCCCATATTGAACATATATTTTTCTCCTAATTTTTAAAATTCATTTACTATTTTTCATATAGCCAAAAGCGTCAAATATTTAGATATTTATCATAAATTGTACATTTATCCAAAATTCCAAAATTCATAGAAGTACAACTTGATATTATATAGATGTACTCCTGTAAGACCCAACTTTTATAAATAAAGATGAATTTTCTATAAATATTATTTTTGAATATTATGGAATAAATTTGATATAATGTTATAGTTGTGGGTAATATTTATAAATTTTGCAAAGTATGCAAGTTGTTATAAAATATTCGTTTGGTCTGGGAATATTCTTTTTAGGGAATATTAAATAAACTACTCAATCATTGGTGGACCCCATAATGTAATTATTATCGGATTGAGAAAACGACAAAAATATTTTATTAAAATAACGGCGGAAGTTTTACTGGTTGATCTTGTTGAACTACTTCATTAGTAAAAGAAATGCGATGTCGTGTGGTTGCGTAGTAGCACACTGCGGTATTGATTATTGATGCTTATGTGAAGTCACTCGGTATGCTCGATTATTACTACAAAGAATTCTTGCGTCATATCTCTTATATTATTGATTCATTATTGTCACAATATCATCATATAATATGTTATAGTATTAAATCAATAATTGAGGCGACAAGTTATAAATGATTAATAATTGTTGAAAGATTAAATATGTGTTATGATTTGTGGTAAGTTTGATTATTTTATGGGGGGCTCGTATATAAATCATCTAAGAGTCTCTTCGTCGATAGTAATTACCTTTGTGAATAGTAATTACCTTCGTCGATAGTATTTACCTTCAATCGATAGTAATTACCCTTGTGAATAGTATTTACCTTCGTCGATAAGTAATTACCTTCGTCGATAGTAATTACCTTGTGAATAGTATTTACCTTCAATAGTATTTACCTTCCGTTAATAGTAATTACCTTTACCGGGGTCGAACCACTTGTCGTTTCACATTCTGAAAGGTCGAACCACTTGTCGTTTCACATTCTGAGCGTCAAACCACTTTTCTTTTCACATCATTAGTCGTCGAGCCACTTGCCTTTTCACACGCGGTCTTTAAGCTAGAAATCTTCTATAAATGAGGCCTAGGGCTTCATTATTTTCACAAATTCATTCAAGCTTTAGAGAGAGAAAGTATAGAGAATAAGAGAGAAAGAAGAAGAGTATTTTGTTACTACACTTCTTTGCGGTATTCAATCTCCTACCAAAAGTAAGGGGTGTTATTCTTTCTTATTCATGAAGAGAACTGTTGTTATTCCATTGCTTATTATTCTCATGGAATAACTTTTGTATCGTGGTTTACCCTATACTTGGTGACATTTTCTTTTATTATTTTGTTGGAACATCCATGCATGTGTTTTTACAGGACCTGTGTTCCGCTTTTATTATTCTGTTGGAACATCCATGCATGTGTTTTACACCGGACTGGTTCCGCCTTTATTATTACATTGGAATATCCTATCTGTGTGTTTTACACCGGATCTGGTTCCATCTTTATTATTCTGTTGGAACATCCTGTCGGTGTGAATTTCACCTGACCTGGTTCCGTTATTATTATTCTGTTGGAATAACCTTTCTATGCGAAGTACCGCATGCATGGTGATTTCTTTTGTTATTCCATTCTTTATTATACCCAGTTGGTTAAAACTTTGACTTCTATACTCCATGAAATTAGTAGAATATCCTTGATATTTACGTTTCATCCAGTATCTTTTCATGGAAATATTCTTCTGATCATTCTTGAATTTTACTAATTTGGACGTTAATAATTCCTGGATAAAATAATTCTTGAACTTGTTTTATTTAATTATTATATCATTGTCATCATCCTCATGTTTATATTATGTTGAAAGTCATCTCATGGCACATAGTGCGTAGATGGACTTGGTATGATTATGACCGAGACTATTGATTGTAATCATGGCCGTAATGTTACAAATGATGTGATAAAAATCCTCGATGGTAGTAGTGCATTGGTGGATGCTTGTTGGCATGATCATGACCATTAATAAATACACAAATATTCTTGGCCCGTGGTAGTGCATGAATAATTGTGGTCGTGATACTAAAGAATATCATTGTAGTAGATGCGGGGTGATTCGATGATGTGGAATATTTATTAAAGTTTGAGTCTCAATATAACAAAGGATGAAAAACCTTTTAAAACCTAAAAGATAGTAGACTTTATTTTCTACTTGACTCTTTTTAATGGATTGCATATTCCGCTTGCAGATTAAACCGGTTGTTCATTGTATTTTATCGGTTTAACATTGTTGAAGACTATTGATAATTTATACGCATTATCTTAGTCATAATATTTCTTCTTGGGCTAGTTGAGCTCACCCTTTCTTTCACCGTTCTCTTGATGAAATGAGAATATAGTTGGGACGAGTCGGGAAGCGAGTGATGGTCCCGAAGATAGCATTAGTAGTCCTCACTATTCAGTAAAATAGTGTGATAATAACTCGTAATGAGGACTTTTGTTTGAGTTTGTATAATATCTAGTAGGCGATATTTGTATTTAAACTCACAGATTTATGTCAGATTATTGTACCTACGGCAGTTATGTTAATAAGTTGTATTTAAATTCTGTACCATGTAAGTGGCGACCAAAGATGGGTGATGTATACCTAATTTTGTGGGCGTCACACTCCCAATAAAATTTGTATCAATTTTGGAGTTAACCACAAGGAGTTATAAGGGTTTTCTTTTAAAATAGTCTTTTCCTATAAAATTCATAACTCTTAATCTATACATCCAAAAAATAATCATTTTTGGACACAATCAATAAAACTCATCAAATTATCATTTTAAATTTTTCCAGAATTTTTGAAGGTCTAAAAAGTTACAAAACGTAAAAAACATAACAACCCTTAAAATCCCTTACCTCAAAAGAGCAGTACTTCTGACTGGAATATAAATCCAAAGGAACTTTGCACTGAATAGCAACTCTCAACGCTTGATAATATAGAGAGAGAAAGAGAGAAAGCTTATATTTCTGGTGTGATTTTTAATTCTAACTTAGCCCTCTATTTATAGAAAAATATTAGCACGTCGAAGTAGACTTAACCTGCTACTAGATGGCTTTACCTGCTACTATTGTCACCCACCACATTTGAAATAAAATTCAGCACATTTTTTTCACCAACCACAAGTGGGGCCCACTCAATTCTAGAATTTTTCACCACAATCATTTATAAACCTAATTTCTGAATCAGTCACCTCTTAAAATTCATAACAAATCATACATTCATTTTTAACGGTTCAAAATTTGTGAACATATACCCAACTTATATATGTATAACATATCCAAAAATCACAACGATTTAACGGTCGGATTAAAAATTATAACTCACGCAATATATCTTAAAAATACTGATTTGATTTTTAATACCTCCATTCCGACAAAAATACTGATAACACCTCAACATTAAATCCTTCAATTATAACCACATAAAATAAATCAATCCATCATTTATATCCACATCAAATAAATATTTCCTTATCAATAATTAATTATTCACAAATAATATTATAGAATCATATTAATGACAACCAGGCAGTTCCCAGGAAAGAGGGGGCTTTCCGATAAGGATTTCTCCTTACTGGCGCGTAATTAGGTGACCAAACTTCTCCTTGACAGAACTTTCTAGACATTGCCAATAATGCTATCTAATAATATTATTCAAATAATATGAATTATTGATCTGATAATGGGGAATACTGTGCAGTGACAATTATTGAAACAACAATAATATAAAATATCAACGCAACAATTATTGAATCAATAAAATAGAATATTGAACAGTAATTACTGTAATAATTATTGAGTAGTGCCTTCTACGTAAAAGTAATAATTCAAAATACTGCATGCATACAGGTGCCTTCTTTGTGCGACCACGCGTATTATCGTATTTTAACCAAGGGTATTCCAACGATGTTAATTCAGTAACTACTATGTCATTTTTTATAAAAACTCAAACTCGCTGCTTTCTTCATCCGACAGCTTATTATTACATTATGGGGCCCACAAATAGGCTAGCATTGCCGTAATTTAATATTCCCAAAAACAAGAATATTTCACGACCAAACGAATATTCCCCAACAGAACTGAGTATTTTATAACCACTTGCGTATTTTGAAAATTTTATATATATCACCCTTAATTTTAACTTTTTATCAATTTAACCATTTACTAAATAGAAAAATTGAATACTTCTATTTCATAAAATTCGGGGTCTTACAGAAAGCCCCCTCTTTCCTAGGAAGAATCTAGTTGTCAATATTGTGAGTTATAATAATAATGATGAATAATTATTAAAAGATTAAAAATGTGTTATATATATTTATTAGCGATAAATGAAGAGATTTAATTTAATAGTTAGTCAAGATTAATTAAATAGTTTGAACTAACTAAGAAAGCAAAACTGTGTATAAAACATAAAAAAATGAAATTAAAATTCGAATTTGAGTTCAGAGTTGAATTTGGAGATGCAGACGAGATATTTGAGTACGGGACGATAAAGTTAGTCAAAATAGACTATAAACACAAAATTGTCATGGTCGACATTTTGGTCAAAAAGTCAATAGGTGACTTTTTTTAGAAAAAGTCAAACTTCAAAAATTCAAATATGAAATTGTTGATAAAAATATTTTCATTCTGTTGGGAATATTAATGTTAGAGGAAATCGATATTTATTTCGATAATAGTTGATTTCTGGATGTTAAATTAACCAAATGAGTAATTAATCGGATAAATGAGTAATTAATTACTATTAGTTCACATGCAAGGAATTATTGGTTCAAATGCAAGTACTATTAGGGGAGGTAATGCAAGATTGATAATACTTGAGGAACTAAATTAAAAATGGTGGCAAAGATTAAAGTACTAAAGTGAAATTAACCTTCTAATTTACCACATTTTTCTAGCCTATAAATACTCCTCCATCCATTCATTATTTCCTACCAATTTGAAGAGCAAAATATAATCACAAGTTATAGTGAGAGAAACTATAGAGAGAAAGAAGAAAACTATTCTACTGCTACACTATTGCAGTATCAAATCTCTTACTAAGGTAAGGGGTATTATTTCTTTCGTATTCGTTAAGGTTGTTATTTTCTTCATATTCATAAGGATTGCCATTCTATTCTTTATTAATCTGCGGGAGTAACCTGTCTACGCGGATTACCGCAAGCATAATGAATAATGACCCTTCGTATTCATTCTTTATTAATCTGCGGGAGTAATTTGTCTACGCGAATTACCGCATGCATGGTGAATGACCTTTCGTATTCAGTCTTTATTAATCTGCGGGAGTAACTTGTCTACGCAGATTACCGCATAATGGTGAATAACCCTTTGCATGTATTCTTTATTAATCTGCGGGAATATATAACCTGTCTACGCGGATTACCGCATGCATGGTGAATAACCCTTCGTATTCATTCTTTATTAAATTGTGAAAATGATCTGTCTACGCGGAATATGTATGCATGACAGGTGAAAATTCATATGCAGATTCGTATATTCGTTAATACTCGTATGCGATATCATTTCTTTTGTACTCATCAAGGGATATCGTTTTCTGTCATATTTCTCCATTTATGGTACGAATTTATTGTTTGTTTCCATAACCTTATTATTAAATGGTGAAAACGCATGAAATTAGTGGAATATTCTTAATAGCTTGTGTAAGACCCCGAATTTTATGAAATAAAAGTATTCGATTTTTCTATTCACTAAATGGTTAAATTGATAAAAGGTTAAAGTTAAGGGTGATATATGTAAATATTTTAAATACACAATTAGTTATAAAATACTCATGGTTGTCGGGGAATATTCGTTTGGTCGTGAAATATTCTTGTTGTTGGGAATATTAAATGATACAACTAGCAGACCACTGTAGGGCCCCATAATGTAATAATCTGTCGAATGGAAAAATGACAAGTTTGAGTTTTATAAATAACGGCGTAATCGTTCACTGATTAACACTCATTGAATACCCGTGGTTAAAATACGATGTCTGGCGTGGTTACTGGGGCGGTATTTGTACGATATTTTTGAATTATTGATCCTTACGTGAAGACACTACTCAATAATTGTTACAATATTCTTGCTCAATATTTTATTTTATTGATTCAATAATTGCTGCGTTGATAGGTTATATTATTGTTGTTTCAATAATTATCATTGCACAGTATTTCCCATTATCAGATCAATAATTCATATTAATCGAATAATATTATTAGATAACATTATTGGCAATGTCTAGAAAGTTCTGTCAAGGAGAGGGTTGGTCACCTAATTGCGCGCCAGTAAGGAGAAATCCTTATCGGAAAGCCTACTTTCCTGGGAACTGCCTGGTTGTCATTGTTGCGATTCTGTAATATTATTTGTGAATAATTAATTATTGATTTATATGATAATGAAATATTTATTTGATGTGGATATAAATGATGGATTTATTTATGTGGTTATAAATGAAGGAATTAATGTTGAGATGTTTTATCAGTATTTTATCGGATTGGAGGTATTAAAAGATCAAATTGGCGTTCTTAAAGCTCTATTGCGTGAGTTATAATTTTAATCCGACCGTTAGATCGTTGTGATTTTTGGATATGTTATACATATATAAGTTTAGTATATATCCACAAATTTTGAACCGTTGAAAATTAACGCATGATTTATTATGAATTTTAAAAGGTGTTTAAACGGTGTTTAAAATCATCCGTTTATGGATTTCGGATATTTTCGGTCTGGAATTTGGAAAAACTTTCTTCTGGAAAGTTGTAGAGAATTCGATTTCGTGTGGAATGGACATAAAATTTGTATTTTTCTGATAAACGGCTTATTTTCTATGAATTACTGAAGTTTCAGAAAATAAAATAATTTTTATTAAATTGTGGGTGGGACCCACTTATGTTATAAACATGTGGGCTGCTGAATTCTCTTCCATGATGGCTGCTTGTGGTTTTTTCAATTGGTAGGTGGCGTAGGAAATTAAAGGAAATAATATTATTTTAATATTTTAGTCTCCTATGGCGTTCTAGCATTTTCCTATAAATAGACGCTTAAGTTCGAATTGAAAATCACACCAGAAACAGGTTTTCTTTCTCTCTATATTGTCGAGTATAATTTTGTGAGTATTTAGATACTTTAAGAGTTGTTATCCAGTGCAAGGTTCCTTCGGCTTTACATCCGATATTCTCGTCAGAAGTACTGCTGTTTTGAGGTAAAGGATTTTAAGGGTTATTATGTTTTTCAGTTTCGTAATTTTTTCGACCTTCAAAAATTCTGGAAAATTTTGAAATGATAATTTGATGAGTTTTCTTGATTGTGTCCAAAAATGGTGATTTTTGGATGTATAGATTAAGAGTTATGAATTTTACGAGAAAAGACTATTTTAAAAGTAAACCCTTATAACTTCTTGTGGTTAACTCCAAAATTGGTGAAATTTTTATTGGGTGTACATGTATATAACATCAAGATATTCTGTAAATTTTGGAATTTTGGATAAAAGTACAATTTATGATAAATGTCTAAATATTAATAGCTTTTGGCCATATATGAAAATAGTAAATTAATTTTAAAAAATTCCAAAAAAGATATATGTTCAATATGGGACTATATTATGCTAAATCCCAGAAAAGAAATATTTTTGAAACTGATTTGGTATTTTTCATAAAAATGGACTAGTTATGAATAAATGAAATAAATATGTTATGTGAAGTAAGAAAATTGAAAAATAGGATTTTATGGCTTGAGAATCCTATATGAGGTATATGCAGATTTTTGATGAGGGTTTTGGTTATTGGTGATGAAATCTTATGAGTTTTTCATTTTAGGATGATTAAATGCATTAATTAATAAAGTGTAAACAATTTATATAAATTGTTTATAAGTTTAAGAAATAATTAAAATATTATTGTAATATTAATAATATTAGATCATGAGATTATTAAGTGATTTATAACATTTGGATTAAGGTGTTATAAATATTGATATGAATTTTATTGTGAAAGTTTATCATTTTGTGTCGGGGTTACTATTCACGAGTTATTATTCATGAGTTACTATTCACGGGGTACTATTCACGACAAAATTGGTTTCTTTTTCTGACCAAATTATCGTTGATTTATGAATCTTACTCTTGAAATTAAATGGAGTTTTTGATCATATTGTTTTTATTATTATATATAACATTTTTATAATCCTGGTGAAGAAATTTCTCTTTGACTTGAGTGTAAAGATGGGTAGATTATTTGGTATGATCGTGACTAAGGGTTCTCTTTGGCCAGTAGTGCAAAGTTGAATCGTTGACTTATATGATCATGACCATTGAATTTATAATTGAATATTTTTAGCTTAAGTGCAAAGGTGAATTGATCAACATGATTATAATTATGGTTTATATAAATTCTGAAATGATTATGTATTTCTTTGAGATATGAATATCTTTGGCCTGTAGTGCAAAGATAACCTGTTGTTGAATATCTTTGGCCCGTAGTGCAAAGATAACCTGTTGTTGAATATCTTTGGCCCGTAGTGCAAAGATGTCCTGTTGTTGAATATCTTTGGCCCGTAGTGCAAAGATGACCTGTTGCTGAATATCTTTGACATGTAGTGCAAAGATGAACTGTTAATGAATATCTTTGGCCCGTAGTGCAAAGATGAATTTATTTGTATGATTATAAACAGGAACTGTGATTTGGTATAACCATGATCTTGGATGTTTCAGGTAAAGACGAGTGATGTAAATTATCTTCGTCCTGGATGAGAAGAGGAATTTAGAATCACAATTATGATTATGAGTTATTCATATGATTGTGGAAAGGAACTGTTGATTGATGTTACAGGGATAAAACATTATTGGTGGACTTTTAATGTGGAGAAGATAATAGACTTTATAGTCTATTTGACTCTTCTAATGGATTGCTCGTTCCGCTGCAACTATGGTTGAAAAGTTTTATCATCTACCATATGTTCTAAATCTCTGATTTATTGCTGATGAAGGCTATTGATACTTAATTATCTTTAGTCATGATATTCTTTACTGAGCTAGTTGTGCTCACCCTTTTGCTTCACAATTCCTTTCGTGTAATAAGAGTGTAAATTTGGGTCGAAGCGGATAATGAGGGAATAGTGTGGTGGTCCGAGACTGTCAAAGTTTCTCAACACATTATAAAACTGCATGACATACAATATATAATTGTATTGAGGACCTAAGATGTGTGTGTCGTATATTATATGTCACTTAATAATTGATTTTGGTGAACAACAATAGGGTGAGGTGAACCCAACTTTGGAAGGGTGTTTTGCCACTATCATACAAGATGTCTAATGACATACAACCTCATGTTATCATAAGACAGGGTTGTCCACATCCACTTGCTGAGTATATCTACGAGCACTACCTATATGATCTTGGAGTTTTGTTGAAGTATAATTCCCAATTGGAGACAGTGGATATAGTTATATGTCCAGAGAAGACTCACCATTGGGAAGAACATGATAGTAATCTTCTCATTTTTCTTTGGGGTCTATTGGGTCAACCAAGGATAATTCTCTGGACATATGATATCTATCATAACTTAGATTCATGGCCTCCTATGTACGAAGGTTTTCTTGAGCACTTCCCAAAGATTTTAATTTCTAAAACAGTTATTGACTGCACCTTTATGTAATGTATCAATGTGAGGTGATGTCCATAGTTGGGACATGAGTCACAGTTGGTATTTAAACTCACAGTATATATGTGTTGTTGTATGTTGTACGACAATTATAGTAATAAAGTTGTAGTTGTTTCTGTACCATATATTTGTCGACTCAGAATAGGTTTGATGAATTGGACCTATTTTGGGGGCGTCACTGTTTGTGCTTCACCTAGTATCATTCCACTATTGGTCTGAACTTTCTTATTAAATGGAGGTATATTATTTATGTCGGGGTACTATTCATTTAGAATACTATTCATTCATGGTACTATTTATTCGGGGTACTTTTCATTCGAGTACTATTCATTCGGGGTACTATTCACGATAAAATTGATTTCTTTTTTGTCCAAATTATTTTTGATACATGAATATTATTCTTAAATTTTAGTCCACAATTAGTTATCATGTTGACAATTTGAATATTCTTGAACTCTAGATAAATTGAATTATAAATCTCTAATATTTATCTTTGATATCACTTGATTGATTCTTTATATCATTGTCGTCATCCTCATGCTTATATTGTGCTGAAAGTCATCTTTGGGCCGTAGTGTAAAGATGAACTGTTGATTGGTATGATTATGACCAGGAATTGTGTATTGGTATATTCATGACCTGTGATGTTATAGATAAAGGTTTATGGTGAAAATCATCATTGGCCCGTAGTGCATAGATGGACATGTGTTTGGCATGATCATGGCCACCAGTGATAGAAATAATTTTCTTTGGCCCGTAGTGCATAGATAATTTATTGATTGGAAATAATTATTGATTGGTGTTACAGGGATAAAATATTGATGATGAAGTTTTAAATCATAGAAGATAGTAGACATCATGGTCTACTTGAATCTTCTAATGGATTGTTATTTTTGCTGCAGTTGTTGATCTAAAACTTGTTGTCTATTGTATTCTATCAGATTTTTTCCTGTTGAGGACTAAGGATAATTTGTTTTATATTATCTTAGTCATAATATTCTTAACTAGGCTAGTTAAGCTCACACTTTTTCTTTTGGTTTCATTGTTCTTCTCAGGAGGCGAGTGTGACGCCCCCAAAACAGGTATACATCACCCATCTTGAGTCGCCAAATACATGGTACAAAATTTAAATACAACTTAATTATACAACAGTCGGGTAATATACGATAAAACATAGCTAAGAGTTTTAATAAGAATATTGTCATTTAAACAATATTCACACTCAATGGAGTCCTCATTATATTTATTGTCACACTATTTTATAGAATAGTGATGACTACTATGACACCATCTCGGACCGTCACTCCATTCCCCTACTAGTCCCGGCTACGTTCTCATTTCTTGAAGAGAACAATGAAAGCAAAAGGGTGAGCTCAACTAGCCCAGTAAGAAATATTATGACTAAGAGAATGCAGAATAAATTATCCTTAGCCTTCAACAGTGTTAAACTGATAAAATACAATAGACATCTAGTTTAACAGCAGCGTAACAAACAATGCTTTAAAAGAGTCAAGTAAAACATAATGTCTACTATCTCCTCTAGATTAAAAGTCCATCGTTAATATTCATTTCTGTAATACTCATCAATAGTTCATTGTTACACCCAAGACAAAAAAAACAATCATCACCTGTCTTCACCTGAACTACCAAAGATTATAGTTAAATCCACAATTCATATTTATAATCATGTAAATTAACAGTTTCTCCTTGCCACAAAGGCTTAATAGAACGTTTACTCAATATCCTTACCCCAATGGCTAAAGATATTCAAGTGTAATAACAATGATCATACCAATAAGTTGTCTACCTTTGCACTACGGGCCAAAGATATTCAACTATAAAACCAATGGTCATGATTATACCAATCAATTATCTGTCAGTGCACTACGACCAAAGACATTCAACTGTTAACTAATGGTCATGATCCTGTCAATCACATCATCAAATTATCCATGCACTACGGGCCAAGGATATTCGTTATTATCACCAGTGGTTATGATCATGTCATACACATGTCCATCTTTGCACGTAAGCCAAATATATACAACTATAAAATCAATAATCAACAGTCCATCTTTACACGTAAGCCAAAGATATACAACCAATAAAACCAATAATCAACAGTCCATCTATGCACGTAAGCTAAAGATGACTTTCATTACAATATAAGCATGAAGATGATGACAATGATATAAGCATTAATCAAACGAAATCAAGGATAAATATTAAAGACTTTAAATTTATCTAGAGTTTAAAAATATCTAAATTGTCAACATGATACTGCTTTGTGGAGTAAAATTCAAGAATAAAATTTATGTACAAAAAATTTTTTGGAAAAAAAAGAAATATATTTTTCGGGTGAATAGTATCCCGTGATTAGTATCCTGTAAATAGTACCTCGTGAATAGTACCCCAACATGAAAAGTATCCCAAATACCAGAGTGAATAATACTAGATTGAATAGTAATCAGTTGAATAGTAACCCGTGAATAGTAACTCGTGAATAGTACTCCGACACGAAAACTGCCCCGAATACCCGAAAGTGAATAATACTAGAGTAAATAGTAACCGGGTAAATAGTAACCCGTGAATAGTAACTCGAAAAAAATACCAAAGAAAATGATATTCCATGACGAGTACAAAAGAAATGATATCTCAGACAATATTTTATAATTAACCAACTATATTATCAGACAAAATCCCATATTTCATTTTTCTTCCACGTGTGGCCCCCCACCTTTATAATATATACATTGAATAATTTTCTACTAATTATTTTAAAAAAAGGGTAAATAGATGTCCAAATAATAATCAAAATTTACAACAAATACTTCAAAAAAATCTCATCAATATTTTTAACAATATTTATTCATTATTATTATAACCCGCAATATTAACAACCAGATCGTTCTCAGGAAAGAGAGGGCTTTCCGATAAGGATTTCTCCCTATTATCATGCCTTGATTAGGTGACCAAATCCCTTTCCTCGATAGAACTTTCTAGACATTGTTAATTATGCAAATAATAATATGAATAACTTGTCATCTCAATTATTGATTTAATAATATAAAATATTATGCAGATGATACTGTGACAATAATAGAATCAATAATGTGAGATATTATGCAGCAATTACTGTAGCAATAATTGAACAAAACTGAGTGACTTCTCACGTAAGCATTAAATACCGTGTGCTACTATATATGCAACCACGCATATTACTATACTTTTATCACCGGGTATTTCAACAGTTAACGATAAAACTTTCACCGTTATTTTTATAAAAAGATATCTTGTCATTTTCTAACTCCGACAATAATTCTGTTGTGGGGTCCACCAATGATTCTGTCGTCGTACGGATATTCTCCGACAAAAAGAATATTTCCCGACCAATCGAATATTTTATAACAACTTGCGTACTTTGAAAAATTTATAAATATAACCCACAACTATAACATTATATCAAATCCACACCCTAATATTCAAAAAAAATATTTCAAAAAAATTAAATCTTTATTCATAAAAGTTGGGGTCTTACAGTGTCGTCGTACGAATATTCCCTGATAAAATGAATATTCTCCGACCGAACAAATATTTTATGACAACTTAATTACTTTGTAAAATTTATAAATATTACCCACAACTATAACATTATATCAAATCAACACCTTATTATTCAAAATAATATTTAGAGAAAATTAAATCTTTATCCATAAAAGTTGGGGTCTTACAACTTCCCGACAAAAAGAATATTCTCCAACCAAATAAATATTTTATGACAACTTTTTTACTTTACAAAATTTATAAATATTACCCACAACTATAATATAATATCAAATGCACACCTTATTATTCAAAATAATATTTAGAGAAAATTAAATTTTTATTCATAAAAAGTTGGGGTCTTATAGGGGTGATACATGGCTAATGTGATAAAAGGAAAGTTGTCTTTGACCATCTAGGTTGATTCGATTTTAGGTTTTGATTATTTTGACTATGTTTAAAGAATTGTATTTAGTACTTCATTGATGGATATCATTATTAAATATTTTGAAGTTATAATTAGTGTTTTATTTACTTATTTTGATGTTTGTTGTGTATTGTGCGTGATCTCTCTTTTTTATTTGGGAAGGAGGTGTTACAACAATCCTATTTTTAACGTCATCCACTACTATAGTAGCGGACGATACCCGTTATCCGCTACTATTAGTAGCAGAAGTTATCCGTCGTCCGCTAATAATAATAACACACTTAAATTAATCTCGACCGTTGTTTCGTATATTGAACTATAAAGATGATGTATGCCTATTTTTAATTGTTAACGCCAAGATCTTCTGTCACGTCCCAATCACGTAAGACGCCTACGATCTGCCTGACAAAAACACGATAAACACCACAAGCTTGGCGGTACATTACGTCGGGGATAGCTCGAGCGTGAGAGAGTCGATATCGTGTTCACAAAGTTAACAATGGAGGATGTAATGTCTAGTGTATTGAGAGAGATAATAATTCTCGGTTGTGTGTATGTGATTATGAATGAGAATGTGTATGAGAACGTTAACGTACCTCTTTGTGAAGACCTTCTTGCTATGATATACTACAGGACCTGGTTTACCGTGCCAATGACCCTCCTGACACCTGTTAATCCCATCCCCTCTGTCCACCGCTGGCCAACTGTCCAATCCTTATTAATGCCATGTAAGATATCAGTCGGCCATATCTTTGTCATCATCACCGGTTCAGAACCCAAGTGAAGATATTTAAATATATGATGGGTCGACCCACTGATTGGGTCCGATACTAGAAGGACTTAACAAAGATAATAAAGTGACTAGGCCCAATAATGTCAACACCCAATAGTGAAGACCCAATGGACTAACTGAATATGTAGGCCCAATCCATTCGGCCCAATAGGAGAAATATCACGACCCAACATTGCCCCCTAGTTTTTTATTAAACAGGAGGTTTAATATGAAACTATAAATGACATCGGTTCAGGACAAAACGAATTATAATAAGACCAATAAAGGCCCAAAATACGGTTTACCGAAGTCCATCTGATGATCATCAAATAGCAACATAAAGGGTTCATCTTCGCCGACCTCTACAGAAGTACCAATTGAAGAGCTTTCAACTACCGAAGCTCAAGCCATATAATGAAATTTCGGTTCGGCAATAATTCCATCACGGACCTGATGGACGAAGGAATGAAATAACGAACTAAAGGAATTTGATAGTTTTCATTTATTCATTCACTTCGCTGCCCATCAATTTGAAATGATTGACTAATAATGGTCATCTGCAGGCAAACGCTAATTCGTGTGTCTCCGTCTCAAATACAAAGAAGCCGAAAAGGATACAGAAGAGAATGCCGAAGAGAATGCCGAAGAGGATACCGAAGAGAATGCCGAAGAGGATACCGCCCGAAGGGATAACGCCATCCGGAAGTCTGTGTTGGTGAAAGAAAGAATCAATCTTGATGTTGCTCTCTTCAACAATGAATGCCTTCTAAGGATATCGACAAAATCAAAGAAGAACTAAAAGCGACCAAGGCCACTCATCGGTCATCACAACGACGAAGAAGAAGAATGAAGATCGACCGAGTCTAATCGAGCTTCATGAAGCAAAATAACAATATCCATACTAAAGAAGCAAGATATATGACACTTCATCAAAAGCTTGAAGAAGAGCTCAAAAGAGCCTCTGCCCTTAGAGATTTGGGTCCGCCACCAACGACCGAAGACTTTCGTAAGGAGATCCAGTGAGAATCTGACGAAAATCATGAAATGAACAATAAGATCATCCATATGTATGCCAAAGGATATGAAATTTGCCGAAGTAAAGACAAGAAAAAGCTCGGGCCAAGGTAGATCCATCTCTTCTAGACTCTTTAGATGGTGACGATGACAAGGAAGAAGCCTGAAGATGACCTCTCCTTATCTTTAGCTGTAGAACTTTCTATAAAAATTCTAACTTGTTGTGAACAGTTAATATTAAAATATCAACTTCATGCCTTATTACTTAGGAGTGAACATTTCTTGTCAATAATTGAGTATCAATTAATCCGTATGAACTTAACTTTAGGGCATGACTTAGATAAGGCGTATAACAGTTAATTTATTAAATGAAGTGAACTGAATTTAATGGATAGAATTAACTGGACTGAATTGAATGAACCAAACTGAATACTTGAACAAAATAAAGTAATGTATACTTATCGGTACCGAAGTGTGAGACATGTCATGTGTGTGAGGTGAATTAATTTTAGGTCCTCCTTGCACCATCAAAATCTTGCTTACCACTCGGGGTAGAACAAGTAAATAAGGACATTTGTTTACCACTCGGGGTGAAACAATTATATAAGGACCAATATATAAGAACCAAGATATAAGGACCAAGATATAAGGATCAAGATATAAGGGCCAAGATATAAGGATCAAGATATAAGGACCAAGATATAAGGATCAAGATATAAGGGCCAAGATATAAGGATCAAGATATAAGGGCCAAGATATAAGGATCAAGATATAAGGACCAAGATTTTAAGGATCATGGAATTTGTCTACCACACGGGGTCACAAATTCATAAGGACACTCCTGACAATAAGGCTGCCATCGAATGGCCAGCGAGTCCTACCATACCTCCTTACTTCAGTGGACCATTGATTTTACCGCCCTCGGTAAAAATAATATAGGAACATAGTGTGACGCCCCCAAAATATGTATACATCACCCATTCTGAGTTGTCAATACATGGTACAGAAATAACTACAACTTTATTATTACAACAATAAAACTGTGAGTTTGTATACAAATATTATCTTCTAGATAATATCTATACTCAGATAAATCCTCATCACATTTATTGATACATTATTTTACAAAATGGTGAGGACTACTAAACAACTCTCTCTAGAACTTTCATTCCATACCCCCACTGTACTCGCTTATATTCTCGCCTCCCGAGAAGAAAAAATGGAACAAAAAGGAAAAGGGTGAGCTCAACTAGCCCAAAGAAAAGAATATTATGACTAAGATAATATACAACAAATTATCGTTAGTCTTCAACAGGAAAAATCTAATAGAATACAATAGACAACAAATTTTAAATCAATATTCGCGTGAAATAATAATTCATTAGAAGAGTTAAGTAGAGAATGCAAACTACTATCTTCTATGTATGAATTTAAAAGTTCATCGCTCATCTTTTATCCTGTAACATCAATCAATATATATCTCGAATCAAATATTCATCTTTTACACTACAGCCAAAGATATTCATCGATTAGTCATGTTCATCTAAACACTGCTCATCTTTGCACTACGGGCCAAAGATATTCTTCGAAATCATTCATCTTTACTACACAGGCCAAAGATATTCAATAATATCATCATTTAAGACCGAGGATGATGAAAATATTTTTAAAGAAACGAATCCAAAGAAACAAAATGACAAGGATTAAGGATTAAGGATTCGTACTTTGTTTTATCCATGTCCAAAATACCTCAAAAATAATTATAGTGGTATAAAATTCAAGAATGATCAAAACATGGATACAATCAAAGCTAGTATCCGAATAGATATTTTGACCGAAAAGAAAAATTTTCATTTTTCGATGAATAGTCTTAAATTCGTGAATAAGATCAGATATCGTGAATAGTCACGATATCGTGAATAAGAACTCAGACACCAAAAGTTCCAAATTTGATAAAAACTTCAGATCAATATTTCAACATAATGATATTGAAGAAATAATATCATTACGAAAAAAAAAATATCCCTTACCTCACAAAGATAAGATTTCTAATTGAAACAATTTGACATAAAGCATGACTTGAACTTGCACCAGATATAGCAATACTCAAAGTATACTCAAAATACTCACAAGAATACGCTCGATAATATAGAGAGAAAAAACTTCAGATTTCTGGTGTAATTTTCAATTCTAACCTAAACACCCTATTTATAGGAAAATGCTTAGAACACCAAAGTAGAAAATTTAATATAATATTAATATATATAAAATTTTTCCTACGCACACTCTTATAAACTGAAATTAGCTCATTTCAAAAACCAACCAAGCCCACCAAACATATCAAAAACGTTTTTCTAATTTAAATTATTTTAAACTTCCAAAAATTAATTATTTCGAAGCTTTAGAACTTAAATAATTCACAATAAATAGCCCTTTATCAGAAAAATTTGAATCTCGCGAGTTTTTATAGAAAATCCAATTCTCTACAACTTTGCAGAAGAAAGTTTTTCTAAATTCCAAACAGAAATTGACCTAAATCCACAAACGGGTGATTTTACAGGCTATAATCAAATTTCAGTCAATAAATGGGGTCCACCTACATGTTTAACATGTTTTAAACATTTATTGCAACAAAAATACTCTTCCTCCTCGTATACTCATATATCCCACATTCGTTGTAAAAATATCACCATTATTATATTTTTAAAATAATATATTTAAATGAATTATTTTATCAGAAAAAGATAAAATATTAATTTTCAACAATTGTCACATTAAAAATTTTCTCCATCTATATCCACATAAAATCAATATTTTCTCATTATATAAATCAATAATTAATTATTCACAAATAATATTATAGAATCACAAATATTGGCAACCGTGTAGCTCCTCAGAAAGCAGGGGGCTTCGATAAGAATTTCTCCTTCTTGGCCAAATTAGTGACCAAACCTCTCCTTAGATGTAACTTTCTAGACATTGCCAATAATGTTATCTAATAATATTATTCAGATAATATGAATTATTGTTTCGATAATGAAAAATACTGTGTAATGACAATTATTAAAACAACAGCAATATAAAATATCAACGCAAAGAATTATTAAATCAATAAAATAAAATAATCGATCAAGAATTATCAGAACCATTATTGAGTAAGTAGTCTTTCTTACGTAAGAATCAATAATTGGTGCAATACTGCAATCTTCTTCGTGTGTTAACCACCAAGTATTTTAATAAGATTAACGATAACAACTACTACTGTTATTTTTAAACAACTTATATTTGTCGCTTTCTTCATCCAATCGCTTTTCACATGGGCCCCACACATGGCTACTGTCGTATTTTAATATTCTCTGACAAGCATTTAATATTCCACGACCAAACGAATATTCCCCGACAACAATGAATATTTTATAACCACTTGCTTATTTTGAAGTATTTACAGATTTTACCCTTAACTATCCACATTAATCAAATTAACCCTTACTATTTCAAAATAATAAATAGAGAAATTAAATTTCATTAATAATAAGTTGGGTCTTACAACCTCCCTCCTTATGAAATTTCGTCCTCGAATCGACGTGACGATACCTGTGTTTCGAAAAGGTGAGGATACCTCGCTTTCATTTCCGCTTTCCAATTCCCGTGTCATTTCCTCTATAAGCATGATTCCTCCACAAAACTTTAACTTGTGGTTATGACCTTTGCTCGTAGGACATGCTCCTTCCTATCCAAGATCTTGACAGTACCTCCTCATACGTTAAGTCTTCTGCTATTTCGTCCTGCTTCTAACTCTATAACGTGGTTCGGTCTTTCACATATTTATGAAGTACGATATGTGAAACACATTATGAACACGAGACATACTTTCAGAGGTAACGCAAGTCTATAGGCTACATTTCCTACTCGGTCAAGAATTTGAAATGGACCAATAAATCGTGGATTGAGCTTTCCTCTCTTCCCAAATCTTGTAACTCCTTCCATGGAGCAACTCGCAACAATATATGATCCCCTATACTAAATTCCACGCCCTTTCGATGAAGATCCGCATAACTCTTTTGTCGATCTTGTCTTGGTTTGTATCGTTGTCGAATCATTTGGATCTTTTCGGTGATCATAATGTCTAACTCGGGTCCCAACAATGTTGCTTCACCCACCTCATCCCAACATATTGGAGAGCGACACTTTCGTCCATATAATGCTTCAAATGGAGCCACACCTATACTTACCGATAAATCATTGTTGTAAGAGAATTCCACCAATGGTAAATACTTATCCTAACCGCCTCAAGTCTAGGACACGAGTCTTTATAGATCCTCAAGAGTTTGAATAGTCCTCTCGATTGTCTGCTCGTTTGAGGATGGTATCTTTAATCAATCGTGAATCCGAAGTTCTACAGCCAAAGATATTCATCACCGGTCATGTTCATCTAAACACTGCTCATCTTTGACTACTACCAAAGATATTCTTCAAAATCATTCATCTTTGCACTACGTGCCAAAGATATTCAATAATATCATCATTTAAGATCGAGGATGATGAAAATATTTTTAAAGAAACGAATCCAAAGGAAACAAAATGACAAGGATTAAGGATTAAGGATTCGTACTTTGTTTTATCCATGTCCAAAAATACCTCAAAAAATAATCATAGTGGTGTAAAATTCAAGAATGATCAAAACATGGATACAATCAAAGCTAGTATCCGTAATAGATATTTTGGACAAAAAGAAAAATTTTCATTTTTCTATGAATAAAGTCAGATATCGTGAATAAAGGCTTGATACGTGTATAAGTAACTCAGACACCAAAAGATAGAAATTTCCCAAAAACATCTTCACGCTTCATGAATAGTACTTTTGAATAGTAGAACTCATGAATAAGAACTCGTGAATAAGAACTCATAAATAGTTACTCGTGAATAGTAACTCATGAATAGTAACTCATGAATAGTAACCCCGACATGAAAAAGTTCTAAATTTGATAAAAAGTTTCAACCAATATTTCAGCATAATGATATTGAAGAAATAATATCATTTGAGAAGAAAATAACATCCCTTACCTCGAAAGATTAGTACTTCTAGCTGGAATACTTTGGGATATAGTCTTTGAAGGAACTTGCACCGCCTAACAATACTCAAAGTATACTCAAAATACTCACAAGAATACGCTTCGATAATATAGAGAGAAAACTTCAGCCTACGGTGTGATTTTCAATTCTAACCCAAGACCCTATTTATAGGAAATTGCTTAGAACACCAAAGCAGAAAATTTAATAAATTAATAATATAATTATATAAATTTCCTCACGCATGCCTAGAATCTGATTTCACCATCAAACACATGCCACATTCTAGAAAAAGTAAGAAAAACATTTTTCTAATTTTAAATATTTTAAACTTCCAAAATCAATTATTTTGAGCTTCTAACTTCAATAATTCATAATAAATAGCCCTTTCATCGAAAATTCAAATCTCTTGAGTTTTATAGGAAATTCAATTCTCTACAACTTTGCGAGAAGAAAGTTTTTCCAAATTTCAAATAGAAATTGACCAAATCCACAAACCAAGCGATTTTACAAAGCTATAATCAAATTTCAAATCAATAAATGGGGTCCAATTTACATGTTTAACATGTTTTAAACATTTATTGCAACAAAAATACTCTTCCTCCTCGTGATACTCATATATCCCACATTCGTTGTAAAAATATCACACATTATTATATTATTAAAATATAATAATATATTTAAATGAATTATTTTATCGTAAAAAGATAAAATTTCAATTTTCAACAATTGTCACATTAAAAATTTTCTCCATCTATATCCACATAAAATCAATATTTTCCTCATCATATGAATCAATAATTAATTATTCACAAATAATATTACGAAATCACAATATCGATAACCAGTGCGCTCCTGAGAAAGAGGGGCTTTCCAATAAGAATTTCTCCTTCTTCAAGCCAAGCAATTAGGTGACCAAACCTCTCCTTAGACGTAACTTTCTAGACATTTCCAATAATGTTATCTAATAATATTATTCGATAATATGAATTATTGTTTCGATAATGAAAATATTGTGTAATGACAATTATCAAACAACAAACAATATAAAATATCAACGCAAATTATTAAATTAATAAAATATTGAATAAAGAATTATCGTAACCATTATTGAGTAGTGCCTTTTACGTAAGAATCAATAATTGGTGCAATACTGCAATCTTCTTGTGTTTTTAACCACCGAGTATTTTAACAAGATAATTCATAAATAACTACGTCCGTTATTTTTAAACAACTTATATTTGTCGTTTTCTTCATCCAATCGCTTTCCATTATGGGGCCCACACATGGTCTCATAAGCGCTCAAATGCATTTAATATTCCCCGACAAAGATTTAATATTCCACGACCAAAATAATAAACAATGAATATTTTATAACCACTTCTTATTTTGAAGTATTTATATTTTACCCTTAACTATCCACATTAATTAAATCAACCCTTACTATTTCAAAATAATAAATAGAAAGTTAAATTTCATTAATAATAAGTTGGGGTCTTACAACCTCCCTCCTTATGAAATTTCGTCCTCGAAATTGACGTCACGTCACGTGTGTGTTTCAAAAGGTGAGGATACCTCGCTTTTATTTCCGCTTCCAATTCCTGTGTCATTTCCTCTATAAGATGATTCCTCCACAAAACTTTAATTTGTGGTATGACCTTTCTTGCGTAGGACATGCTCCTTCCTATCTAAGATCTTGGACAGTACCTCCTCGTCACGTTAAGTCTTCTACTATATTTCGTCCGGTTCTAACTCTATAACGTGGTTCGGGTCTTTCACATATTTATGAAGTACAGATATGTGAAACACATTATGAACACGAGACATACTCGGAGGTAACGCGAGTCTATAGGCTACATTTCCTACTCGGTCAAGAATTTGAAATGGACCAATAAATCGTGGATTGAGCTTTCCTCTCTTCCCAAATCTTGTAACTCCCTTCCATGGAGCAACTCGCAACAATACATGATCCCCTACACTAAATTCCACGTCCTTTCGATGAAGATCCGCATAACTCTTTTGTCGATCTTGTCCGCTTTGTATACGTTGTCGAATCATTTGGATCTTTTCCGTAGTCATACGTCTTAACTTCGTGTCCTAACAATGTTGCTTCACCCACCTCGTCCCCAACATAATCGAGAGCGACACTTTCGTCCCATATAATGCTTCAAATGGAGCCACACCTATACTTGCGCTCGATAATCATTTGTTGTAGGAGAATTCTACCAATGGTAAATACTTATCCCAACCGCCTCTTGAAGTCTAGGACATGTAGTCTTAATAAATCTTCAAGAGTTTGAATAGTCCTTCGATTGTCCGTCCGCTTTGAGGATGGTATGCCGAATCAATCGTAAATCCGCGCTCCATAGCTTTTTGCAAGCTAACCCAAAATCTTGAAGTGAATCTTGGGTCACGATCCAAACTATGGATACAGCATGCCTTGCAACCCTCACAATCTCATTCACGAACATACTAGCAAGACGCGTTCAAGTGAATAAGTCTCCGTGATGGCAAGAAATGAGCGGACTTGGTTAATCTATCAACAATAACCCAAATAGCATTGATGCCCCGAGAAACCGTAGGAAGAGTCAGTAACGAAATCCATGGTAATGTGTTCCCACTTCCATTTCGGAATCTCAAGTGGTTGCAACGGGACCTTTAGGTACTAGATGCTCCGCTTTTGTTGACAAAGTTAAACACATTGAGATAAACTTTGCAATCTCTCTCTCATATTGTTCCACCAAAATGTATGTCAAGATCACGATACATTTTAGTACTTCCGTGATGGATTGCAAATGGTGTATTGTGCTCCTCCATCATAATCTTGTACTTCAAATCGTAGTATTTTAACAAAGATAATCTGTAATAACTACGTCTTGTTATTTTTTTAACAACTTATATTTGTCGCTTTCTTCATCCAATCGCTTTCAAGCATGGGGCCCACACATGGTTGCTTGAAATATTTAATATTCCCAAGCGATCACGAATATTCCACGACCAAAAACGAATATTCCCGACAACAATGAATATTTTATAACCACTTGCTTATTTTGAAGTATTTCATGATTTTACCCTTAACTATCCACATTAATCAAATCAACCCTTACTATTTCAAAATAATAAATAGAGAAAATTAAATTTCATTAATAATAAGTTGGGGTCTTACAATCTTGTACTTCAAATCAGAGTCGTTAAGGACACAAAGTCTGGAGTGGACTCGAAGTATTCCTTCTTCATCAATTCTCACTGAAATAGCACCTTCTTGTACTTTCTTCTTCATACGCATCATTTCCGGATTCGGGGTGGCTTGAGCAACCTTAACTTTTCTATTAAAGTCGGGCTCTACGCGTATACTTGACATCATCGCACTCATTCCTGCATATGATCTTCTACTCAACGCGTCAGCTACCACGTTCGCTTTTCCAGGATGGTATTGAATAGTGTGGTCATAATCTTTTAACAACTCAAGCCAACGTCGTTGCCGCATGTTGAGTTCCTTTTACGTGAAGAAATATTTGAGGCTTTTATGGTCCAATATATCTCCACTTTCTCCCATATAGATAGTGCCTCCATATCTTTAAGCAAAAAACGATCACGCTAACTCTAGATCATGAGTAGGATAATTCCTCTCATACTCTTTAAGTTGTCGCAAGGCATAGGCTATGACTTTCCCACGTTGCATGAGAACACATCCTAACCCTTTGCCTGAAGCATCGCTGTAGATAACAAATCCATCCGTACCAGATGGTATTGTTAAAACAGGTGCCGAAATGAGTCTCCTCTTGAGCTCTTGGAAACTCTTCTCGCATTCCTCGTTCCAAACGAATTTTGTATCCTTCCGAGTTAGCTGAGTTAATAGAGTAGTGATTCGAGAAAACCCTTCCACGAATCTCCGATAATAACCAGCTAGACCCAGAAAGCTACGTGCGACTTGACCACCGACTTTTGGTTGCTCCCAACTTTGTATTGCTTCAATCTTCGCGTTCAACAAATACTCCATGTTTCGACACCATCGCGCCCGAGGAATGCTACTTCCTCGCCGTAACTCGCATTTCTTCAATTTGGCATTTAGTTTGTTTTCACGAAGCCTTTGGAGTACCAACTTTCAAATGGTGCTCATAATCTTCACGACTTTTAGAATATATGAGGATGTCATCAATAAAGACAACAACAAAGCGATCCAAATATTCCTTGAATACTCGGTTCATCATATCCATGAAAGCCAGCGAGAGCATTAGTCATCCCGAAAGACATGACTAAGAATTCATAATGCCCATACCGAAGTTCTGAATGCGCCTTTGGAATATCCTCGCCTCTAATCTTGAGTTGATGATATCCGAATCGAAGATCGATTTTGAAAAAATTGTGCCCCTTTGAATCGGTCAAACAAGTCATCAATACGAGGTGAGGATACCTATTCTTGATGGTGACATGGTTCAATTCCCGATAAGTCAATACAAAGTCGCATACTCCCGCCTTTCTTCTTTCTGAATAAAATAGAGCACCCATGGAGATGTACTAGGACGAATGAACCCGATGTCCAACAATTCTCGTAGTTGGACCTTTAACTCCTCAAGTTCAATAGAGCCATTCGATATGGGGTTTTAGAAATGGGCTTTGTATCAGGGGTTCAAGATCAATAAAGAATTCAACTTCACGCTACGGGGTAGGCCGGAAGTTCTTCTGAAATCGTCGGAAAGTCAATAACAACAGAATATTATTCAAATTTGACGTGTCTTTATTCAAATCCATAACATGGGCTAAGAAAGCTTGACATCCGCTTTTTAATAAACGAATAGCTTTATGATTAGATATGACGATGATTGATTTTAATGGTTTAGTTGCTTGAATTCGTCATAACAGTTGGTTAGGAATATGAAAACTAACAACCTTACGAAAACAATCAATTTTGGCATGATGAGTAGTTAACCAATCAATCCCTAAAATAACATCAAAAGCAAATATCTTTAAAGAGATAAGGTCAACGGTGTAAGGTAATGGTGCCAACTTGAATCAAACAAGATTTATAAACAAATGGATGTGATGAAAGTTTCTCCTAACTGAGTTTCCACAGATAGTCAAAGTCTAATTTCACCGAGTCAAGTTTAAACGTTGAGCACAAGCGGAGAGATAAATGAATGGGTAGCACCTAGATCAAATAAGGTATAAACTTCGCAAAGAATTTATAAATAAATTTACCCGTGATCACCTCGTTTGGTTCCTCGCATTTTGACCAACCACAACAACGCTCTTCCTGAACCGCTTGACTTTGACTTTTCTCGAATAGTCTTTTGAGTCACCGTCCCTCACTGAACTAGGTTTCGCCACTGCATAACTCTCGAAGCGATATGTCCTTCCTTTCCACAATTATAGCATACCTTGAATCATTGTGGATGGTTTAGATCGATATGTCCCTCTTTCCCGTGATTTATAAGATATATGGATAGGTGGTCGTTTCTCCTCCCTTAGAACCATTCTTGTCGCCTAAGACCGCTGCCTTCACATGGTCATTGTTAAATCTCCTCTTTATAAAATCTCCTCCCGACTCGCTTTCTTCTATTTTCATGGCCATGATTACCACCGAGTGGTTACCATTTTGTCCGTCTGCTTTTTCTCCATTTGGTTATCATTATTCTGCTGACCGCTATCTCCGGTGCGATCCTCGGTTATGGTCCCCGGTTGAACATACTCGTTATCTCGCTTCTAACAATTGAGCCTCATTAACAACATCCGAATAGAAAAAAAATTTATGAGAAATTAGATATTGTCAGACGCCGGTTTCAAACCTCTCGAAACATCCGCCATAATCGCTCCTCATTCTCCACCAAATGAGGTGCAAACTCGATAACTCTGCAAAACTTTGCCTCGTCTTCGAGACACCGGCCACGTTGTTTTGTTCTAATCTGATGAACTCCACTTCCTTCATATAGACGAACACTTTCGGAAAGTATTTGTCATTAAATAGTTTCTGAAACGCTCCCGAGGACATACGCCGAAAGTAAGGATGGATGGAGTGCGCTTCACGAGACTCCCACCAAAGACCTCGCCTCACCACGGAACATAAAGGTGGCGAATGGAACCTTCGTTCCTCGTATCCCAAGACATCGAATATCTTGTAATTTGCTTGACCCATGTTTCCGCCATGATCGGATCCGGCTTTCCCTTAAATTCGGTGGTCCCAACTCTTTGAATCGCATTGGTCGTGACAACCCGTGAATTGCTATCATTTCTCCTATATTTTGAACACGAGTCTCCTCGTCGATTTTGCATGAATCGCAAAAAGCTTCTAAACATCCCCTCGTTCATCATCTCGCCGATTGGTGTTGTTCACACGAGGAACATTGCAAATTTTGTTGCACGCTTCTCCTCGTTGGTGAGTACAGTGTGTCTCCACGCCTCATTTCCATTGTTAATATTCTCAATCGACATTCTCAAATACTCATCGCCATAAAACAAGGGTTAATTAAGGAAATCAATATATCACATAATATCCTTATATATTGACCACTAACTAACAAATAAGCTTAGGTAGGACACACTAGCGAAGGATTTACTCGCTTTCTCCCTCCTAATTCTATTCCCCGATCTTCGCTAGAGATCATATCCCTAAGCTCCGATACCAACCGCGACGCCCAAAATAGGTATACATCACCCATTCTCGAGTTGTCAATACATGGTACGTAAATAACTACAACTTTATTATTACAACAATAAAATCGTGAGTTTGTATACAAATATTATCTTCTGTACAATATCTATACTCGAGATAAATCCTCATCACATTTATTGATACATTATTTTACAAAATGGTGAGGACTACTAAACAACTCTCTCTAGAACTTTCATTCCATACCCCGACTGCACTTCGCTATATTCTCGCCTCTGAGAAGAAAAATGGAACAAAAGGAAAAGGGTGAATTTTCAATCTAGCCCAAAGAAGAATATTATGACTAAGATAATATACAACAAATTATCGTTAGTCTTCAACAGGAAAAATCTAATAGAATACAATAGATAAACAAATTTTAAATCAATATTCGCAATGAAATAATAATTCATTAGAAGAGTTAAGTAGAAATGCAAACTACTATCTTCTATGTATGAATTTAAAAGTTCATCGCTCATCTTTTATCCTCAGTAACATCAATCAATATATATCCGAATCAAATATTCATCTTTGCACTACTGTGCCAAAGATATTCATCATTAATTCATGTTCATCTAAACACTGCTCATCTTTGCACTACGGGCCAAAGATATTCTTCAAAAATCATTCATCTTTGCACTACAGGCCAAAGATATTCAATAATATCATCATTTAAGACTGAGGATGATGAAAAATATTTTTAAAGAAACGAATCCAGTAAAACAAAATGACAAGGATTAAGAATTAAGGATTCGTACTTTGTTTTATCCATGTCCAAAAATACCTCAAAAATAATTATAGTGGTGTAAAATTCAAGAATGATCAAAACATGGATACAATCAAAGCTAGTATCCAGAATAGATATGTGCCATAACTGGAAATATTGTGCCATAACTTCCGATGTAGAACAACTGGAAATAACTTCCGATGTAGAACAACTGGAAATATTATGATTGATAACTCAAGAACACTAGAAAAAGCCCTCCTTCTAGCGCCAATTTTAACGTCAAGATCTTCTGCCACGTCCCAATCACGTAAGACGCCCTGATCCTGCACAGTAAACAAGATAAACACCACAAGCTTGACGGTACATTCTCACGGGATAGCTTCAAGCGTGAGAGTCGATATCGTGTTCACAAAGTTAACAATGGAGGATGTAATGTCTAGTGTATTGAGAGATAATAATTCTCGGTTGTGTGTATGTGATTATGAATGAGAATGTATGAAACGTTAACGTCACTTCTTTGTGAAGACCTTCTGCATGATATACTACGGACCTCTTTTATCGCAAGCAATGACCCTCCCGACACCATTAATCCCATCCCTCTCATCAATCACCATTGCCAACCGTCCAATCTTTATTAATGTCGTATAAGATATCGATCGGTATATCTTTCATCATCATCATCATGCTCGTAACCCAGTGAAGATATTTAAATATATGATGGGTTAATTCATTGATTGGGTCCCGATACTTAGAAGACTTAACAAAGATAATAAAGTGATTAGGCCAATAATGTCAACACCGATAGTGAAGGCGATAAATTTGATTAATCAATATGTAGGCGTACAATCCATTCTGGTCCAATAGGAGAAATATCAATGTACCCAACATTAATAAATAAAAAATAAATTTTAGAAATCATATATATATATATATATATATATATATATATATACACTCAGTGTCAGTGTTGTTTAATCAAATCAAAAACATTTTGTTTATTTATAGAGTGATCGAAGCCTGATGTTGCGCCGCTAGGTACGGTCCATAATATTAGATAATAGGGTTTACCTAGTTAAATGATTTGATTTGATTGTTGTGCACGCTCGCTCTCTCTTTCGGACATTAGCTAGCTATCTTCATCATCTTTCTTAGTCAGAATTCACATTAGATACTGAGATGGGATCTCCTGGATGACGTGGCGGTTCTTCGTGTAGGGTTGGCTGGTTGTACTAAGATTAGTCACGGCGATGGAGACTCATTTGTCGGACGCGTTCGTATAAATTAATCCCCCTTTGTGTAGGTCGTAATCACCTATTAATATACCGGTAGAGAAAACTTATTATTTATTCATGTATATATGGGACTGATACTGCTAGTATAATTAAAAATGAAGTTATTAGGGTAAATATATATTTAATTAATGACATTTTGTAAATATTATTCTAATATTTTAAACAATATTTATTATTTTCATTAAACAATATTTACTGTTTTTATTAAATAATATTGTTTTTATTTTGACAATATTAATTAATTATACTTATTTATTAAATTAATTTAATTGATATTGATATTGAAACCGGAGTTGACGTCTCATGCATGTTTAGCTAGGGTTTAATTTGTACACATGTTTAATTTTTGGTTGGACAAATTAAATGCCTGAATTTTAGGGTTATGAAAGAAAATCTAAACAATGTCATATGAGGAAGATCGCGTATAAATTAGATAACCTTCCAAAGTTACGTTTCCAAATTGCAAAAAGACCTCAAAGAATGCCATTTTGGGCGATAAACTCTATGACATTTGGAATACTACTTGGGTAGGGGACCAATTATCCACTTACCTCTCCATTGTAAATTCAGTTAATTAGTTTTTGTGGAATGTTTCAAACATATATATATATATATATATATATATATATATATATATATATATATATATATATATCTCCAAAATCAACATCATCTATCCCACTAGCTAGTAAAAATACAAATAGCACCCTCCCCAAAGGACGTGTAAAATGACGTCTGTTATCATTATACAATTAGGTGTATTTTTTAAAATTTTTATTTAACTAAATATTAATCGTTTTATTTAGTATCATAACATGAAACACTATACTATATATTTGAGCACAAAAATTTAAGATCACTAACCTTAGTTTTCAATTATGTATAAAAAAAATAACCAAAGGTACATGATATTAATTGTCTAGTGGAGCTAGGGTATTTATATTATTTTTTTGGGGTATTAATTTATAGTACTGAATACTGTCAAACAGATGCATGAACAAATACTGTTGGTGAACTGTTTAATTGGTGTATGTATGTTAATCGTAGTTCAACTTTAATTATATATATGTGTGTGTGTGTGTGTGTGTGTGTGTGTGTGTGTGTGGTGTCAATCCAATCCGATAAGCAGCCACATGTGAATATGATCGATTGATTAGCTAGGATGACGATGAAAATGACGATATTGATGACAAATTAGATGATAATGGTGGGTGGGTATGTAACAACAGTTGTATTGTATTATCGAAAAGCAACTTATGGGGAGACGGTGACCGATGGAATTAAGAAGATAACATGACTTTATGGTTCAATGCAAATACACAAATTGAAATGAACATACATATATATATATATATATATATATATATATATATATATATATATATATATATACTGGTCTAGATACAATGGAACCCCCGGCCCTTTAAATTAAGTCTACCCAATATAACCACTTAATTGTCATTTGGAATGATTCTTTTTCCCCCTAGCCTTGGCCTTGTTTTGGAATAAAAATCTAACAACTGTTATTTTCAAATAATTTCTACTAGTATTACACATGCAAGTAACTGCGATTTGGACAAGATCTGCATATCTATGATGTACAACATTAATTTTGTCTTTATTAGATGGTCGAAAAGCACCATTTTAATTTCAATTTTGTGAACTTATTAATTATGATCTCTCTAACTGGTTATTTAATTATCGAGTTTGAACAAATTTATTCACCCTCAACTAGATTAATATATAAAGTTTAATACCACAATCTTTTTAATTTGATGAGATATATAGACTAATTAATAAAGTTGACTACTTTAGTTAATATTTCAAAGAGTTAATTAATATATGGGTAATATTGACAAAAATTAACTACTGTCATAACTATTTTGACTAAATTTGTATGTATTGTAGGTTAATTAGGAAGATTTACGCTTTACATGTTCTCATAAACCGACAAATTGACCACATCATATCTTAACGGTGGACCAAAACTTTTTTTAATTGGGGAACCTTCAACAATATTAATTTACTGTCAATGATCGATCCTAATTTTTTAGGGGAGAGGGGGCATGTCAAACTAAAACTCTTTTTTTTTTCATCAGTCAAAAAAAATAGGTATTTATTAATTAATAATGAAATTGTGGGTTACACCCGCATATTAGAGAACAAAGGATACAATAATTACAATTCTAATCTATCTATTAAATATATTAAATTGTAGTACATAATATCATTACATGATATTTGTCATTCTCAAATTGTAACACATGTACTACCTAATTAATGTGCTCATCTATTACTCTAGTTTTTATATTATTATTACTGAATTATTATCTCCTAAGATTATTAGTTTTAATCCCACATTAATATTTTAATTTTATAATTCCATAAATCACTACAAATCTAAACTGCTTACGATAATGTTAATTGTTTTAATATTATCATTACTAATTTAATTATTATCTCCCAAATCACTACTTTTTAATTCCAAATTAATATTTTGAATTTATAATTCCCTAAATCACTACTACAAATGTAAACTTTTTTGGTAATATCAACTGCTCTTACGATATTATCCTTTCTAATTTAATTACTATATTATAAAATTACTACTTTATGATATTATCATTACTATCCGTTATTTAACCAAATTTTCTCCTTATAAATACAACATAATATTATACCATTTATAATTATATTACAACATAATATTATACCGTTTAAAACATTTAAAATAAAATTAAAATAACAAATATTATCAATAATAACTTACTATGTTGATTTTATAATCCTCAAAATCCACTACTTTTCTAAACATAATTATTATATCCTAAAATCACTATTTTTCTAATATTATACCACACATTATATTATACATAATATCTTTTATACCATACATTATATTATACTATACATTTATATCTTTATATTAAATTTTATAAATTTTTTATTTTATCTCACATAATTTATATATTCAACGCGTGTGCGGGGGGAGCTAGCGACTACTATTGATAATAAGTTTGTCAAGTATGAACTCAACAATCCTTCCCAAAAAGAAGATGTCAAAGTACACTAGCGAGACATACTTTGTAGCTCTAATCCTTGGCATTGGAGACATTAGGTCGGTAAAAGGCCCAACATTAGGATGAATTAAGCTATTAATCAAACTTAAACTTGGCCTTCAAAAGTACTCTTTAGTTTTTAGTATTAATATATATAGAGTAGCATGCATGTTTGATTTGATCAGCTCACATACTAATTATAAGTAAATTAGGACAATATTAATATTATTCACCAAGGATATCGATCGATAAAGTTATAAATCATTATTTTAACGAACGCCATTATCATCACATTTTAATACTAATAAACATTAGAAAAGGCTTTTTCCATGATCAGCCTTTTTATAACCAAACATATATATTCGAACTACATATATAAATTCAACTCTTTATGTTTCTCTTTGTAATGACCTAGCTAGCTAGCTAGGGTTTCAACTTTCAACTTTTCATAGCCGAGTCTACAAAGTTGTCATTGACCATACGTGTGCTCACAGCTCACTCGTCAACAAAAGAAGCTTCATTAGTGCTTTGTTGAAGCATTTCATTCCAGTCAGTCTCTAAATTAATACATGAATCGTTACACTGTTTTACAATTCTTTCCATAATTAAATAAAGTCAATTGAGTATTTCATGGCCTAGCCAGCCAGCCAGCCATTCAAAAGAAATTTAATGTTACTAGGGGACATTAATAGTTACGTAGTATTTGCTCTGCAATTTACCAAATTTATATCGTTTTTTGATTAGGTTAATGATCAGGTTAGCAATTCAAAACCAAACAATCCATGTACGGTTGGATCGAGCTTGCTTGTGAAAATCCATTGGCTCAAAATGATGATTTTCCGGTCGGAGGATCCGATCAGAGCTTAATATATACCCATTTTGGACAAGTGCATGCATGTACATAGTTTATATATATATATATATAGGCAAGTGTGTATTTGCAGAAAAACCTAATATTCCATTTTGACATCGATCTTAAAGAAAGTGGATTTATATCTGCTTCTATATATTTATATGTCTCTTCATGTACGTACGTTGATATATATAGTTTCCTTTTGTTCTAGATATATAGGACTAATGTATGTACAAAACCTTCCTTATATAATTTTGCTTCCTTATGGTAAAACAATCTAATCATTCTAATTACAAAAGTCAAATTAAAATAGAGAGTATTGAGAAACTTGAGGATGTTATGTGATTTTAAATATTATTAAAAGATTATTATTTTTATATAAAAGTTAATAATAAGATTACTTAATTAGTTCATTCATTCATTCAAACGTCCGAATTGTCGAAGAAGATATATCATTTGTTCCAATTACTCAAGGAAAATGCAACACATCATAATGAATTAATGGACCGATTAAAATAATAATCTTATTTATCAACTTTCTCATTTTTTACTAAAAAATAAATATAATAATATTTTATTAATAATAGTATTTAAAAATCACATAATAGCCTCAAATACTTCAGTTGGTTAAATTTGGTTGACATGATGAGTTTGAACTTATTTGCCACGACTAAAAAGAACATATATAGCAGGATAACTTTTATAATAAAAATACTCCTTCCCCTTCAAATATAACATTCTGATTTCAAAGTAAGTAAAAACTAATAAAAATCTAATTTATATTAAAAAAATGACAGCGAGTTCTAATGATTGTTGGTCCTATTCTCCAAAACCTACCCATTTCAAAAAGAAAAAACAACTATAGAGTTTTGGGCCATGACCTAAAGTAGCCTCGGCCAAGTTATGGGCCTTTACACTTTTCTGGTCTGTTCCTAAGCCCAAAAGACAAAAAATTATGCATAAATAGAGAGAAAAATTAGTATATGTATGAGTCATATTATAATTAGGGATAATTACATATATTAGTACATTTTTAGAAATAATTACAAAAATCATACACCTATAAAATAATTACAAAAATATTACACTTTTCCATATTTATTTACAATATTAGTGTAATTAGGATTCCTTAATTTAAGGGATTACTATTAATTGACTGATATAGCAAATCAGGTGGGTTTTTTTGAAACGCGTGTTCCTATGTAAATAAACCTTCTTTTTCTCCCAACTTCCATAATTTTCGTAATTTCTCTCTCTAAAATCTTCTTCTTCTTCTTCTTCTTCTTCTTCTTCTTCTTCTTCGTACAAAGTTAATGAATATTTTTCTTCTTCTTCGTCATAGTTGTTCGTCTTTGGGTGGCGTAAATTGGTTAATGAATATTGATCTCCTTCAGCTATTAGGGATGCAACGGGTTTGCATTGTCTAATAGTCCTTTATTTTTCGATTGTTTTTAATTTACTTTTGTTGCACTTGTTGATTCACAGGTTGTTCAAATTAGTGAAAAGAAGGTTTTGGATTAGAAAGCATATATGTTCTATTATCGAGATAATAGAAATTTTGCTTCAAACTTGTCTCTTGATGTTATTCGGAAAGAGATCATGGCGACAAATGTCATGGGAAGAAGTTCAAGTTCATAGCCAGAAGATATTTCCAAACCAAAAATTTTTAAAGGTGTGTTAATTTAAATTTTGTTATTGTTACTATCATATAATTGTTTGGTTACTTCTGCATTATGTTTTGGTTACTGTTAATTTGGGATTTGGATACTATTTTTGTTACCTTAATTTGGTATTTTGGTTACTTTTTTATGTTATTATGGTTACCATGTAGTTGCTTAGTATACATGGTTGACTAAACTGGTTTTGGTGTACATGTTGTTTATGTATTGGTTACCATTAATATATGTTTTGGTTACTAACATATAACTATTTGGTTACTGCATTAGTATATTTTTTGTTACTGTTAGCTTATGATTTGGATACCATTCTTTTTCCCTCAATTGGGATTTTGGTTACTTTTATATGTTGTTTTGGTTACAATGTATTTGCTTAGTATACATTGATTGACTAAACTGAGTTTGGACTACATGTTGTTTAATATACTAGACTAATTTCTAGGGGGCTTGATGTAATGCTTACATTGTAGCTACGTCAAGCAATAAAAAATAGATACTATCATATAACTGTTTAGTTACTTCTGCATTATATTTTGGTTAGTGTTAGCTTGAGATTCGGATACCATGTTTGTTACCTTGATTTGGTATTTTGGTTACTTTTTTATGTTGTTATGGTTACCATTTATTTGCTTAGTATATATAGTTGACTAAACTGATTTTGGTGTACATGTTGTTTATGTATTGGTTACCATTAAAACATGTTTTGGTTACTATTATATAAATATGCGGTTACTTATTTAGTATGTTTTGGTTACTGTTAGTTTCTGATTTGGATTCCATTTTTGTTTCCTTGAGTTGGGATTTTGCTTACTGTTTTTTGTTGTTTTGGTTACAATATATTTGCTTAATATATGGGTTGACTAAACTTTGTTTGGTCTATATGTTGTTTATGTATTGGTTACCATTAATATATGTTTTGGTTACTAACATATAACTGTTTGGTTACTTCATTAGTATATTTTTTTATTCTCATAAAGCTTATGATTTGGATACCATTCTTTTTCTCTCAATTGAGATTTTGGTTACTTTTATATGTTGTTTTGGTTACAATGTATTTATTTGGTAAACTGTTTATGATATAAATATTGTTTATATCTGGTTACTAATGATTGTGTAAATCGATATTTTTTTTATTTGCGCTTATGGAATCTTTACTACGGGAATGCAATAGAAAATTCATTGGAAAAATTATATATTGGTGTGACATGGAAGTTCGCTTCAAGGAGAGGTTTGGTCACCTAATTGCGGCCACCAAATAAAGTGAGAGATCCTTATTGAAAGCCCTCTTTCCGAATGGCATGGTTGCAAGATCGTGATTCTGTAATATTATTTGTGAATAATTAATTATTGATTTATATGATGAGGAAAATATTGATTTTATGTGGATATAGATTGAGAAAATTTTTAATGTGACAATTGTTGAAAATTAATATTTTATCTTTTTCCGATAAAATAATTCATTTAAATATATTATTTTAATAATATATTAACTATGTGATATTTTATAATGAATGTGGGATATATGAGTATATGAGGATGAAGAGTATTTTTGTGGCATTAAATGTTTAACACATATTTTGTGTATTGGTGGACACAATTATTGAATCGAATTTGATTATAAACTTGTAAAATCGCTTGTTTGTGGATTTCTTGTTAATTTTTGTTTGGAATTTGGAAAAACTTCCTTCTGCAAAGTTGTAGATAATGGAATTTCCTATGGAAAGTCGCGAGTTTCAAATTTTTCTGATAAAAGATGTAAGAACCCAACTTATTATTAATGAAATTTAATTTTCTCTATTTATTATTTTGAAATAGTAAGGGTTGATTTGATTAATGTGGATAGTTAAGGGTAAAATACGCAAATACTTCAAAATAAGCAAGTGGTTATAAAATATTCATTGTTGTTGGGAATATTCGTTTGGTCGTGGAATATTAAATGCTGTCGGGAATATTCGTATGCGACCGAAGCCTTGACCCATGTGTGTGGGCCCCATAACTGAAAAAGCGATTGGATGAAGAAAAACGACAAATATAAGTTGTTTAAAAATAATACAACGTAGTTATTACTGCTAATCTTGTTAAAATACTTTATGGTTAAAACACAAGAAGACACTGCAGTAGATTGCACCAATTATTGATTCTTACGTAAAGGCGGCACTACTCAATAATTGTTACAAATAATTATCGCTCAAAGATTTTATTAATTTAATAATTGTCTGCGTTGATATTTTATATTCTTTGTTGTTTCAATAATTGTCATTACACAATAATTTTCATTATCGAAACAATAATTCATATTATCCTAATAATATTATTAGATAACATTATTGGCAATGTCTAGAAAGTTCGCTGTCAAGGAGAGGTTTGGTCACCTAATTGCGCTACCAAGAAGTGAGAGAAATTCTTATTGAAAGCCCCTTTTTCCTGAACCGCATTGTCGATATTGTGATTCTCAGAATATTATTTGTGAATAATTAATTATTGATTCATATGATGAGAAAATATTGATTTTATGTGGATATAGATGGAGAAAATTTTTAATGTGACAATTGTTGAAAATTGAAATTTTATCTTTTTCTCGATAAAATAATTCATTTAAATATATTATTATATTTTAATAATATAATAATGATGATATTTTTACAACGAATGTGGGATATATGAGTATACTGAAGAGGAAGAGTATTTTTGTTGCAATAAATGTTTAAAACATGTTAAACATGCTCATGGACCCCATTTATCGATCGAAATTTGATTATAAATTTCTAAAATCGCCTGCTTGTGGATTTCGGTCAATTTCTATTTGGAATTTGGAAAACTTTCTTCTGCAAAGTTGTAGAGAATTGAATTTCCTATAAAAACTCGTGAGATTCAATTTTCTGATGAAAGGGCTATTTATTATGAATTATTGAAGTTTCAAGTTCAAATAATTGATTTTTGGAAGTTTAAAATATTTAAAATTAGAAAAACGTTTTTTCTTACTTTTTCTAGAATGTGGCATGTGTTTGATGGCTGAAATCAGATTCTAGGCATGCAAAGGAAATTTATATAATTATATTATTAATTTATTAAATTTTTTGCTTTGGTGTTCTAAGCAATTTCCTATAAATAGGGTGCTTAGGTTAGAATTGAAAATCACACCAGAAACTGAAGTTTTCTCTCTCTATATTATCGAGCGTATTCTTGTGAGTATTTTGAGTATACTTTGAGTATTGTTAGACGGTGCAAGTTCCTTCAAAGACTATATCCTTAGATTCCAAAAAGTAAGTATTAATCTTTCGAGGTAAGGGATGTTATTTTCTTCTCAAATGATATTATTTCTTCAATATCATTATGCTGAAATATTGGTTGAAACTTTTTATCAAATTTGGAACTTTTTCATGTCGGGGTTACTATTCATGAGTTACTATTCATGAGTTACTATTCACGAGTTATTATTCATGAGTTACTATTCATGAGTTACTATTCATGAGTTACTATTCATGAGTTACTATTCACGAGTACTATTCATGAAGCGTGAAGATGTTTTTGGGAAATTTCTATCTTTTGGTGTCGAATTCTTACTATTCACGATACTAAGACTATTCACGATATCTGCAAGACTATTCATAGAAAAATGAAAATTTTTCTTTTGTCCAAAATATCTATTCGGATACTAGCTTTGATTGTATCCATGTTTTGATCATTCTTGAATTTTACACCACTATGATTATTTTTGAGGTATTTTTGACACATGGATAAAACAAAGTACTAATCCTTAATCCTTAATCCTTGTCATTTTGTTTCACCGGATTCGCTTCTTTAAAAATATTTTTCATCATCCTCGATTTTTAAATGATGATATTATTGAATATCTTTGGCCTATAGTGCAAAGATGAATGATTTCAAGAATATCTTTGGTAGTAGTGCAAAGATGAACAGTGTTTAGATGAACACGACCAATCGATGAATATCTTTGGCTCAGAGTGCAAAGATGAATATTTGATTCGTAGATGTATATTGATTGATGTTACAGGGATAAAAGATAGATGATGAACTTTTAAATTCATACATAGAAGATAGTAGTTTGCATTCTCTACTTAACTCTTCTAATGAATTATTATTTCATTGCGAATATTGATTTAAAATTTGTTGTCTATCAGTATTCTATTAGATTTTTCCCCGTTGAAGACTAACGGTAATTTGTTGTATATTATCTTAGTCATAATATTCTTTACTTGGGCTAGTTGACCCTTTTCCTTTTTGTTCCATTTTTCTTCTCGTGAGGCGAGAATATAAGCGAGTACGAGTCTGGGTATGGAATGAAGGTTTTAGAAAGAATTGTTTAGTAGTCCTCACCATTTTGTAAAATAATGTATCAATAAATGTGATGAGGATTTATTTGAGTATAGATATTGTCTAGAAGATAATATTTGTATTCAAACTCACGCTTTCTGATTGTAATAATAAAGTTGTAGTTGTTTCGCACTACGTATTGACAACTCGTAATAGGTGATGTATACCTATTTTGGGGGCATCATAGTTGGTATCGAGCTTAGGGGATATGATCTCCGGCGGAGATCGGGGAATAGAACTAGGAGGGAGAGACGAGTAAATCCTTCGCTAAATAGTGTGTCCTACCTAAGCTTATTTTTTTAGTTAGGTCAAGATATAAGGATATTATGTGATATATTGATTTCCTTAATTAACCCTTGTTTTATGATGATTTGAGAATGTCGATGAGAATATTAACAATGGAAATGAGACCGTGGAGATGCTCAGTACTCACCAACGAGGAGAACGTGCAACAGTGGCAATGTTCCTCCCGTGAACAACACCACTAAGCGAGATGATGAACGAGGGATGTTTAGAAGCTTTTTTGCAGTTCATGCAAAATCGAATTTAGGAGACTCGTGTTCAAAATACTGAGGAGAAATGATAGCAATTCACGGGTTGTCACAAATGCAAGATTCAAAGAGTTGGGACCACCGAATTTAAGGAAAGCCGATCCGATCATGGCGGAAACATGGGTCAAGCAAATTACCAAGATATTCTATGTCTTGGGATGCACGGAGGAACAAAGGTTCCATTCGCCACCTTTATGTTCCGTGGCGAAAGCGTACTCATCGGGTGGAGAGTGCAAAGCGTACCATCCAAATTACACTTCAGCATGTCTTGGGAGACATTTCAGAAATTATTTAACGACAAATACTTTCACGAAAGTGTTCGTCTATATATGAAGGAAGTGGAGTTCATCAGATTAGAACAAAACAACATGACGGTGTCTCAAAGACGAGGCAAAGTTTGCGAGTTATCCAGGTTTTCGCACCTCATTTGGTGGAGAATGAGGAAGGTATGACGCGGATGTTTTTGAGAGGTTTGAAACCCTAAGACATTTACAATATCTCATTTCTCATAAATTTTCTCTCTATTCAGATGTTGTAAACAGGGCTCAATTATTAGAACGAGATAACGAGTACTACCAACCGAGGACCATAACCAGGATCGTACCGTAGATAGCGATCAATGTAATAATGATAACCAAATGGAGAAAGAAACAGACGGACAAAATGGTAACCACTCTGGTGGTAATCATGGTCATGAAAATAGAAGAAGCGAGTCATGAGGAGATTTTAAAAGAGGAGATTTAACAACGACCATGTGAAGACGACGGTCTTTAAGAAAGAATCGATTCTAAGGGAGGAGAACGACCACCGGTCATATGCTACAAATGCGAAAAAGAGGGACATATCAGTCCAAACTGCCTACAACAGTTCAAGGTATGCTATAATTGTGGAAAGGAAGGACATATCGCTCGAGATTGTACAGTAGCGAAACCTAGTTCAGTGGGGACGGTGACTCAAAAGACTGTCCCGGAAAAGTCAAAGTCAACGATTCCGGGAAGAGCGTTTGTTGTGGTCATAATCGAGAACCCAAACGAGGTGATCACGGTAAGCTATTTATAAATTCTTGCGAAGTTTATACCTTACTTGATACCAAGTATACCCATTCATTTATCTCTCCTGCATGTGCTCAACGCTTAAACTTGACTCGGAGAAATTAGACTTTGACCTATCTGTGGAAACTCCGTTAGGAGAAACTTTCATCACATCCACTATTTATAAATCTTGTTTGATTCAAGTTGGCACCATCACCTTACCTCGCCGACCTTATCTCTTTAAAGATACTTGCTTTTGATGTTATTTTAGGGATTGATTGGTTAACTACTCATCATGCCAAAATTGATTGTTTTCATAAGGTTGTTAGTTTTAATATTCCTAACCAACCCGTTTGCATGCAATTCAAGCAACTAAACCATTAAAATCAATCACCGTCATATCTAATCATAAAGCTATTCGCTTATTGAAAAATGGATGTCAAGCTTTCTTAGCCCATGTTATGGATTTGAATAAAGACACGCCAAATTTGAATAATATTCTGTTGTTATTGACTTTCTGGACGTATTTCTCCGAAGAACTTCCTACCTACCCCGAACGTGAAGTTGAATTCTTTATTGATCTTGAACTTTGGTACAAAGCCCATTTCTAAAACCCCATATCGAATGGCTCCTATTGAACTTCAGAGTTAAAGGTCCAACTACGTGAATTGTTGGACATCGGTTTCATTCTGGTCCCTAAGACATCTCCTTGGGGTGCTCTCTTTTATTTGTAAAGAAGAAAGACGGGGAGTATGCGACTTTGTATTGACTATCTGAATTGAACCATGTCACCATCAAGAATAGGTATCCTCTACCTCGTATTGATGACTTGTTTGACCAATTCTGAGGGGCACAATTCTTTTCAAAATCGATCTTCGCTTACGGATATCATCAATGAAGATTAGAATCGAGGATATTCCAAAGATCGCCTTTAGAACTCGATGCAGGGCATTATGAATTCTTAGTCATGTCTTTCGGATGACTAATGCTCCTGCGCTTTCATGGATATGATGAACCGAGTATTCAAGGAATATTTGGATCGGTTTGTTGTTGTCTTTATTGATGACATCCTTATATATTCCAAAAGTCGTGAAGATCATGAGCACCATTTGAAGTTTGGTACTCCAAAGGCTTCGTGAAAATAAACTATATGCCAAATTAAAGAAATGCGAGTTCGCTTTGAGGAAGTAGCATTCCTTGGGCACGTGGTGTCGAAACATGGAGTATCTGTTGATCCGCGAAGATTGAAGCAATACAAAGTTAGGAGCAACCAAAGTCGATGGATCAAGTACGTAGCTTTTGGGCTTAGTGGTTATTATCGAGATTCGTGGAAGGGTTTTCTCAAATCGCTACTCCATTAACTCAAAATTAACTCGGAAGGATACAAAATTCGTTTGGAGCGAAGAATGCGAGAAAAGTTTCCAAGAGCTTAAGAGGAGACTTATTTCTAAGACTGTTCTAACAATACCATCCGGTTCGGATGGATTTGTTATCTCAACGATGCTTGAGCAAAGGGTTAGGATGTGTTCTCATGCAACGTGGGAAAGTCATAGCCTATGCCTCGCTACAACTTAAAGAGTATGAGAGGAATTATCCTACTCATGATCTAGAGTTGGCAGCAGTCGTTTTTGTGCTAAAGATATGGAGGCACTATCTATATGGGGAGAAAGTGGAGATATATTCAGACCATAAAAGCCTTAAATATTTCTTCACTCAAAAAGAACTCAACATGTGGCAACGACGTTGGCTCGAGCTATTGAAAGACTACGACCACACTATTCAATACCATCCTGGAAAAGCGAACGTGGTAGCTGACGCGTTGAGTAGAAGATCATATGCGGGAACGAGTGCGATGATGTCAAGTATACGCATAGAGCCAACTTTAATAGAAAAAGTTAAGGTTGCTCAAGCCACCGACCCGGAGCTGATGCGTATGAAGAAGAAAGTACAAGAAGGAGCTATTCCGGAAGCGAGAATTGATGAAGAAGTAATACTTCGAGTCCACTCTAGACTTTGTGTTCCTAACGACTCTGATTTGAAGTACAAGATTATGATGGAGGCACACAATACACCATTTGCAATCCATCCTGGAAGTACTAAAATGTATCGTGATCTTTGACATACATTTTGGTGGAACAATATGAAGAGAGAGATTGCAAAGTTTATCTCAATGTGTTTAACTTGTCAACGTGTAAAGGCGGAGCATCTAGTACCTAAGGGTCCGTTGCAACCACTTGAGATTCCGAAATGGAAGTGGGAACACATTACCATGGATTTCGTTCATGTCTTCCTACGGTTTCTCGTGGCATCAATGCTATTTGGGTTATTGTTGATAGATTAACCAAGTCTGCTCATTTCTTGCCGATCGGAGACTTATTCACTTGAACGTCTTGCTAGTATGTACGTGAATGAGATTGTGAGGTTGTATGGCATGCTGTATCCATAGTTTTGATCTTGACCCAAGATTCACTTCAAGATTTTGGGTTAGCTTGCAAAAAGCTATGGGCGCAGATTCTGATTGATTCGGCATACCATCCTCAAGCAGACGGACAATCGAAAAGGACTATTCAAACTCTTGAAGATTTATTAAGACTACGTGTCCTGAGACTTCAAAGGCGGTTGGGATAAGTATTTACCATTGGTAGAATTCTCCTACAACAACAGCTTATCGAGCAAGTATAGGTGTGGCTCCATTTGAAGCATTATATGGACGAAAGTGTCGCTCTCAAAGGTATGTTGGGACGAGGTGGGTGAAGCAACATTGTTAGGACCCGAGTTAGTGCGTTATGACTACTGGAAAAGATCCAAATGATTCGACAACGATACAAAACGGCACAAGATCGACAAAAGAGTTATGCGGATCTTCATCGAAAGGACGTGGAATTTAGTGTAGGGGATCATGTATTGTTGCGAGAGTTGCTCCAATGGAAGGGAGTTACAAGATTTGGGAAGAGAGAAAGCTCAATCCACGATTTATTGGTCCATTTCAAATTCTTGACCGAGTAGGAAATGTAGCCTATAGACTTCGCGTTACCTCCGAGTATGTCTCGTGTTCATAATGTGTTTCACATATCGTACTTCAGAAATATGTGAAAGACCCAAACCACGTTATTGAGTTAGAACCGGACGAGATAATCAAGACTTAACGTATGAGGAGGTACTGTCAAAAATCTTAGATAGGAAGGAGCATGTCCTACGCGCAAAAGGTCATACCACAAGTTAAAGTTTTGTGGAGGAATCATGCTATAGAAAATGACACGGAATTGGAAGCGAAATGAAAGCGAGGTATCCTCACCTTTTGAAACACCAGTACGTCGTCAATTTCGAGGACGAAATTTCATAAGGAGGAAGGTTGTAAGACCCCAACTTATTATTAATGAAATTTAATTTTCTCTATTTATTATTTTGAAATAGTAAGGGTTGATTTGATTAATGTGGATAGTTAAAGGGTAAAATACGCAAATACTTCAAAATAAGCAGTGGTTATAAAATATTCATTGTTGTCGGGAATATTCGTTTGGTCATGGAATATTCAGACTTGTCGGGAATATTAAATGCGACCAGTAGCAGACCATGTGTGGGCCCCATAACTGAAAAGCGATTGGATGAAAAAACGACAAATATAAGTTGTTTAAAAATAACAACAGTAGTTATTCACAGATTATCTTATTAAAATACTCGGTTGGTTAAAACACAAGATGACATTTGCAGTATTGCACCAATTATTGATTCTTACGTGAAGAAGACACTACTCAATAATTGTTACGATGAATTACTGCTCATTATTTTTATTAATTTAATAATTGTTGCGTTGATATTTTATATTCTTTGTTGTTTCAATAATTGTCATTACACAATATTTTTCATTATCGAAGCAATAATTCATATTATCTGAATAATATTATTAGATAACATTATTGGCAATGTCTAAAAAGTTACATCTAAGGAGAGGTTTGGTCACCTAATTGCGCTACCATGAAGAGAGAAATTCTTATTGAAAGCCCCTCTTTCCTGAACCGCCTCGGTTGTCAATATTGTGATTACGTAATATTATTTGTGAATAATTAATTATTGATTCATATGATGAGGAAAATATTGATTTTATGTGGATATAGATGGAGAAAATTTTTAATGTGACAATTGTTGAAAATTGAAATTTTATCTTTTTCTGATAAAATAATTCATTTAAATATATTATTATATTTTAATAATATAATAATGGTGATATTTTTACAACGAATGTGGGATATATGAGTATACGAGGAGGAAGAGTATTTTTATTGCAATAAATGTTTAAAACATGTTAAACATGTCGGTGGACCCCATTTATTGACTGAAATTTGATTATAACCTGTAAAATCGCTTGTTTGTGGATTTCGGTCAATTTCTATTTGGAATTTGGAAAAACTTTCTTCTGCAAAGTTGTAGAGAATTGAATTTCCTATAAAAACTCGCAAGATTCGAATTTTCTGATGAAAGGGCTATTTATTATGAATTATTGAAGTTCCAAAGTTCAAAAAATAATTGATTTTTGGAAGTTTAAAATATTTAAAATTAGAAAAACGTTTTTCTTACTTTTTTAGAATGTGGCATGTGTTTGATGGCTGAAATCAGATTCTAGGCATGCGTAGTAAAATTTATATAATTATATTATTAATTTATTAAATTTTCGCTTTGGTGTTCTAGCAATTTCCTATAAATAGGTGCTTAGGTTAGAATTGAAAATCACACCAGAAACGAAGTTTTCTCTCTCTATATTATCGAGTATATTCTTGTGAGTATTTTGAGTATACTTTGAGTATTGTTAGATTTTCAAGTTCCCTTCACCTTATATCCTAGATTTCAAATTTAAAGTCTTAATCTTTCGAGGTAAGGGATGTTATTTTCTTCTCAAATGATATTATTTCTTCAATATCATTATGATGAAATATTGGTTGAAACTTTTTATCAAATTTGGAACTTTTTTCATGTATCAGGAGTTACTATTCAGAGTTCTTATTCATGAGTTTACTTATTCACGAGTTATTATTCATGAAGTTCTTATTCACGAGTTCTATTCATTGAGTTCTTATTCACGAGTACTATTCATGAAGCGTGAAGATGTTTTTGGGAAATTTCTATCTTTTGGTGTCTGAGTTATTATTCACGTATCTGCACTATTCACGATATCTGACACTATTCAATAGAAAAATGAAAATTTTTCTTTTTGTCCAAAATATCTATTCGGATACTAGCTTTGATTGTATCCATGTTTTGATCATTCTTGAATTTTACACCACTATGATTATTTTTGAGGTATTTTTTTTGGACATGGATAAAACAAAATACTGATCCTTAATCCTTAATCCTTGTCATTTTGTTTCACCGGATTCGTTTCTTTAAAATATTTTTCATCATCCTTAGTCTTAAATGATGATATTATTGAATATCTTTGGCTTTTTAGTAGTGCAAAGATGAATGATTTCTGAAGAATATCTTTGGTAGTAGTGCAAAGATGAGCAGTGTTTAGATGAACATGACCAATCGATGAATATCTTTGGCACATAGTGCAAAGATGAATATTTGATTCGAGATGTATATTGATTGATATTACGGGGATAAAAGATGAGCGATGAACTTTTAAATTCATACATAGAAGATAGTAGTTTGCATTCTCTACTTAACTCTTCTAATGAATTATTATTTCATTGCGAATATTGATTTAAAATTTGTTGTCTATTGTATTCTATTAGATTTTTCCTGTTGAAGACTAACGATAATTTGTTGTATATTATCTTAGTCATAATATTCTTTCTTGGGCTAGTTGAGCTCACCCTTTTCCTTTTTGTTCCATTTTTCTTCTCGGGAGCGCGAAATATAGTGAGTACGTAGTCTGGTATGGAATGAAGGTTTTAGAAAGAATTGTTTAGTAGTCCTCACCATTTTGTAAAATAATGTATCAATAAATGTGATGAGGATTTATTTGAGTATAGATATTGTCTGAAGATAATATTTGTATTCAAACTCACGCTTTTCTGATTTGTAATAATAAAGTTGTAGTTGTTTTACGTACGTACCACGTATTGACAACTCGTAATAGGTGATGTATACCTATTTTGGGGCGCCACAAAAGAGCTATTTATTATGAATTATTGAAGTTCAAGTTCAAATAATTGATTTTTGAAAGTTTTAATTAATTTTATTTACAAAACGTGTTTTTCATTTTGTTTCCCTCATTTAACATGTGATAAAATGAGTTCGGATGGTAAAGCATGCATATGAAGTTTTGGAAAAAAATATAATAATATTTAATAAATTTTCTACTTTGATGTTCTAAGCATTTTCCTATAAATAGGGTGCTTAGGTTAGAATTGAAAATCACACCAGAAACTGAAGTTTTCTCTCTATATTATCGAGCGTATTCTTGTGAGTATTTTGAGTATACTTTGAGTATTGCTATACGGTGCAAGTTCAAGTCATAGCCTATATCCGGTGTGTGACGCCCCCAAAATAGGTATACATCACCCATTCTGAGTCGCAAAATACATGGTACAGAAACAACTACAACTTTATTATTACAACAGTAAAACTGTGAGTTTAAATACAAATATTATCTTCTAGACAATATTTATACTCAAATAAATCCTCATCACATTTATTGATACATTATTTTACAAAATGGTGAGGACTACTAAACAAATTTTTCTAAAACCTTCATTCCATACCCCGAATTAGCATCGCTATATTCTCGCCTCCCGAGAAGAATGGAACAAAAGGAAAAGGGTGAGCTTAACTAGCTCAGTAAAGAATATTATGACTAAGATAATATACAACAAATTATCGTTAGTCTTCAACAGGGAAAAATTTAATAGAATACAATAGACAACAAGTTTCAGATCAATATTCGCAGCGAAAATAATAATTCATAGAAGAGTTACGTAGAGAATGAAATCTACTATAATCTATGAATTTAACAGTCCATCATCAATATTTTATCCCTGTAACATCAATCAATATTCATCTCAAATCAAATATTCATCTTTGCACTACAGGCCAAAGATATTCATCAATCGGTCATGTTCATCTCAACACTGCTTCATCTTTGCACTAAAGGCCAAAGATATTCATTAATCGATCATGTTCATTTAAACACTTGCTCATCTTTGCACTACAGCCAAAGATATTCTTCGAAATCATTCATCTTTGCACTACAGCCAAAGATATTCAATAATATCATCATTTAAGACTGAGGATGATGAAAAATATTTTTAAAGAACGAATCTAGTGAAACAAAATGACAAGGATTAAGGATTAAGGATTCGTACTTTGTTTTATCCATGTCCAACAATACCTCAAAAATAATCATAGTGGTGTAAAATTCAAGAATGATCAAAACATGGATACAATCAGAGTTAGTATCCAGAATAGATGTTTTGGACGAAAAGAAGACATTTTATTTTTCTATGAATAGTACCGTATATCGTGAATAAAGTGTCAGATATCGTGAATAAGGCCGATATCGTGAATAAGTAACTCGACACCAAAAGATAGAAATTCCACAAAAACATCTTCACGCTTCACTGAATAGTACTCGTGAATAAGAATCGTGAATAAGAACTCATGAATAGTAACTCGTGAATAGTAACTCATGAATAGTAACCCCGACATGAAAAAGTTCCAAATTTGATAAAACTTCAGATCAATATTTCAACATAATGATATCGATTTAAATAATATCATTACGAAAAAAATAATATCCCTTACCTCAAAGAATCAATACTTCGAGGAAAGGCTCAAAGTGATGCTTGAATGAAACTTATCTTGAACAAAGAACTCTCAAAGTATCTAAATACTCACAAAATACGCTCAATAATATAGAGAGAAAGAGAGAAAACTTTGTTTCGGTGTGATTTTCAATTCTAACTTACCCTCTATTTATAGGAAAATGTTAATTTAGAAAGCGGACTTGACTTCTTTACCGATGGCTTTACCACTACTATTGCCACCCACCACATTTGAAATAAAATTCAGCATATTTCTTCACCAACCACAAGTGGGGCCCACTCAATTCTAGAATTTTCCACCAAAATCAATTATAACCCTAATTTACAGATCGACACCTCTTAAAATTCATAACAAATCATTCGTGCATTTTTAACGGTTCAAAATTTGTGGACATATACTCAACTTATGTATGTATAACATACCCAAAAATTACCACAATCCAACGGTGGGATTAAAAAAAATTATAACCCCGCAATATATCTCTCAAAACCCCGATTTAATTTTTAATACCTCCAATCTGATAAAATACTGATAAAACACCTCAACAATAATTTCTTCATTTATAACCACATAAATAAATCCATCATTTATATCCACATAAAATAAATATTTCTTTATCATATGAATCAATAATTAATTATTCACAAATAATATTACAGAATCACAATTATGACAACGAATCACTTCCTGGAAAGGGGGGCTTTCCGATAAGGATTTCTCCTTACTGGCCGCGCAATTAGGTGACCAAACCTCTCCTTGAAGAACTTTCTAGACATTGCCAATAATGCTATCTAATAATATTATTCAAATAATATGAATTATTGATCCGATAATGGAGATAATGTGCCAGTGACAATTATTGAACAACAATAATATAAAATATCAACGCAAAGAATTATTGAATCAATAAAATAAAATATTGAATAAGAATTCACCGTGAAAATTATTGAGTAGTGCCTTCTTACGTAAGGATCAATAATTCAATAATATCGTAATACCGTAATGTCACCAAACAACCACGCGTATTCATCGTATTTAACCACCGGGTATTCCAACAGTCTTAACGGTAACAACTACGTCGTTATTTATAACCACCCAAACTTTGTCGTTTTCCTCATCCAATCGCTTTTCGTTATGGGGCCCACACACGGTCAAGCTGGCTAGTCGCATTTATTCCCTCGACAAAGATGCGAATATTCCACGACCAAACGAATATTCCCCGACAAAAATGAATATTTTATAACCACTTGCTTATTTTGAAATATTTGCGTATTTAACCCTTAACTATCCACATTAATCAAATCAACCCTTACTATTTTAAAATAATAAATAAAGGAAATTCCTTTTTATTTTAAAAATTTTCGGGGTCTTACAACCTCCCCTCCTTATGAAATTTCGTCCTCGAAATTGACGTGACGTACTTCGTGTTTCAAAAGGTGAGGATACCTCGCTTTCATTTCCGCTTCCGATTCCCGTGTCATTTCTCTATAAAGCATGATTCCTCCACAAAACTTTAACTTGTGGTATGACCTTTCTTGGCGTAGGACATGCTCCTTCCTATCCAAGATCTTGACAGTACCTCCTCATACGTTAAGTCTTCTGCTATCTCGTCCTGGGTTCTAACTTAATAACGTGGTTCGGTCTTTCACATATTTACTGAAGTACGAGTATGTGAAACACATTATGAACACGAGACATACTTGGAGGTAACGCAAGTCTATAGGCTACATTTCCTACTCGGTCAAGAATTTGAAATGGACCAATAAATCGTGGATTTGAGCTTTCCTCTCTTCCCAAATCTTGTAACTCCCTTCCATGGAGCAACTCGCAATAATATATGATCCCCTACACTAAATTCCACGTCCTTTCGATGAAGATCCGCATAACTCTTTTGTCGATCTTGAGCCGCTTTGTATACGTTGTCAATTATTTGGATCTTTTCGGTGTCATACGTCTTAACTTTCGGGTCCCAACAATGTTGCTTCACCCACCTCATCCCAACATATTGGAGAACGACATTTTCGTCCCATATAATGCTTCAATGGAGCCACACCTATACTTGCTGATAACTGTTGTTGTAGGAGAATTCCACCAATGGTAAATACTTATCCCAACTGCCCTTGAAGTCTAGGACACAGAGTCTTAATAAATCTTCAAGAGTTTGAATAGTCCTCTCTGATTGTCCGTCCGTTTGGGGATGGTATGCCGAACTAAATCGCAAATCATGCCCATAGCTTTTTGCAAGCTAACCCAAAATCTTGAAGTGAATCTTGGGTCACGATCCGAAACTATGGATACAGGCATGCCATGCAACCTCACGATCTCATTTACGTACATACTAGCAAGACGTTCAAGGAATAAGTCTCCGTGATTTCAAGAAATGAATGCGGAGACTTGGTTAATCTATCAACAATAACCCAAATAGCATTGATGCCTTGAGAAACCGTAGGAAGACCCGTAACGAAATCCATGGTAATGTGTTCCCACTTCCATTCCTAATCTCAAGTGGTTGCAACGGACCCTTAGGTACTAGATGCTCCGCCTTTTACCGTTAGCAAGTTAAACACATCGAGATAAACTTTGCAATCTCTCTCTTCATATTATTCCACCAAAATGTATGTCAAGATCACGATACATTTTAGTACTTCCGGATGGATTGCAAATGGTGTATTGTGTGCCTCCATCATAATCTTGTACTTCAAATCGTAGTCGTTAGGAACACAAAGTCTAGAGTGGACTCAAGTATTCCTTCTTCATCAATTCTCGCTTAATAGCTCCTTCTTGTACTTTCCTCTTCATACGCATCACCCGGCCCAGCTGGGCTTGAGCGGCTTTAACTAAAGTCGATTATACTCAGTATATCATCACATGGGTACCTAGAGTTTTCATCTCCATCTCTATTATTTGTAAATTATACTGAAATTAGTCTTTGACAATATCGTACTCGTGATTGTGATACGATCTTCTACTCAACACGCCGCCTACCACGTTCGCTTTTTCCGGGATGGCATGGTCGAACATGTGCTAAAATGAGTCTCCTCTTGAGTTCTTCTCAAGCTCTTCCCACATTCCTTGCTCCATTCGAATTTTGTATCTCTACGAGTCACCGCGATAATGGAATAGCGATTCGAGAATATCCTTCAACGAATCTCCGATAATAACCAACTAAGCCTGAAAAGCTACGTATTTCGATTCTTCGACTTAGGTTGCTCTCAACCGTGACTCATATCCCAATCTTGGATAAGACGTCACAATGACACCTATCGCTTTACTATCGCATCGAATATGACGTCCCTATAGAGAGTCTCGCTTTGCATTCCACAAAGGAAGTCACAAGATAAAGGCTCGGTACCAAATTCTATAGTTGAATTTTAACTCCGAAGTTCAATAGAGAGCCATTCTATATGAGATTTTAGAAATGAGTTTTGTCTTAGGGTTCAAAGTCGATACAAAATTTAATATCGAAGCTTTGGGAGTAAGCCAAGAAATTCTTCGAAATACATCGGAAAAATCAATAACAACAGAATATTATTCAAATCGACGTGTCTTTATTCAAATCCATAACATGGACTAAGAAAACTTGACATCCGTAATAAACGAATGACTTCATGGCTTGATATGAAAATGTTTGATTACAATGGTTTGATTGCTTGAATTGAATAACAAAGTTTGCTTAGGAATATGAAAACTAACAACCTTACAAAAGTAATCAATTTGGCATGATGAGTAGTTAACCTTAAAATCACATCAAAAGCAAATATCTCTATAGAAATAAGGTTAACAGTGTAATGTGATAGTGCTAACTCTGAATCAAACAAGATTTCTAAACAACGGATGTAATGAAAGTTTCTCCTAACGATTCTCCATAAATAGGTCAAAGTCTAATTTCTCCGTAGTCAAGTTCAAACGTTGAGCGCAAGCAAGAGAGATAAAAGAATGGGTAGAACCCAGGTATCTAGTAAAGTATAAACTTCAAAGAATTTATAATTAACTAACCTGTCTTAACTTCGTTCGGGTTCCTCGCATTTTGACCGGTCCACGACAAACGCCTTCCAAGAACCGTTGACTTTGACTTTTCCGGGACATCCTTTTGAGTCACCATTCACGCCGGATCTGGTTTCGATATCGTATAATCTCGAGCGATATGTCCTTCTTTTCCACAATTATAGCATACCTTGGAAGGCTTTGAATAGGTTTGACCTTATATGTCCTCCTCTCCACATCTCAGAGCATCTAACCGGCGATCGTTCTCTTCCCTAGAATTTGTTGATAAGGTTTGATGTTCAGCCGACGTCTTCCGTCATCGTTAAATCTTTTCTTTTTAGATTGACATCTCTTTCCATAATATCAACGCTAAGCGGCTTTTACCCATGCATCACTCATTCTCACTCGTTCGATTATTTCTTCTTTCAAATTTCGATTCCAAATTTTATCATCTTATACTCTGCCAAAGAGTGCTTCGCTTCAAGCATCACGTGTCGGGTAACACAAGCTTGAATCGTTGCATCCTTTTGCTCCACGATTTTTACTCGCAATTCTTTAGCTTTGCTTCTTCTAACTCATGAATACGATTTTGCAATTCTATATTTTGATCATAAAATACCTCTAATAAACTCTCTTGGTACCTCTTCTTCCTCTTCTTCCTTACTCTCACCGTTACCTCTGCGATTATCTAAAGTGCAACTATCAATTCTTCACTCACCACATGGATATCTCTAATTCCTTCTTCACCGACACATCACATTATCCTCGGTTGGCGATTAGAGGTGTCTCCACGATCTCATTCACTCCATTGTTAACGTTACTCAATGCCATTCTAAAAAACTATCATAAAACAAGGGTTAATTAAATAAATTAACAAATCACATAATACCCTATAATATGACCAACCAACAAATAAAGCTTAGGTAGGACACACTAAAGCGAAGGATTTACTCGCCTCTCCCTCCTAGTTTTATTCCCGATCTCCGCCAGAGATCATATCCTAAGCTCGATACTAACCGTGACGCCCCCCCAATAGGTATACATCACCCATTCTAAGTCGCCAAATACATGGTATGTAAACAACTACAACTTTATTATTACAACAAGAAATCGTGAGTTTAAATACAAATATTATCTTCTGACAATATTTATACTCAAATAAATCCTCATCACATTTATTGATACATTATTTTACAAAAATGGTGAGGACTACTAAACAGTCCTTTCTAAAACCTTCATTCCATACCCCACTAAATGCTCGCTATATTCTCGCCTCTCGGAAGAATGGAACAAAAAGGAAAAGGGTGAGCTTAACTAGCTCAAGAAAGAATATTATGACTAAGATAATATACAACAAATTATCGTTAGTCTTCAACAGGAAAAAATTTAATAGAATACAATAGACAACAAGTTTCGGATCAATATTCGCAATGAAATAATAATTCATAGAAGAGTTACGTAGAGAATGAAATCTACTATAATCTATGAATTTAACAATCATCCATCATCAATATTTTATCCTGTAACATCAATCAATATTCATCTCAAATCAAATATTCATCTTTGCACTTTCTGAGCCAAAGATATTCATCAATCGGTCATGTTCATCTCAACACTGCTCATCTTTGCACTAAAGGCCAAAGATATTCATTAGTCATTCATGTTCATTTAAACACTGCTCATCTTTTGCACTACGTGCCAAAGATATTCTTCAAAATCATTCATCTTTTTTTTCTACGGGCCAAAGATATTCAATAATATCATCATTTAAGACGAGGATGATGAAAAATATTTTTAAAGAACGAATCCAAAGAAACAAAATGACAAGGATTAAGGATTAAGGATTAAGTACTTTGTTTTATCCATGTCCAACAATACCTCAAAAATAATCATAGTGGTGTAAAATTCAAGAATGATCAAAACATGGATACAATCGAGTTAGTATCCGAATAGATGTTTTGGACGAAAAGAAGACATTTTATTTTTCTAAGTGAATAGTCTTCAGATATCGTGAATAATAGTCTTGAGTATCGTGAATAGTAACTCAAACACCAAAAGATAGAAATTCCACAAAAACATCTTCACGCTTCATGAATAGTACTCGTGAATAGTAACTCGTGAATAAGTAACTCATGAATAAGACTCGTGAATAGTAACTCATGAATAGTAACCCCGATGAAAAAAGTTCCAAATTTGATAAAAACTTGAGATCAATATTTCAACATAATGATATTGAAGAAATAATATCATTACTGAAAAAAATAATATCCCTTACCTCAAAGAATCAATACTTGGAAGGAAAGGTCAAGTGATGTTGAATGAAACTTATCTTCGAATAAAGAACTCTCAAAGTATCTAAATACTCACAAAATACGCTCAATAATATAGAGAGAAAGAGAAAACTTTGTTTACGGTGTGATTTTCAATTCTAACTTAGCCCTCTATTTATAGGAAAATGTTAGCCGTACCAAGGCAGACTTCGACTGCTACCCATGGCTTTACTCGCTACTATTGCCATCCACCACATTTGAAATAAAATTCAGCACATTTCTTCACCAACCACAAGTGGGGCCCACTCAATTCTAGAATTTTCCACCAAAATCAATTATAACCCTAATTTCCTAATCGACACTTCTTAAAATTCATAACAAATCATTCGTGCATTTTTAACGGTTCCAATTTGTGGACATATACTCAACTTATGTATGTATAACATACCCAAAAATTACCACAATCCAACGGTCGGATTAAAAATTATAACCCCGCAATATATCTCAAAACCCCGATTTAATTTTTAATACCTCCAACTGATAAAATACTTGATAAAACACCTCAACAATAATTTTTTCATTTATAACCACATAAATAAATCCATCATTTATATCCACATAAAATAAATATTTCTTTATCATATGAATCAATAATTAATTATTCACAAATAATATTACGTAATCACAATTATGACAACCAAAGCCGCTCCTCAGAAAGAGGGGCTTTCCGATAAGGATTTCTCCTTCTTGGCGCCGCAATTAGGTGACCAAACCTCTCCTCGATGAAACTTTCTAGACATTGCCAATAATGCTATCTAATAATATTATTCAAATAATATGAATTATTGATCCGATAATGGAGATAATAATGCGGTGACAATTATTGAACAAATAATAATATAAAATATCAACGCAAAGAATTATCAATCAATAAAATAAAATATCGAATAAGAATTCACCGTGAAAAATTATTGAGTAAAGGCCTTCTTACGTAAGGATCAATAATTCAACAATCACTGTGTAATACCGCAAAGTACTCTTGTGCGAACCACGCCAGACATCGTATTTTAACCACCGTATATTCAAATGTCTTAATGAGAATAACTACGCCTGCTATTTATAACCACCCAAACTTTGTCGTTTTCCTCATCCAATCGCTTTTCACATGGGGCCCACACACATGGTCACAAGCTACTGGTCGCATTTAATATTCCCAACAAGATTTAATATTCCACGACCAAAACGAATATTCCCGCAAAAAATGAATATTTTATAACCACTTGCTTATTTTGAAATATTTGCGTATTTAACCCTTAACTATCCACATTAATCAAATCAACCCTTACTATTTTAAAATAATAAATAAAGGAAATTCCTTTTATTTTAAAAAATTTCGGGGTCTTACACGGTGTTTCAAATTTAGAAGTCTTGATCTTTCGAGGTAAGGGATGTTATTTTATTCGAAAATGATATTATTTCTTCAATGTCATTATCGCCAAATATCGGTTGGAATTTTTTATCAAATTTGGAACTTTTTATGTCCTGAGAGTTACTTATTCATGGGTTACTATTCATGAGTTACTATTCACGAGTTACTATTCATGAGTTACTATTCACGAGTACTATTCACGAAGCGTGAAGATGTTTTTTTTTTGTGAAATTTCTATCTTTTGGTGTCGGAGTTACTATTCACGTATACAAGATTATTCACGATACTCAGACTATTCACTTAATACTGCACTATTCAATTTAAAATGAAATTTCTTCTTTTGTCCAAAATATCTATTCGGATACTAGCTTTGATTGTATCCATGTTTTGATCATTCTTGAATTTTACTCCACTCGATTACTTATGAAGTATTTTTGAACTTGGATTGTTTAAAATACTGAATCCTTAATATTTGTTCTTTTGTTTCACCGGATTCGCTTCCTTTAAAATATTTTTCATCATCCTCAAATCCTAAATGATGATATTATTGAATATCTTTGGCCCGTGAGTGCAAAGATGAATGATTTCTTGATGAATATCTTTGCCCAGAAAGCAAAGATGAGCAGTGTTGAGATGAATATAACCGATCGATTAATATCTTTGGCCAGTAAGTGCAAGGATGAACAGTGTTTAGATGAACATGATCAATCGATGAATATCTTTGGCCTATATAGTGCAAAGATGAATATTTGATTCCGTATATATATTGATTGATGTTACAAGGATAAAATATCGACGATGAACTTTTAAATTCATATATGTAAGATAGTAGTTTGCATTCTCTACTTAACTCTTCTAATGAATTATTATTTCCTAAGTCATAATAATCTTGATTTAAAACTTGTTGTCTATTGTATTCTATTAGATTTTTCCTGTTGAAGACTAACGATAATTTGTTGTATATTATCTTAGTCATAATATTCTTTATTGGGCTAATTGAGCTCACCCTTTTCCTTTTTGTTCCATTTTTCTTCTCGTGGAGGCGCGAGAATGTAAATACTACTGGTGGGGTATGGAATGAAGGTTCTAGTAAGAGTTGTTTAGTAGTCCTCGCCATTTTTGTAAAATAATGTATCAATAATTATGATGGGGATTTATTTGGGTATGTATATTGTATAGAAGACAATAATTGTATTTAAACTCACAGTATATATGTTGTCGTATTTTGCACGACAAATGTATTAATAAAGTTGTAGTTATTTCTGTACCATGTATTTGGTGACTCAGATTGGGTTGGATGGAATGGACCTATTTTGGGGGCGTCACACGTAAAGATCTCCACTTTCTCCCCATACAAGTAATGCCTCCAAATCTTTAGTGCAAAAACAATAACGCCAACTCTAGATCATGAGGGATAATTCCTCTCATATTCTTTGAGTTGTCGAGAGAGGCATAAAGGCTATGACTTTCCCATGTTACATGAGAACACATCCTAAACCTTTGCTCAAGCATCACCAGAGATGACAAATCCTCCGAGCCAGATAGTATTGCGAGCAGGTCTTTGAAATGAGTCTCTCTCTGAGTTCTTGAAAACTCTTCTCACATTTCTCGCTCCAACCAATTTTGTATCTTTCCGAGTCACCGAGTTAAGGGAGTAGCGATTCGAGAAAACCTTCTACGAATCTCCGATAATAACCAAATTTAAGCCGAGAAAGCTACGTATTTCGGCCAACGATTTAGGTTGCTTCCAACTTTGAATATCTTCAATCTTTGCTGGTTCAACAGATATTCCATGACTTGATACCACGTGCCCAAGGAATGCTACTTCCTCAAGCCAGAACTCGCATTTCTTCAACTTGGCATAAAGCTTATATTCACGAAGCTTTTGAAGTATCAGCTTCAAGTGTTGCTCATGATCTTCACGACTTTTGGAATAAATAAGGATGTCATCAATAAAAACGACCACAAAGTGATCTAAATATTCCTTGAATATTTGGTTCATCATATCCATGAAGGCAGCAGGAGCATTAGTCAATCCAAAAGACATGACTAGGAATTCATAATGCCTGCATCGAGTTCTCCAAAGCCGCTTTTGGAATGTCATCGGTTCTAATCTTCAATTGGTGATATCCAGAATAAAGATCAATCTTTGAAAAGAATTTGGCGCCATGCAACTGGTGAAACAGTTCATCAATACGAGGCAATGGATATCTATTTTTGATAGTGACATGGTTTAACTCCCGATAATCAATACAAAGTCGCATACTCCCATCTTTCTTCTTCACGAATAGAACATGAGCACCCCAAGGAGACGTACTAGGACGAATGAAACCGATGTCTAACAATTCCTGCAGTTGGGTCTTTAAATCCAGAAGTTCAATAGGAGCCATTCAATATGGGGCTTTGGAAATGGGTTTTATACCGGGTTCAAGGTCGATACAAAATTCAATTTCACGCTCTGGGGGCAGGCCAGGAAGTTCTTCAAGGAATCATTAGGAAATTCATTAACAATAGAAATATCATTCAAAATAAGACTTATAAACAGTGGACGTAATGAAGGTTTCTCCCAACGGAGTTTTAATAGATAAGTCAAAGTCTAATTTCTCCGGAGTCAAATTTAAATGTTGAGCGCAAGTAGGAGAAATAAAGGAATGGGTAGAACTGGTATCAAATAAGATATATATTTTGCTAGAGTTTATGATAAGCTTACCCGTGATGACCTTATTCGAGTTCCTTGCTTTCTGGGAGGTCACGACAAACGCTCTCCTTTGCATTACTGGCTTTGACTTTTCTGGGACGTCCTTTGGTGCCTCCATCCTAGCTGAACTTGTCTTCGGTGAACGACAAAATCGGGCTAGGTGACCTTCTCTTCCACAATTATAACATGTTTTGGACGGCATCGCGCAGTTTGGAGTGATGTGTCCCTCCCCTCCGCATTTGAAGTATATGATAGGTGGTCGTTCTCTTTCCTTAACAATAGGTGCTGGTACTGACGTCTTTCCATCATTGTTGAATCTCCTCTTCTTGAAATGTCCATTCTTATTGTTTTGGCCATGATTACCACCGAAGTGGTTACCATATCTAGCATGTTGATTCCCTCTACGCTTATTGTCACCGCTTTGATGACTGCTATCACTAGTATTATTATTTTTCCGACTGCTCTCTTTTGGTTGGGTTGACTTCATTATCGCGCTCCAATAATCGAGCCCTATTAACAACATCCTAATACAAACACGCTTTATGAGAGATAAGATATTGACGTATCTCGGGTTTCAAATCTCTTAGAAATATTCGTGTCATTCTCTCCTCATTATCAACCAAATGGGATGCAAACCAGGATAACTCGGTAAACTTGGCTTCGTACTGCGACACGGTCATGTTGTTTTGCTCCAGCTTGATGAACTCTACCTCTTTCATGTGACGAATACTTTCGGAAAGTACTTGTCGTTGAACAATTCTTGGAACTTCTCCCAAGTCATCTTCAAGCATGGTAGGTTTAGTACGCTTTCTGATTCCCACCAAGAATCTGCCTCAAGACGCAATACATGAAGGTGGCAAAGGAACCTTTTGCTCCTTAGAGCATCCCAGACATCAAATATCTTACGATCTTCTTTATCCACGTCTCCGCTTTAAGTGGTTTTGACTCTCCAAAAACTCCGGTGGTCCCAGCTCGAATCGCTTAATGCGATCATCGTCCGAGAGTTGCCAAGTGTTTCCACCGCATTTTGTACAGAGTGAGCCGCTCTTGCTGATGTTGCATGAATTGCATAAAGCCTCCGAACATTCCATCGCTCATCATCCGTCAGTGTTGTTGTTTGCGAGGATTGTCGCCTTCGATGCATATTATACTGATTATTGATCTATGGAGACTCAACGGTCTCCTGTGCTCCATTGATGTTCTCAACATTCTCGGATGTCATTTTCAAATACTGCCACAAAACAAGGGTTAATTAACATATAACATATTATCCCTATACTCTGACCGACCAAATAAAATTAGGTAGGTCATACTAGTGAAGGAATTCCCCATCTCTCCCCTCCTATTCTTGTCTCACATCTTAGCCAGGGATCATATCGCTAAGCTTTGATACCAACTGTGACGCCTCCAAAATAGGTATACATCACCTATCTTGAGTCGCCAAATACATGGTACAAAATTCAAATACAACCTAATTATACAACAGTCGTGTAAAATATGACAAAACATATGATGTGAGTTTTAATACAAATATTGGCATCTAGACAATATCCACACTCAATTTAGTCCTCATTACATTTATTATCACACTATTTAACAGAATAGTGAGGACTACAAATGCTATTATCTGGACCGTCACTCTTTTCCCCGATTATTCTCTGCTACGTTCTCATTTCCTGAAGAGAACAATGAAAGTAAAAGGGTGAGCTCAACTAGCCCAGTAAGAAATATTGTGACTAAAATAATACAAAATAAATTATCGTTAGCCTTCAACAGTATTAAACTGATACAATATAACAAATATCAAGTTTAACTGCAGCGGAACAAATAATCCATTAAAAGAGTCAAGTAGAGAATAAAATCTACTATCTTTTATGATTTAAAAGGTTTTTCATCACTTTTATCATTTGGACTCAAATTTAATAAATAATCCACATCATCCCTGCACTACGGCCAAGGATATTCATTAGTATCACAACCATAAATTATCCATGCACTACGGGCCAAGGATATTCGTGTATTCATCAATGGTCATGATTATGCCAACAACTGTCCATCAATGCACTACGGGCCAATGAGGACTTTTACCACATTATTTGTAATATTACGGTCATGATTATACCGATTAATCCCTGGTCATAATCATACCAAGTCCATCTATGCACTACAGGCCATAGATGACTTTCAACATAATATAAACATGAGGATGATGACAATGATATAAGAATTCAATAAAACAAGTTCAATAATTAATTTATCTAGGAACTAATAACGTCCAAATTGTCAACATGATACTTCTTTGTAGAGTAAAATTCAAGAGTGCTCAGAAGAATATTTCCATGAAAAGATATTGGATGAAGCGTAAATATCAAGGATATTCCACTAATTTCATGGAGTATAGAAGTCAAAACTTTAACCAACTAAGTATAATAAAGAATGAAATAACAAAAGAAATTACTGTGCATGCGATAGATCGCATGCATAAAAGTTATTCCAATGTAATAATAAATAACAGAACCAGTCATAATGTGAACGCACGATAGATAGGATATTCTAACGTAATAATAAATAATCGGAACCAGTCAAAGTAAATTCGCACCGGCGTGATGTTCCAACATAATAATAAATAACGGAACCAGTCGTCACGCGAAATGCACGCATGTGATGTTCTAATGTAATAATAAAGAATGGAATAACGTAGAAAAATTTCACCATGTATGCGGATTTGGCATGGGCAAAGTTATTCCAACATAATGATAAAGAATGAAATAATGTAAGAATTTTACCAAGTATAGGGTGTATCACAGATATAAAGTTATTCCAATGTAATAAAAAAATAGAATAATGTAAGTTCTCTTCATGAATACGAAAGAAATAATACCCATTACCTTAGAACAACTGGATATAGGAGTAGTGAAGTAGTAGAATACATTTCTTCTTTCTCTCTATAGTTTCTCTGTAGAGTTTCAAAGAATTCAAGAGAAATAATGAAGGAATGAACTTCATTTATAGGAGAATGGATGAATAAGAATTAATTCTGAACTATCCGTATTGATTTATTTTTAAACCACGGTCAGTATTGGTTTACTATAAAATATTCTAATAAAACAAAATCTTTTAAATAAAATATAATATATTATATTTATAATATAATAAAATGAATAACTTTATAAGAGTTTTCTATTTTATATAAAAAGATTTTACTATGCAAAATACTATGCATGCACTATGCAAATACTATGATAATAAAATATAATATATTCTATTTATAGTCTAATAAAACGAATAACTTTATAAAAGTATTCGCTTTTTTATAAAAAAGTTTTTCTATTTTATTACATTAATAATATTAATAAAACAAAACTTCATCATCATTATTATAATTCACACTATTAATCGATCAAGTCGTTCTCAGAAAAGATGAGGATTTTCAATAAGAATTTCTCTCTATTGGCGCACAATTAGGTGACCAAACCTCTCCTTGGCAGAACTTTTAGACATCGTTAATATTACAAATAATAATATTAATTGATTTAATAATATATAAAATATCGACAATAATTGATTAAATTAACGTGAGATACTATGCAACAATTACTGAAGCAATAATTGAACAAAACTGAGTGACTTCTCACGTAAGCATCAATAATCAATACCGCGCTTTCTTACTACGCAACCCACGCGTATTCACGTATTTTAACATCTAATTGTTTCAACAATTAACGATAAAACTTCCGTCGTTATTTTCATAAAATATTTTTGTCGCTTTTCTTAATTCAACAATAATTCCGCTAGTGGGTCCACTTAATGATTGTGTCGTCGCATTTAATATTCCTCGTTAAAACGAATATTCTCCAATTAATCGAATATTATATAACAACTTCATGATTGCAAAATTTATAACTATTACCCACAACTATAACATTATATCAAATTCATTCCATAATATTCAAAAATGATAATTATAGAAAATTCATCTTTATTCATAAAAGTTGGGTTCTTACAAGAATGAAATTTTTTTTTTGTCTCCTCGAAGCAGTGGCGAAGCCACATATAAGATTGTAGGGTAAATTGACCCCACTAAAAAAATTGCTTTATGATGTAAGATAAATTTTAAAAAATTTAAGTATTATATATAAATTGACCTCACTAAAATTTTATAAATTTTCTATTATACAGGGTCAAATTGAAAATTTATAACTTTGTCAATCAAATTTTAAACTCATATCCTCTCAATATATGTATATCTCTCTATAATATTTTAAACTAAATAATAATCTAATTTATATTTTTTTAAAAAATAATTAATAAATTAATTACTTTTGAACAGTTGTAATTAAAAAAAGTCTATTATGAGTCAATATAATATATATATACCATATGTTATTACTTATTATATTGTCATTGTAATATAGTATATATGTGTGTGTGTGACTCAAAAATACAAAATTATTAAAAAAATTAGCTCGGGTGCACTACTCCCGAATTCCGCCAAATTATTTATAGTTTAATAATAATTTTGACCCTACTAAAATATATTTCTGACTTAGCCGCTGTTTCCAAGTTCAACTCTTCTAATACATCCGCATCTATTTAGTAGTGTGGTATGATTATAAAATTATGATGACAAAATTAAAAGATATTACATTTTTTTATTTTATTTTATTTTAAAAAAAGTTAATTTAAAAAAAAAAATTTAAAAGTAATGACTATGGAGTAAAATATTAGATAGGCTACCTAGACCGAAGCACTGAGAGCCGCAACCATTGAAACGCAAAGCATTTTCTTTTCTCCTGTTTATTTCTTTAGATTTTTTTGCAGGCCACGTACCGCGTTTGTTTCCCTTGTTTATTTTGAAGTTGGAACTACTAGTCATTTTAAACCGTCTGTTAACAATATTTAATTAACCATTTAAGGAAAGAGGGGAGGAGGGGTGCTGGGGAGGTAGTTGGGTGGGGGAGGTGGGGGGACGTGGGGGAAAGATTTGAATACTACTCCACTTCTCTATATCCACGTTTTGATTTCATGATAAGATAGACGTTCATATTATTTGGAGATTACCAAGGGGAATTAAATATGGAATATTCTAAATTTGTAACGGAATATTCATGCTGGTTGGACGCAGTTAATTAAGAACAAAGGTGACAATTGTCCACCTTGGTAACTGTTGGGTCGTGATATTTTGTGTGCATTGGGCCGGAATTCTTGGTGGGTCTATTAGATTACTATTATTGGGTCCTGGGGTTATTGGGCCTAGCCATTGGGCCAATTCTGTGGATTGTCTTGATTGAGTTTTGCAAAGTCTTGAGCCGAATTGTTGAACCGACCCATTAGATAACTAAAATATCTACATTTTAGGCTTTGAACAGTTGACTGTTATCTCTGCCAAGCATTAATGTGGATATGATATAGTCGGCCGGCGGTGGAGAACAGTGATGGGATGGAGCAGGTGAGCTGCATGCAGTCGGTTGAGATCACTAGAGTTGGGGGATTGTGTCGGGGTCAGTGGGTGGCACGAAAAACCGGACTTTGGAGTATATGTTAGCAAGAGGATCACACAAGAACGGGTAACTGATATTTTTTTTTCTCAATACACTAGATATTATTTTTCTCCATTGTTAACCTTGTGATCTCCTGTACTGACTCTCACGCCGGAGCTATCCCCCGACAGTCAAAGCCGTCAAGCTTTTGGTGTTGTTATGTTTACTGTGCAGGATCGGACGTGTTTTACGTGATTGAGACGTGTGAAAGGATCTTGGCGTTAACAGTAACAATATTAATTTAAAATATTTAGAAGGAATAATATTGATTTGATGAAGAAAATTAATATAATAATTTGATAAATAAAATACTTATTTTATTAACCTAAATATGATCTAAAAATTATAGTGACCGAGTTCAATAGTAAGATTGAAAATAACCTATAAATATTATAGTAGATTACATATTAGGTGATAAAACTTGGGTATGTACATATTTATCTTGAAATTCAAAATTCGTTATATAAGAAGTGATTCGATATCTGAAGACTATTTTACTAATTTAAAAATAAAAATAATTTTCAAACCTTTAGGCAAAAGAGTATAAATTAGTTTAAAATTTTAGCACCGCGCGATTATGATATTACTACAACTCAAGTTTTCAATAAATTTGATTGAGGGAGTATATGGTGAATGAGCAAGATAGTTTGTTTGTTTTTTAGATTGAGAGGTTAATATTTGAAATAGTTATGTACATATGGTCTTAACTGAGAATTAACATTTCACGTTTTTCTTATTCATTGGATATAAAACTATTGTATGTTTACACTAACAATATAATTTTATAAACTATAATGTGATAATTTTTATGTATATTTATGATATATATGTTGATTATTTGCACATATATAGTATTGTTAACGTAAATCTAGATTAAGACATCTATTTTTGTCTTTATATTAAAAACATGTAAAATAATTCTTATCTTAGTATCATGTGAAACATAGTGTGATTTTCAATTAAACCAATTTAATTTTATTAAGGGATTGTACTAAACTAAGTTTAATAATCTTGAAATTGAAGCTTAATAATGATGGTACACTGGAAGTTAATTCTGATATAGTTATTGCAAATCTAAAGTACACATGCGTTAGTGGAAACCTTAAATTTGATATGCAATGTACGAGATCAAATATACCTACAGTTTTAAACTTAGTAAACTAGTGGTTTAAAATTGATTTTTGTTAGATTTCTCAATATTTTAATAGATCACATAAATGTCACGTATAATTTAGTGAGGGGAATTATAAATTCAAGTAGGTGAATTTTGTTAAGAAAGTTGAATGAACAAGGGCAATATATATATATATATATATATATATATATGTGTGTGTGTGTGTGTGTGTGTGTGTGTGTGTGTATATATATATATATATATAAAATTTATTTCAAGCAAGCCAAATTAGAGAAGTAAATTTATCAAGGATAGTACTTGATACTACGTATAATTATATCATCCTTATTGATGCTTAGAGTTAGCAGCACTTGTGTCCCAAGATATAATGACAACGTGTGTTATATCAACACTATAAATAACACACACAACAAACCAAAGGAATGCTCTGTCCTCTTTCGATAATATCATAAATATTATTGGTCCCAATCTTCGATTCAATCGGGAATAAAGGCAGGGTTGTTAAAGATGTAAGACCCCGAATTATATGAAATGAAAGTATTCAATTTTCTTATAATTATTATTTTATTTCGTAAATGGTTGAATTGCTAAAAGGTTAAAGTTAAGGGTGATATGTAAAAATTTTGCAAAGTAAGCAAGTTAATATAAAATATTCGTTGTGTCGGGGAATATTCGATTGGTCGGAAAATATTTGTTTTAACAGGGAATATTTGTACGACGACACAATCATTGGTAGACCCCACAACGGAAGTATTGTCGTAGTTAGAAAACAACAGAATTATCTTTTTATAAAAATAACGGTGAAAGTGTTACCGTTAAAACTGTTGAACTACCCTTAGTAAAATTACGATGTCTGGCATGCGGGTCGCATAAAGAGCACACTTACCTATTGATTATCGATGCTTACGTAAGAAGTCACTAAGTTATACTCAATTATTGCTACAAAGAATCGATACATCATATCTCTCTCATATTATCGATTCAATTATTGTCACAAAGATCATCTCAGTATAATATGTTTTATTATTAAATCAATAATTGAGACGCACAAAGTTATTCATATTATTATTTGTAATATTGACAATGTCTAGAAGTTCTGTCAATGAGAGGTTAGATAATCTAATTGCGCGCCAATAAGGAGAAATCCTTATCGGAAATCTAATTGCGCGACCTGGTTGTTAAATATTGTGAGTTATAATATTAATGATAAATAAGTTCGTGTTGATTAAAGATGAAATTGATAGTTCCATTGTGTGGGAATTATTAGTGTTAGTGGAAATCGACATTTATTTCGATAATAATTGATGTCTGGAGGTTATATTGACCAATCGGATAATTAACCGGATAAATAAATAATTAATTGCTATTAGTTCACATGCTTATAACTATATGTTCACATGTGTGTACTACTAATTCACATGATTTACTATTAGGGGAGTTGGTGCAAGATTGATAATACTTGCATGACTAAATTAAAAATGGAGGTATAGATGAAGATACTATATTGTAATTAGTTTTTTCACATGATTATACTATTGAGTCACATGAATGAACTATTAATTCACATGATTTACTATTAGGGGAGGTGGTGCAAATTTGATAATACTTGCAGGACTAAATTAAAAATGAAAAAAAAGAGGAAGGTATTATACTGTAATATTTCGAGCCCCAAAACGTGCAATTATCGAAACTATATTTTTCTATAAATAGAAGCTCATTCTTCTTTCATTCTCACCAATTCACTAAGTCTCACAAGAGCAATTATTATAGAGAGAAATTATAGAGAGAAAGAAGAAGAGAAGTCTCACACCCTCACTATTCCAATATCCAGCTTTTCTTACAGGTAAGGGTATTATTTATTTCAGTATTCATGAAGAGGCTTATTTTCTTTCAATACTGTAAGGGGTTGTTACACCATTCTTTATTATTCTTTGAATAACTTTGTTTGTATTTTGATCAATCGATGCTCGGTGAATTCTTCTTTTATTCCATTCTTTATTATTACATTGGAATAACTCAGTGCGAGATGTTGATTCGGTCGGTACTATTGTGGTATTTGTCTGCTACTGGTTTCGACGTTGATGGCGCAGTCATCTGCGTTCTTTATCAACCTTTGCATGGCCTTGGTCTTGAAAATCGATTTAGTAATATTGATCGAAGACCGGTTCTTATGTTCTTCGCGCTCTATAATGTTGTTGCTTGACTACACCTGCTTGGGGTTCCTGCAATTATAGAGATTTTGTTACTTTCCAAGTATACATTCTAATGACTAAGCCATAACTAAAAATTTAAATGTAAGTAAGAGATAGAGTTTAGAGCGTGGGTTGCCTCCCAAGTAGCGCTTGGTTTAATGTCGCTAGCCCGACAGTCCTTCATGTTTTAGTGCGTGTCTATGAGGGTAATATTGATGGTGTCCACATTTGCTTCCTCACCCCAGTAGTGTTTCAATCTTTGACCGTTGACCTTGAAGGTTTCCAATGGGTTTCTGCTATACAGCTCCACGGCACCATGTGGGAAAACCGTTTTTATGGTGAATGGTCCTGACCACCGCTATTTAAGTTTGCCTGGAAACAATCTCAGTTTTGAATTGAATAGTAGCACCGCCGACTTCGCATGAACATTCTTGTGATTGATTTTCTAATCGTGCCATTTTTTACCTTTTCCTCAGATAATTGTGCATTCTCGTAAGCTTGTGTCTGAATTCGCCAAGCTCATTTAGTCAGTAGTAATCTCTTTTCCCCCACTTCTTTGCTGATCGAAGTTTAGTTTTTGAATAAATGAATAAGCCTTATGTTGTAGCTCAACCTAAGGTGACATGCCTTTCCGCATAACTAGTAAGGTGACATGCCAATTGAGTCTTGTAGATGCGGTCCCAGATGCCCAAAGTGCATCATCTAATCGGGGCGACCAATCCTTACAATTTGGGTTGACTACTTTTTCCAATATTTTCGACCTCCCATTTGACACCTCTCGTCATTCATTGGTTTGGGGATGATAAGCCGTCGTTATTTTGTGGTTGACCCTATATTTTGCGCAAATAGGTCAGAACGCTTTGTTGCAGAAATGACTTCCCTCATCACTTATTATGGCCCTCGGTGTTCCAAACCTTGTAAAGATATTTTTTTGTAGAAACCTTAGGACCACTTTGGCATCGTTCAATGGTAGTGATGCTGTTTCCACCCATTTTGAGACGTAGTCCATCGCAAGTAAAATATATTGATTGATGAGAGACGAGGGGAATGGTCCCGTGAAGTCAATGTCCCATACATCGAAGATTTCGACCTCTAAAATTGCTTGTAACGGCATCTCATTTCTTTTTGATATGTTACCCACTCTTTGACATCGATCGCATGTTTTGACAAATTGGTGAGCGTCTTTAAACAGCGTTGGCCAATAAAACCCTGATTGAAGCACCTTTGTTGTTGTTCTTGTACTACCATAATGCCCGCCATATGCAGATGAGTGACATTCGTGCAAGATGTTCTTCACTTCGCTGTAAGGTACACATCTTCGGATCATTTTGTCGGCACACTGTTTAAACAAGTACGGCTCATCCCACATATACCATTTGACATCGTGCAGAAATTTCTTTTTCTGCTGTCGTGTAAGATCAGGAGGTAGTATGTTACTGACTAGATAATTGACGAAGTCTACATACCATGGTACTTCTGTTTGAATCCCGAATAATTGCTCATCCGGGAAGGTCTCGTTGATGACACACTTGTCCTCTTTCTCTTTGTCAAGATTTTCCAGCCTTGACAGATGATTAAGAACTCGTTCTCTCTCGTCCCCTTTCTATCCTTGATCTCTAAGTCAAATTCTTATAGGAGGAGAATCCATCGGATAAGACATGGTTTTGCATCTTTTTCGCGATCAAATCTTAAATGGCCACATGATCCGTATAGACTATCACCCTTGTTCCGATCAAGTAGGCCTTAATTTATCAAACGCGTACACCACCGCAAGTAATTCTTTTTCATTGTTGTGTAATTCAATTGAGTCTCTGTGAGTGTTTTACTTGCATAATAAATAGCATGAAATATCTTGTCTCTTCGTTGGCCAACATGTACTCGATTAGATAATCACTTGATCACACATTAATTCAAACGGCATGCTCCAATCCGCGACGATAACGGGGTCAGAAGTTAGCTTTTTCTTCAACAACTCGAAGGCCAACTTACACTCCTCATCAAACTTGAATACTGAATCCTTCTCCAGGAGGCTACACAATGGTTTGGCTATTTTCAAAAAATCCTGAATGAACCTCCTATAGAACCCTGCTTGTCCTAGAAAGCTTCTAATACCCTTAATTGAACTTGGCGGAGGCAATTTCTCAATTGTTTCCACCTTGGCTTTATCGACCTCTAATCCTTGCACCAAGACTTTGTGTCCCAAAATTATGCCTTCTTCCACTATAAAGTGGCATTTCTCCCAATTAAGTACCAGATTTGTGTCGATGCATCTCTGTAAGACCATTACTAGATTTTCCAAGCACGCGTCAAAATTATCCCCATAGACAGAGAAATCATCCATGAAGACTTCCACATTCTTTTCCACCATATCTGAGAAGATGGCCATCATGCACCGTTGGAAAGTGGCAGGTGCATTACACAGTTCGAATGACATTCTCCTGAATGCGAACGTACCATATGGGCACGTAAATGTTGTCTTCTCTTGATCCTCAGGAGCGATGACAATTTGATTATACCCCGAGTAGCCATCCAATAAGCAAGAGTATGCATGACCCGCCAGTCTGTCCAGCATTTGATCGATGAAGGGTAGAGGGAAATGATCTTTGCAAGTTGCTTTATTCAATTTTCTGTAGTCCATGCAAACTCTCCATTCAGTCACTGTTCTTGTTGGAATCAGCTCATTGTTTTCGTTTTGAACCACAGTCATACCTCCCTTTTTCGGCACACATTGAACTGGACTAACCCACTTGCTATCCGAAATTGGGTAGATGATACCTGCGTCTAACCACTTCAGAATTTCCTTCTTGACTACCTCTTTCATGATCGGATTGAGCCGTCTCTGTTGTTCCACGACCGGTTTAGCATCATCCTTCATCAAAATTTTGTGCATGCAAAAGGATGGACTGATTTCTTTGATGTCCGCGATTGTCCATCCTATCGCCGATTTATTTTCCCGAAGCACTCGCAGCAGCCTTTCTTCTTCCCCGCCAATTGCTTAGTCAGTGAAAAATAATAACAGGTAAAGAATTTGAATTGCCTAAATACGCATACCTAAGGTGTTTAGGGAGTGGTTTCAACTCAAGAATTGGTGGTTCCTCCAATGACGATTTCATTCTTGTCGTTGTTCGCTCTTCCATGTGCAACGTTTCGAATGGTGCTTTGAATCTGCTCACTCGTGGTAGATAGTCCAATACTTGCAAATATTCTCCAATTTTTGGATCGTCGAGTCCTTCATCTCCCAATAATGTTGTCACCAATGGATCGTTCTCCAAGCTCTTGTTCATGTCTTCGCCAATTATGTGGTCAATAAGATCCATCCTAAAACATTCTTCACCATCGGTCGGGAATTTCATGGCCTTAAACACATTGAATTTATTTTCCTGGTCTTCAACCCTCATAGTCAGTTCTCCTTTTTGTACGTCGATGAACGTCCTACCCGTAGCCAAGAAAGGCCTCCCTAGAATGATTGGGATGTTTTTGTCTTCCTCATAATCTAAGATAATGAAGTCTGCAGGGAATATGAATTTGTCCACCTTCACTAGGATGTCTTCCACAATGCCTCTTGGATATATTCTTCGACCTATCCGCCAATCAGAAAGAAATGTTTGTAGGCTTGGGTGCAGTAACCCCCCAACTCTGTATAGACCGATAACGACATAAGATTCACACTTGCTCCCAAGTCACACAGACATTTATTGAACGCCGTATTCCCAATTGTGCAGGGGATGGTGAAGCTACCTGGGTCTTTCAACTTTGGTGGCAATTTTCGCTGTAACACTGCACTACACTCTTCGGTTAATGATACTGTCTCATAGTCGTCCAACTTCTTTTTCCTCGATAGAATCCCTTTCATGAATTTGGCATAATTAGGCATCTCGCTCCAAAGACTCTCTGCGCAACGGGATATTGATTTGAAGTTTCTTAAAACTTCCAAAATTTTTCTTGCGAACTGTTTGTCTACTTTCTCGCTGGATTCTGTCTTTGAAATGGTGGGGAGGATAGCTAATCGGTTCGCTTCACCGGGATGCTCTGCTTTTCTTTGGTTTATCGTCCCCCTCCTCCGCCTCGATCCGAGATTTTTTTCAGATCTGTCTCAACTTCCTTTACACCATTGTTTTTTGTTTCTCGCCCCTCAAGATGTCTTCCACTCCCAACATAATAGCTTGACATTGCTCGTGATTACCTTTCGGGTTTCTTTTGGTATCACCGGGTAGTGTTCCTTGTGGTCTATTATTCAATGCCAGTCTAATTGTCCTATTTGATTCTCCAAATTCTTGATTGCGCTTTCTTGTGATTTCATGGCCATTTCTTGTGCTTTTATAGCCATTGCTTGATTTTTCATGGTCGCCTTCGTTCTTTGTTATGTACTTTGTCACCAACTCCTCCGCAGATCTGATTTCCTTTCTTGGTATTGGGTTGGTTGTTGATGTGTCTCAAATCTCGGGGATAAGATGGCCTTGAGCTTATTGTTACGTGGTTATTACTCCACGATAGATTTGGATGGTTTCTATTCCCTCGGTCAGACGTATTTTGATAGGTGTTTTGCGGAATTCTATCAGAAGCTACCCACAAATTGCATGTAGACCGGATTAATTGCACATTGGTCCGTAGAATGTTCTCCACGCGCACAACTCACAAATAATTGCCACTTATTGTACTGTTAATGCTTTGTTGCAATTGCACCCCCACCATAGAATCAAATTTCTTTGAGAGTGCTGAAATCTATGCTAGTATTGCCGTCATTCCATCAACTTCTAACACTCCCTGCGACCTTTTGCTTGACTTATTCTCGCCAGGTAATAATTTGGTAATTATTAGGCGCCATAGTCTCTATCAACTCATACGCTTCCTCATAACTCTTTGCCATAAATGCTCCCCCTGAAGCTGCATCAATGCTCGTTCTGATGTTACCATTCAATCCATTATAAAATGTGTTCAATTGCAACCATTTCGCAACCCATGATGTGGACATTTTCAAGTAATTCTTTATATCGCTCCCATGCCTCATACAACGACTCCCCGTGTTGTTGTTCAAACATCGTTATCTCGCTCCTCATTTTGCCGTTTTTGCGGTGGGGAAAAATTTGGCGAGGAATTTCGAAGCTAGTCTTCCCACGTAGTTATAGATCCGGATGGTAGAGAGTGTAGCCAACTCTTCGCCTTGTCCAAGAAGGTGAATGGGAACAAGCGAAAGTCGTCTCGTATCATCCGACACTCTATTATACCGAAAGGTGTCGATATCTCAAGAAAATCCGACCAGATGCTCGCTTGGATCGTCATTCGCCAATCCCCAAACCGAACCAAATTCAATCATTTGAATTGTTCCCGCTTAATTTCAAACGTATTTGGCAGCTTATTATGGGCCTCGTGATGCTTGGATCGCAGCTCACCACCTTAGGTGTGGCGAAGTCCCTTAGTGCTTTGTGATCTTCGACTGCCATTTCCTCTTCTTTTTCAGGTGTTTCAAATTCCTGTCTCGTTTCCTTAATCCACTTACTCAATCTTTGAAATCTTTTCTCGATGTCGTCCTCCAAAGGAAGCAAGTCAGGATTTTTGGACCGAGTTTGCATAAACTGCTTCAATCACCTGAAATAAGATAACAAACAAAATAAAAAATAAATTGTTTAAGTAAAACTGAAGTAATTTAACTAATATTGTAATAAATTAAGATCTATGTTAAATTGTCCCCGTAATGAATACCAAAAAACTTGTTGGTAAAAATCTAATTCACGCACAACACGCAAGTATCGTGGTCAACAAGTAATAAAGTGATAAGTTAAGTATCATTCCCACATGTATAACAACTAGCAAGAACTCAAGCTTACAACTATCAATTTTAACTAATCCAAATTTTATTAAACTAACTTTAATAAATGATGAGAAAATCTTAACAACTAATACTCTAGCTATCACTAATAACCCACAAAGATAAAACTCAATTTTTAAACAATACTTGGAGAATTAGGATCATGATTTCACTCTAAGCTTCACTCAGATTAATTCACTTTTTCCTCGCTCAACTCAATTATTTCAGGTTTATTAATCAAGAACACGATCAGTAGCATTAACCACCTCTCGCCTACACTAATACCAAATTAACTCAAATCCACAATTAAGACAGAATTAAGCCAAACACTTCAATCAATTAACTCACAATATCTCTATGCAAATTAAATCAAAAGAAGTTTAAAATTAAGTTCTCTAACGATTACATGCGATGTTAAGCATATCTCTACCTTAACATTCATCACAATTCTGCTATTCACAAAATTCATGAACACATGATATATCAATTAAGTCTAGATTTAAACATCTTCTCTCGAATCCATTCAAATCCACAAAGAATTGTTGATCAGGCAATTCATAAATTCAAGCTCAAATCAATATAGATAAACTGTTGAATATTTTATTAAACTGAGAATTAAAACTAATTAACCATTGTTCCACTCAAAGATCCATCAATCACCTAAAAAGATAGTTAGTTCATAATAAATAAATTAACTACTGAATAAGTAAAAGGAGACATCATCCCAATTACAGATAAAAAAAAATTAAAGAAGAATAATAAAACACCACCCTTCTCTGAATTCAATTCCTGCAATTTTCGTGAAGTTATTCCTTCTTCTCTAGACCTCCAAGCTTGATCTCCAATGTTGTTCTCCTTCAAAAGTATGTATATCTTATTCTCATTATCCCCTTCTCTATTGTAGACCATCACTTGTCTAGATACTCTCCTAGCTTCCCTCCACTTCCTACCCAAAACAACTTAAAACAATTCTAATTCTCTCCAACTACCGCCACCTAATTCTTCCTTAAAAACCAACACACCTCCAAATAAGTAGCTAATACCACGCTAACCTTTTCTTAGCGGCAATCGGTATTTCCGAAAGATCGATAAAGTATTTTCGATCCGTGGCGATCATGCTACTACCTACTAGCGATCGGTATTATAGCATAAGATAGTTAGCCCAATTCCAAAAGACTTTCAGCTTCCTCACACAATGATGATAAGCTACACCATCAGCAGCTTCATTAACTATTCACACATCCTCAAATGCTTCCACACGTGAAACGCCTCTACTTTTCCTTTATTAAACGAAAAACCCATCAACAGTAACACAAAAATGCATAAAAACAAACACAAAAACACACCAACTGAACACAATTCATGGTTTAAAAACCTACTCATCAGACACAACCCCTTGAAAAGACACATTTAGCCAAAAATGACGTAGTTTTAGAATTGACAGAAAAAACGCATTCTTTCAAGGAAAAATGATGTAGTTTTGGGGCATTTGTTCGGGAAAATAACGCTTCCCAAAATGATGCAACACTAACACTTCCGTTCGGGCAGATACGCTTCCCAAAACGATATAGTTTTGATAATAAATAACGTTTTTCAAAATGACTTGATTTTGATAATATATATATATATATAACTAAAACAAAACATTTAAATTTTGTCCAAAAATATATACAACGATCCAGACCCGCGAGCCACGAGCCCGGTTATTTTTATCCGACTAAAAGATAAATTGCACACCAAACTTTAATTATACCACTGTTGATTTTTGCACCCCAAACTAAAAAAGGTGTTTAAGTACACCCCAAATTTTAATTTACTTTACAAAGGACACACTTTTTTTTACTTAATCGGTCAAAAGTGACCGGCTAAGACTGTAATGTTTATAACTGAAGGGTAAACTCGGTACTTCTACATTTCCAACCTCAGGCTTTCTTCTTTACACCAAACAAACTCTTCAATAGTTTCTCTCTCTTCATCGTCGAAATCCACAAACCCGTACACTCTCTTCGAACACCTCGACACGATGGCCTTCTTTTCCGATAATAGTTAAAAGATTTTGGGACCAGAATTCAGGACCGACGGATAATATCGCTCGGAATTCCATGGTTAAGGATATCAAAGCAACCGATTTGGCCAATTGACTACAGAATTAACTCACTTTTAGCTGAGTTTAAGGATTGGAAGTTGAGTATTGGAGGGTTTTGAATGATTTTTTGGTGTGAAAAGTCCGGTTACAAGGAGGATTTAGTGCAGCCTCAAAGGTAACTGTTGCTACTAGTGATCCCATGACTAAAATTCCGCTCCTCATTTCTTTCACCCATTCTTCATATTTGGGATTAATATTTGTAGCCGAGCTGCTTAAATGGCTCAAACTTTGGTGAGGAGGAGGAGGAGCAGTGGATGGTGAAAATATTTGAACTTGAGTTTGATGATGCACTCAAGCTGTTTGATGAAATTCTTGTTAGGAATGTTGTAACTTGGAATATTTTAATATATGGGTTAGTTGGTTGTGGCAGAAGTTTTTCCCACCTAGGGTTTTGTTATTTTACTAAAATAGTGTTAGAAATGTTTGTACCTGATTGCACTACTTATACACAGGGTTGCTTCGTTTGTGCATTGACCAAAATGATGTTGAAATTGGTAGACAATTGCATTATTTGATTGTTAAATTAGGATGGTTTAATGATTGTTTTGTGGGTAGTGCTCTTATTGATTTATATGTCAAATTTGGATTAGTAAAAGATGTAAGACAAATTTTTGATTCTATTTTGGATAGAGATGTGGTTATGTGGAATTTGATGGTGTCTTTCTATGCTTTCAATGGTTTGGGAAGAGAGGCTTTAGGGGTGTTCAATTTGATGAGTTGGAATGGGGTTAAGGGAGATGATTTTACATTCACTAGTGTGCTAAAATCCTCTGCTATTTCAGGATCTTGTGAATTGGGAAAGCAGATTCATGGCCTTGTTATTAGAAAAGGTTTTGATTTGGATGTAGTGATGGCTAGTGCGCTTATTGATATGTATACAAAGAATGAAAATATAAGGGTATCATCGGCGAACAATAAAAAGGACAATCTACGTTCAATGTATAGCAAAAGATGGATTCAAAGGAGATATTTGGAGGTTATTCAGCAAGTATGGGATTGTTGATAACGTATTCATTTCGATGAAGAGAAATAAAGGTGGAATATGATTTGACTTTGTTTGTCTTAAAAGTAAGAAAGCTGCAGTGGAAGCCATAAGGAATCTCAACGGTTACAAATACAAAGAAGAAATTATATCTATGAACTTTGCTAGATTCATAAATGATATCAATGGTAATAACAAGCAACAAATGTCAGGGATGTTTGAAAGGACAATCCGAAGCATGGATTCAACTGAAGCTTTAAATGATGAAAGGGTGGAAGAAAAGAATATCATAGCAGTAGAGAATAAGGAAGTTTCTGAGAAGTGGAATTGGAGTATGTGGTTCATCTCAAGGAAAAGAAGAGAAGTGGAAGAGATGGAATACAATACAGTGGGCATAGATTGGCTAAAAATATGCTCGAAAGGGAAACATTATTTTTTAATAATGCTACTAAGCAATAAAGAAAAGGTCAGAATTGAGAAACAAATGACTATTACTCCTTAGAATGGGCAATTACAGTAAAGAATACCAAACTGGAGCATTATACTTATCTTATTGAGCAATCTTTTACTTGAAGCATTCAAAATTTTGGTCTCAATACCACTAGAAATTGGAGCACACGCCCTTAAAGCAGACACCCAAAATTTTGGTCTCAATACCCATCCCCTTCATTAACTAAAACTCTGTAAACTTCCCATCCCCTATCTCCGATCATGTGCCTCCCAACTTTCCCAGCTTGGCTTTTATCTCTCTTTCTCTTCGTCTTCGTCTTCATACACATACCACTCTTTCTATTTTCTCTCTCCAAAATCACTCTCACTCTTCTTTACTCTTTAAATCAAAATCAAAATCCCTAAAAAAGTTTATATAAGATATGAAGATTTTAGATTTTAGTGATTATAGATTTTACTTTACGCCATTGATGATGAAGATTGCAGTTCATGGCAATTTTCAGATTTGGAGAGAGAAAGGGGGAGTTGCTGATTTTTTTGGTAACTTACGGTATACTTCAGGACATTGGTACGTGTAGATGGAGAAGTACCAAGTTTACCCCTGTTATAAACATTACATTCTTAACTGTTCACTTTTGACCGGTTAAGTGAAAAAAGTATGTCTTTTGTTAAGTAAATTGAAGCTTGGGGTGTAATTAGACACTTTTTTCGGTTTAGGGTGCAAAAAATAGTGGTATAAAGTTTGGGGTGCAATTTGTCTTTTAGTCTTTTTATCCACTTCTAGTATAAAACAATTTATCCATAAAAGTATATTTAAATGTATAAAATTAATAATTTTTCATTTTAAAATATAAAATCAGTACTAATTTTTTAAATCAATTTAACATATTTTTAAACTAAAAATTGACATTATTATTTTTTTTTAATTTTAGGTTGGTACAATAATTAATATTTAAACAATATAGAAAGTACTACATAGAGTAAGATTTATTATTTTATAATTTTTAATGAATTATTTTAATTTGAAATTTAAAAATATTTTATTTTGACTTTCAAAAATCAAAAATGTTATTATGATTTGGATTTGGAATGGAGGAGTATAAAATATTTATAAAACTAGCTTATCCTTAAAAATATACTTAATACTCTTTTCATTCCAAAAGTAGAGATATATTTGAATTTTACGATCAAGTTGAACGATATATTAAATTTTAAAATTAGATGACTCATAAAAATTTAGAATAAAATAAATTTTGTTATTAATAATTTTATTTTATAATATATAATTATAATAATCAGATCAACTAAAATTAAATAAATTTATATCATTTAGATTTTAATATATCATAATTTAATTTTAAAAATAAAAAATAACAATTATATCTCTAATTTTTTAAAAAAATATTATTAAATGATACTTATTTTATTATCTTCCTCTTATATAATTAATTTTTTGCACGTCCTCTTGGGGATGGAGGGATTATAATTGATATGTTATCGTTTAGCTTTTACACGCAAGGAATGTACAACTGGTCTCCACTATAAACAAGTCTTGATTTAATTTCCGCCACGTGGAGATATATATATTTGCTAAATGTGGATATTTCCTTTCTTCACAACATAGTTCTCATTTTGTTTCTGTGGGGTCAGGTGTAGGACCATTTTCATTTTTCAATTAACCATCAAATCATCAATCTTGTTCAAATTCTAACACGTGGAAACATCTGATTCCATCTAAGCAACCTTGACTTAGTACCATTGGTCAATAAAAAAATGGTCGGTTTGACTTATATTATACTAACATGCATCATAGGGACATCACATCCCACTTTGCGTGTCAACACTATATTTATTAATTTATCAAAATTAATTTTATATTAATCAATCTCCTAATTATAGGTCATTATTTGTAATATTATGTGCTCATCAATATTTTGTTTAAATAGATAATTAAATTATTTTGTTCAATTATTTAACCTCATTCTTATCTATTGAGTATTGAGTTACTGTACGTTTTTAACTAGCAAACAAAATGCTTTTCACAATGAGTGTAGGCCATATGACCTTTTAGGTCGCAAATTTGATTAGCAGTTTGTTTCTTATGTTATATGAAGTGCATGTGTTTTTTTATTTTAATTTGATATTGTAATAGTGAATGTATTTTACTTTTTATAATAAGATTTTCAAAAATAAAAATATTTATATTTTGTTCTTAGATAATAGTGAATGTTATTTTTGACCGGTTGTATATCATTTAAAACGTGTATTTGGTTATAATATTATTAATATAACAAGTAATAATATATATATATATATATATATATATATATATATATATATATATATATATACACACACGTACATACATACACGCCCTTTATTGGTCCCTAATTAATTCGCTTTTTTTAATCACAAATTTGTTAATAAATATATAAGTTTCTTATGTTATAAAAATAATTTAAATTATATTATTATTTATTTTAAAAATATTAGATGAAGATGCATACATCAAGGAGTAAGAAGTAATATAAAATTGAGAAAGTTATAAAAAATTCAATTTGATCCCGTATATTAAAAAATTTATAAAATTTCAGTAGGGTTAATTTATTCATTATACTTAAATTTCTTCTAAATTTATCATATATTATAAAATAATTTTTTTCTAGTGGGGTCAATTGACCCCACACTCTAATGTGGCTTCGACAGTACTGAATGAGAACGAAATGGAATGGGTATTTCGATAAATATATTTGGTCAGAACGAGAAGCTACACAGTATTTTTGATCGATCGGGATTTTTTTAAACTTATCAATTGGAATATAATAATTAATTTTTATCCATCTTAATATAAAATGATATAAATAAAATTCATTTAAACATATAATTAGATATTCTATTAGAATACGTACATATGCTCTTTCAATTTTTAAGTAACCAAATATAAAAATGAATATTTTTATTTCAAATGCTCATTCAATTTCCCCCAAACCTAACAGACCATGGTCAATATTCGATAGGTATGAAACATATTATAAAGAACTCACTTAAATCACGTGACGTACAAAGTAATCTTGTTTACTACTGAAATTGAATATATAGGGTTTCTTCTTCTTCTTCTTCTTCTTGTTTCCTACTTTCCATTACATCATAATTAATAAAATATTTTTCTTTCATTATTCAAAAATTTAAAGATGAAAATCGAGTAGCTTGATTATTCAACAATATTAATTAGGTATATATATATATACATGCATGCATGTACGAGACCTAGACCGGTCCACAGTTAACACTTGATTATAGGGTTTTCAACACTAGCTAGAGACAGAAAGAGAACCTTAACCAATAACTATCACATATTCACATGCATAAAAATAATTTGAACCAGTAACTTGGTCCATTATTACATTATACCTAGGTAGGGGGTATTTGTTCAAATAATTATTTGAACCAGTACCACTTAGCTATGATGATGCAGTGCAGGCATACAGTAATTAATGGACCAAGTTGCCCTTCCAATCATTAATCTTGCTTAATTTTTTTCACAAAATCAGAGTTTATTCACTAATTATTCTTTTGAAAATAATCCCCTTTTTTGTAATTCTTTGCTTTTGAAAGAAGTATATATAGTGAATCAGCTGGTCGATTCTCTAGCTTTGATAATACGTTAATGAACTATATGCATGTATTGGGTTCCATAAAAACCCACTCCACGCAAATTATTGACGAGACTACATTAGGTAAAATGATGATATCGCCACATGTTACCAGGTGCTTTTACCTTTATCTCTTCTCCTTCTTACTGTTCTGAGTTGATTGTATCTTCCTCAATCATCACTTGCTTGAAGGTTTCTGTTTGAATTTTGAAAGAATTTGTTACCATTTGAATTTCAAAATTGGAGATATATTTATATTTTAAGATAAAAATAATTTTTTACATAATTTTTTATTAATATTTTTAGTATCACACCACCACTACTAACTTTAGAACTAGCTATCAACGAAGGTTGGCCTGAGTGGAAGGGTTTTGACCTCTTAAAAAAAGGTTTAATTCGGTTTCAATCTTTTGTGGATGCAATAAATTTTTTGAAGATAGGTCTTTGCTTTGACGCCCGACCGTATATCAAAGAATTAGTCATGAATAAGTTTAAAGTGCGAGTCTGGAGACATTTTGAGAAACCAAAAAAATAAAAAACTTGAGGACTAGCTAGCTAGTTCAAAGGGCACATTTAAACAAATATATAATATTATCTTTTAAAAGTCTCGGTTTTGAAAATATATACTTACTTTTTGAACGGATGGAGTACGATCATGAGGGTTAACAAAAGCAAATTAAATGGTGACTGACATCGATCCTTTGTTTCACAGATTCTTGGGCAATTTCCTTACAAGTATAGAATAGTTTTCCCAGCCGCAACAATTCCTATAAATGCTCCTGATGGTATTCCACTATTACTAAAAACGTATTAATTGTCCCTCATGATTATATATCCTAATTAAGTCTAGAATTCTTTAATTTGGTCTTAATTTTGAGAATCTGATGACGAACTAACTACTATATATATATATATATATATATAGCAATAAATAGCTAGCCTTAGGCTTATCCGTGTGCGTATCATTGAAAGATAATTGTAGAAAATGTGAACGAACAATCGTAGAAAATGTCCTTTAATTAATTTGAATGGGTTTTAGTACATTAATGAAGGAGATGAGAGAGATGTGCATTTTCCTGATTGAAATTGTATAGAGAGATCCTATTATTAAAAAAATATATAAGTACTATATATATATATATATATATATATATATATATATATATACACAAGAGTTTGTATTGGATATGATAATTGCATGGTGCCTTAATTGACAAGATAGTGACTCAAGCCTACTGAACTTAGGAGCTGAGTTTGTTATGCACAAAATACGTAGCCCAACAGATAGTATTTGAAAGAAAAACTTGGTGATCCCTACCTTTAATTTGACAGGTTCTTGACCCCATCAAAAATTAATGAAGATTAATTAATTAAATACCATGCATAACATAAAGCTTAATTAATTAGGTAAATAATGAATGCACTTTTCTGATTAGTTTTCAATAATAAGATGTATTGTTTGATACTGCTTTTTCCCTAATATACATAACCCAACCCTTGAAGGAAATACGCATAAAGAACAGTCGTTGAGACGCATGTGCAATTACTCCTTGTTCAGATCATGGATGAAGAAACTATTGAAGCATATATATATATATATATATATATAACCGTACGTACGTGCAATTAATATCTCTTCGTTAGGCATTGTCGATAAAGATTAATTAGCATTGAAATGGAGAGAAATTAAGATTGGTACCAAATCTATCTATCTATCTAAACAGAAACAGACTATTAAGTAGTAGTACGTAGTAGTAATTTTATACGCAAGTAATTAAACCTAAGCAAGCAATGAACTTAATTTTAATTAGGAGTACTGCACATGGAATTAGTGGTTGATGAAATTCATTACCATTAATTTCTGATAGATAGGTTAATCAAAAGTACATATAAGAAATAGTATTTTTAATTGGTAACCTAATTAACTATATGTCTCCTATATGTAATAGAATTGGTAACCTAATTAACTATATGTCTAATTAACTTTATGTCTCCTATATGTAATAGAATTGGTAACCTAAGCAAGCAATGAACTTAATTTTTTTGATTAACTGAAAAATAAAAAGTCATATATGGGTTGGGTTAGTTTGTTTGTTTGTTCAATTTGCAGCTATGATGATAATTAAACCCACCATAATTAATTTAGTAATTAAAAAGGTCAATGCATGCGCAGCTACTAGTGAGATGGTCAGTAGTCTCACTTATATTGCAGGATTAATCAACATAGAAAATTTAATTTAGATGCATGGTAAAATTAAGTTTGACTTATATATTGAAATTGTGGTTGGATATATATATATATATATATATATATATATATATATATATATATATATATATATATATATATATATTGAGACTACTGACCATCTCACTAGTAGTTTTAAAAATAAAATTATTGTAAAATAATAAGTTACGACCATGATTTTAGTTTTAAAAGGTAATAAAATTTTAATTAGTAATATATAAGTCATGTTTTTTTTAACATTAAGGTCTCGAAATAAAGTTTTTAATATATTTTTAATTAATGTACATTACAACTTTTTATATTAATTATTATTTACTCATAATATTTTTCTTTTATTTTTAATATGTAGTTATTTAGGAATATAATTGTTGTGTAATAATGAGTTGTCATTATGATTTTAGTTTTAAAAGCTAGCTGACTAACTAAATTTTAATAACTAATATATAAGTTAGAATTGTTTTCTAACATTAATTAACTATATGTCTCCTATATGTAATAGAATTGGTAACAAAATAATCATTAATATATTTCTAATATATATATATAAAATTTTGATATTAATTCTTATATGTATCCATGATTACCACTTTGTATGTGTACTTTTGATTAACCTATCTAATTAACTATATGTCTCCTATATGTAATAGAATTGGTAATATATATATATATATATATATATATATATATATATATATATATATATATGAAAGTGAGAATTATTAAGCCTAGTGCTCGACTGAGAATCAAGTTGAAAACTGTAGTAATACAAGTCGAGAAACTGTGATTAATATAAGATGAAAGTGATTGGTTTAGTGGTATAATTTGGTGAGTGAGAGGTTGGAGAAATGGCATCATTGCTTACGTTTCATGAATCTACCAGAATTTATGTATATGTATTGAGTTTTAACATATATTTTGTTTTAGGGTAAAAATGTTTTTCATATGTAATTAATTTTAGTGTGTCAAAATTTAAATCTTTTGATTTCTCATAAATAAAAATCATTTGCCGTTTGCTAAAAAATAAAATAAAAATTGAATTGAATATGTTATTAATCATATAGTTATTACTAATTTATTTCATGTGCATATATGGTCTTAATTTTACATGATATATTATGCAATTTTCTTCACATATTAGTAGAAAATCCCTAAGATATATATTGTCATTCATATTGTAATTCAAGTAATCTTGATGTTGATTATGTAATCATTTTTAATTGTACTGATTTCAAATTTAATTGTCTTTTAGAGAAAAAAATTATTATTATATGAAGAAATTTCTAGTGCTTGTAATATATGTTCTTATGTCTCTGGACCTCCAATTGAACCCAAACTTGGGATGTTTGTGGACTATCCTAACGTTACAAGCAGTAGAATGGAACTAGGCCCGTGTTTAATCATGGTTTCAGCTACTGGACTAAAATTTACCTCTTTCAAGAGTTTCTGGTGGGCCACCAAGACTGGCCCAACAAAACAATGTAGACAAAGGCTAATTGGAACAGTCATCTATGCTATTGCTATCCTGAGAGGGACCTTATTTAAATGTAAAATATAACTAATTTTATGTTATAGTCTGATACAAATTATGACAAAATACTCCCTCTCTCCGAAATATAAAATTAATATTGATTTTTTAAAAGTTAATTCAAAATATTTTTAAATTTAAAAATAACATATTTCATTTAAATTTTAAAAATAATAACTCTTATAATTATAATTATAATACTTTTAGATAGTTTATGGTATTTATAATTAGATTGACATATACTACATGAATTCATGTCAATTTTGAGTTTGAATATATTTGAAAAATCAATATTAATCTTATAATTTGTAATGATTAAGTTACAATTTAGTAAATTTAGTAAGATATCAATATTTATGATATATTTTTATTTAATACACTTTTAAACAGATTAATTTAGAATTTTAATTTTTATAAGTAAGCTTAAAGGGTGTAACAATGCACCCAATTGTTTTTTTACTGCTACGGTTACTTTTTGAATCAAAGTAACGACAAGACTTGAAATAAAAATTTTATTTAAATTTAATTCATTATATTCTAGTTGAAATGAGTTATTTCATACTCTCTCCTCGCGAAGAATAAAATTTATAAATTTAAGAGGAATAATCAAAACATAATTTTTTTCATTCCATATAAATAAGTCATTTTATTCCCAACTTCATTACTCTAATCCAAACGTAGCATAAGTATATAATGTACCATATTTAATCATTTAACCCTACCAAACTACATATTTCAAATTTCAAATTTACTATTATTATGGTCCAATTAAATAAAATATTTATGATATTTAATATTTATATTTCTTCACCTTTTATCTCTAATAACTTATACATTCTTCTTTTCTCTAAAAATTTTATACACAATCTAAAATTTTAGATTTTCTCTAAAATTTTGAACACTTGTTTTCTCTAAAAAAAATTATACAGTCAATTTTTTCATATACTTTTTATTTTATTTTAGACATTGATGAGAATCTCATTTGACTGGATAAATTTTTGAAAAATTAAAATTAAATTGACCATAACTTAGCTAACTACATAACAAAAATAATATTTTATCCGTTTTAAAATATAAAATTTAATTTGACGTTTTAAAGTTAATTTGAGATGCTTTTAAATTAAAAAATAGTTTGATTTATTTAAATAATTATTATAATTAGTAATACATTTTTAATATTTTATAGTTTTTATAATTATTTTCTCTAAAATTAAATGTATTCCCATATCAAGTTTAAACCTTGGGATTCAAAGGAAAAACTTTTGGCAGTTGATGAGGAAAAAAAAAGGAAAAGAAACAGAGCTAACCTTCTTTCTTGTAATTTTTTTTTGCAACAAATGAAATATATTATATCACAAAATGTATTTACAAACACAATAAAGAAATACTTAAAAAAACTAGTTAAACATTGCTGAATGTTATAAACTATCAAACAAATACTACTAATTATAAAATGCTAACTCCTTTTATAAATTGAAAAAGTAAAATTATTGCTCCGTTTTGAAATATAACATAATTATTTATTTTTTAAAATCAACTTGAGATATTTTCAAACTCATAACTAATATAATAAGAAATATTGTATATTATTTTAAAAGTACTAGTAGAAAAAAATGTAATCATTATAATAATACTAGTAAATTAATTTGAAATTGGAAAAAAATATTTTAAAATTATTATATATAATATAAATTAAAAATTAAAATAATTTTATTTAAAAACAACTCGTAGTTCACATGACGGGACACTTAGCTAGTTAAATTATAAAAGCAAAAGTCAAAATAAAAACCAAACAATAAAAGTAAACTATAAAATAATTAACTAAACTAAATGATAAAAGTAAACTACAAATAATAAAATTAAACTACAAAATAATTAAAAATATGACATTTGACATTATAGCTTTGTTTGAGATGGCTAGGGCTCTACGTCTCAAGCTCACAAACTTATCATTTGTCATGCCTTCAAATATGCACAAATACGTTATTAGAAACCAGTTATACTTAGAGATACAAACTAAATATAAAATATTATGCACATACAATATTAAAAAAATAAAAATGAAATCTACAATTGAGTATTTTACATATTTTTATTAATAAATAATATATAAATTCTATTCATAGTGCAAAACATTTTCTATATAATCAATTAATACACATACACATACTATTATTCTGTTAGACCAGTCCATATTACTATTAAACAAATCTTAACTATGTTTAAAAGTTAAAAACTTTGGTTTGGTAATGCTGTCAAAAGTAGGAGGTATGGGTAAAAATAAACTTATTCAATCAAGCAATTATTGGGGAAGACTGTCACATGCCCTACTTTTCCGGGAGGTCCTCAAAGAAATGATTATCGTAATAATAAATAATACTCCCTCCATCCCAAAATAATGAACGTTTTAGGATATATTTTTTTTTCTAAAATATCTGACGTTCTACAGTCTCAAAAATATTTTGGCATTTATTTTTCCTCTCTACCCTTCTTTTCCCACCACTATTATCAGATTCAGGAGGAAAAAGACGCAATATTAATAAAGGGTAAAATAGTAAAATTATAACTATTTTTAATCTTTGTGAAACTCTCTAGAACGTCTGGATGGAGGGAGTAGTAGTAATAAGTAATGACAGGGGGAACATGTTACATGTTACCCAAAAATGAAAAATGGGTTCCCAAATTTGGGCAGTAACTATAACCACTACAAGAAAAAGGGCCATCTCATGACTTAATGATATCACGAATCATCTATCTGGTCGTTGATAATAGTATTAGCGACCGCTATCTGCGACCAAAAAGAAATCTAGTCGCTAGTATAGATCAGCGACCGCATCCGGTCGCTGAGAAGAATTTTCCCCCAAAAATTTGGTGAGAAACTTTGGTGCGCGATAATCTATATCATGATGACCGATTGCCAATGGTCGCAAATATGTCCACATCATTAAAACTAGCGACGCATGCGATTCAGCCGATGGCGTCACGATTCTTATAACCCGAATCGATTCAGTGCATTCGTTCGAACCAAATGACAAGGAAAAAAAGAGGGAGAAACTCGCATTTGAGGGAGAAGAGGGAGTAGGGGAGAAGAGAAGAGAACCACCAACATTCACTTACCGACGCCTTCACCATCACCGTATTTCACCGCTTGGTAAACCCCTTTAATCTTCCTTTCATAATTTATTGTATATTACAATCTTTCTTTCACAATTTATTACTTTCTTCGCTCCAAAATTACGGGTAACCCGATATGAAGACCGATTTACTTTATCAGATATGTTATGGGTAAATTCGCTCCAAAATTATGGGTATATTATGGGTAGCTCATATTTTGTTGGAGACCCATTTTGTTGGAGAAGTTCATATTTCCTTATGAATAGGAAGAAATTCATATTTTGTTAATAATCGACTTTGGGTAGGTGATATGAAGAAATTCTTTTTTGATAATAATCGATTTTGTTGGAGAAGTTCATATATACTTCCAATTAAGTCGCTTTTGAGTATACTAGTTTAATTTGCATTATTATATTGGGAATTTGTATATTTCTCTTGGTTTGTGTCTTGGGTGCCTAGAAATGACTTTATATACATGTTGTAGATCGTGCATGTGGCTAGTCCATATTATAGGGAGACTCGCGAATTTTTTTTATTAGTCGGGGTAGTCATGAACATTTATACTATTAACGAGCCTATTGTTGATCCACTAGAGCCTATTAAGGGCTATTGGAGTTGATGGGTTGGGGCTTGGGCAACGAGGCCACACGAGGCCACGCCAAGCTTAGCTAAGCCTCACGAGCCTGAAGCCAAGCTTGGTTGTTAGCATACGGTAAGCTATTGAAATTTTTAAGCCAAAATAAGCGATCTTTGAGGAACCGTTAGTGCAATGAGAGAAGGTAACTAGACACACATGGTCAATAAAGAGATCATTTATCTTTTTAACAAGGGTATTTAACACTTATGTATATAAGAATAAAGCTACAAAATGTTATAGAAGATATAAATTGCTCAACCAAGTTATGCATGCTTACAAGTATGCTCAAGTCATATAGTTACAAGTATGCTCAAGTCATATGTTAATTAACATTTATAATGTTATCTAGTAGGTACCGTGGAATCATGGACCTCTATTCGAATCAGTAGTTGGATGGCACGACGAAAGTCAAGTGCCCGATAGTGCTCTTCTGATTGAATTTAGAAATTTGGTTGCCAAGTGTTTTTAGAGTATCGCGATAGTCACCCGTAATGTATGAATGGTAAGTCGCAGATCGATGTCCATGTTTAAAGTGTAAAATGTAAATTATATGGATAGAGACATGGTAAACTATCATTTACTTGTTTCTGGGTTCATGAGAAATTACGAAGAATGCTGGTGGGCACATGGGCAGAGAAGAGATGGTGGCATCACACAAGTACACAATTCGGGTCCAGTTCAATATAGATGGATGTACCCTTTCGAGAGGGTGATGGGAAACCTTAAGAGGAAGGTGAAGAATAGAGCTTATGTTGAGGGGTCGATATGCGAGGCATACAGTTTTGATGAGATATCTACGTTTATCTTAGACTATTTTCCGGACGAAGTCTTGACAAAGGCCAATCGAGTATCGAGACATGATGATGGGGGAAATGTTGAACTAAATGGTCGGTTCTCTGTATTTGGTCTATCGGGACGTGCTTATGAAAAAGGGAAGCGCATATTCCTCTCTGAGCAAGAATTACATGCCGCACATACTTACATTCTTCTCAATTGCGAGGAGATTGACGAATTTGTGAGGTACACATGTAAACTTGATATTTTATCTTTTAAGTTGAAAATTTATTCCAATATGTTAATGTTTATAACATGGTATAGATTGTACGATGACGAGTTAAAAGTGAAGCATGCCGACATAACTGATAAAGATATTCAAATCAATCGGGATAAAAACTTTGCACTTTGGCTAAAGGACAAAGTAAGTTCAATTTTTAAGCACGTAGTGTATATATATATATATATATATATATATATATATATATATATATAATATAAGATGGAGTTTAACTATGACTTCATTTAATAAGATGGAGTTTTTGTAGGCTTTGACTGAGGGATCAACGATTCCGGCTAATGTACAAGTCCTAGCTATGGGACCAGACAAGGATCAAGTCAGCCGCAATGGTTACAAAATAAATGGTTGTGAATTTCACACAAAGGCATATGGGCGCCAAAAGAACAACGAACTCCGGAGTGTGTGTCCAAGGAGATTGTTACAATGAGCTTGGTCGTGCCTTTTATGGTGAGTTGGAGGAAATTGTAGAGTTTTCGCATGCGGGCACGTCTGAAGTTCATATTCACTTGTTCAAGTGCCGCTGGTTTGATTCGTAAAAGGGATACGTGTTGTGAGACATGGAATCGTCGATATTGACCTCCATAGGTCTGCGTACTCCAACGAACCGTTTGTTTTACCAAATCAAACAATCAAGTATACTACACTCCTAGTCCTGTTAGGAAAGTGATGTAGACCGCCTCTGATTGGCAAGTTGTAATTTATACTCCCGCCGCAGTAGTCGTGTAGAATTAGTTGATGGGGAGATTTACCAAGAGCGGATGCTTCATAGTCGACTATAATAAATGTGGAGGACGACAATGAAGTAATCCGATTAGATGGTGGAGATGAACCACATGAATTAGATCCTGAGTCAATACTTGTGTCGATGACATCGATATCGAGGAGGAAGAGTTATTGATCGAATCGACCACGTAATCAAGCGTATGATGGTTATGAATCTGCAACACGATATCTGAGATGATTCTCGAATCGAGACATCGACACTTGAACTCATGAAATGTATGTTTAGCAATACATTTTTTATATCATTGTCATGTTTATGTACTAAAACTATTTAAATGCAACTTTTGTTTATTGTCATTTTATATTCATATATATACATGTTTATATCAACGCCATGTTTATGTACTAAACTATTTAAATGCAACTTTTGTTTATTGTCATTTTATATTCATATATATACATGTTTATATCATCATCATGTTTATTGTCATATATACATGTAATCAAATATGACTCTAATAACATCTTGAAATTTGTAATATCTGAGATGGCTTCCGAAGGTATACAGAAAAAGCGCGGCTTGGGTAGGGGGCTTTAATAATGTGCCCAAGGCCCTACTAATCCCGATGATCGGATTCTTATTCGATTCGCCCTCCTCCTAATAAAGACGCATCGTCCCCGCGTATATCATTTATATAAAAGCATTTAAGATTCCATTTATTGTATATTGGTAATGTTTTGATTGATATTATATTGGTAATGTTTTGTTTTGGTCTTATTGTATTAAAAATTTATATATTTCTCTTGGTTTGTGTCTTGGGTGCCTAGAAATGTCCATATATGCATGTCGCGTGCGTATGGCTAGTCTATATTATAGGGGAGACTATATTTAATTTTTTTAAGTATTATAAGTATAAGTTTGAAAAATGTTCACAAATATTATAACTTAGATGTAAATTGCTTTAATATATGCTAATTGATGTTGTATATTATAGTGATTTTTCAGATAATAAGATCGTCAAGTGCATATCACAGCTGTGTTTACAGAATTGGCCTACACACGTGATTACGTATGAAGAAGCACACCTATCGCCCACAAGGATGCTGTTTGGGCAGAATTTCAGGTATGTTTTTTTTAATTATGACAAATAATATTTATATAATATTAATATAATATTCAAAGGATAATTATTTAGTAATGTTATTATTATTTTTTTATTTGCAGAAACGGTATAGATGGGAGGACGCGCAGGCTTCAGTGATTCAGACATTATTCTGGCAAAAGTGCGCGGTCCGCACCAAGGACAACTTGAATAAAGAACGACAAAAAGCCATTCACAATGCCGAGATCGACCATCCGGGCCGTGGAGAGGATTATATGCACGAGCATAGCCCACAGTGGTGCAGACCCAAATCCATATGGGTTGAGATGTGCCCAATGGAGAGCCGAGAGTTTGGTGAAAAGACGAAAGACCGCCACCACCAACAGAGCCTCGGGTGTATCCGATGGCGAAAAAGGCTAAAAAGAACATCAAGGGCTAAGCGGATTTCACAAATTCTTGAGATATCAACGCCTCGCACGTATTTACAAGTTTTAATATGTTTACAATCATGAATTGTATAAAATATCCCATTTTACTTAGTAATATTGTCTTTGTTTTGTATAGGAGTCTCGGTCTCAAGGTCACCCTATCCATTGGGTTGGATGTGTACGCTACCACCCGTGATGGTTCTGCATGATGAGGCTATCCAGATAAGCGGTAATAAGTTTTAACAACCCGATCTTGTTTATTAATACTTACAAAATATTATTTTAACTATTTAAGTGTTAACATGATGACAAGATACTTATAAACGTTTATTGAATGAGCGCTATCCTCAAGGCACTCCACGTCCTTTATTGATCAAGAGTTGTGGGAGATGGCGTGCATTGTGAAGAAGAACTATATTAAAGGTCAAGGACAACGACGACGCCCATCCTTCAAATGGCTCAGCAACTCTTCTACCTACCTTCTTCATATCATCGAGTCATCCAAATTGCTCATATCCTACCGACCGCAATGTGAGAGCTATATGTCAAGATCGAAATCTTCTCAAGATACTAAAGCGCACACAGGGCTCCCGATCCCGAGGAGTTAAATCAAGCGATGGCGGCAGCAGCAGCAGGACGACATGGGGATGGCGACGGTATATAAAATCAATTTGTTGTATGTATTGTAGTAATATATACCAAAGATCAACATATTTATTATATTTGTAACTTGTTTTATTATTTTGTTAATTACAGGTGATCAAGGAGGGATGACGCTTGACATAACCTTGTACTTGTATATTCATTATTTGGATGTTTGTATATATGTCTTTAAACAAGTTTTGAAATGTTATTATATTTATTCAAATCATATTGGTTTTAAAGGTTTATATACTAGTTTGGTGTATGTGTTGGTGGGACGATGGATGTTTATATTGTTTTGTATGTTGTTTATCTTGGTGTGTGTGTGTTGGGATAAAGCGGGTAGAAAAACAGTGCTGATTTTTGGAATTACGCAAAACAAAAAAAAATCGGGTCAGTAATTTTTTTTTATATCAAGAACCGCGTGATGCTGTCATTGAACGTTATTAGCGACGCAAGATAAGATCGGCCGGATCATGGCGCGCACGATAATGGTCGCCGACACGTGGACCACGTTAACTTTGGCCTGGACCATGTCGACTCATCTCAAATAATCGGATTTGTCATTTCGATTGCGCTCATACGCGATCGCAGATATCTCTTGTCAAGCTAATAGTGGTCATTGATGTGCATCCCAAATGACCAGATTTTATCTGACGACTATCACGATCCGTCTTCGATCGCAGATAGCTATCTGCATGATCGAAAAGTCTGATCGGTTGATAAAGCGATCATTGATAAACCTTTTTGTTGTAGTGAACATTTCTCCATTGAAGATGTGAACCAACTCATTGCCTCTCTTTTTTCTAGGCAAGTCTCAAATTATCTGTTTCAAGACAGTGTCTCAATTTATTTTATTTAATGTCACAATATCTAAAATATAGTGTCTCTATTTTATATTGTTTATTAGCAAATGGAGTCGAGCTTGATATCAAGATCTACTCTAGTGCTCATGTACATGTATGCTCATGAGCAAACAAATTAAGCTTCTTCTTTTTTTCTTTTCAAAATTTGTTAATTTATTTATATACACACACATATAAATATATTTATCAACCCTTCTCTTTCTTGTGAAGTGTCATATTCATACTGTTACTTTCGCTAATGCATATAGGTGACATATTTCGCTAACGAATTTTTGGGAAATTGATATTTTCACATGGAGGTGGGATCCACTCACTATTAACGTAAGAGGAGACCATATGAAAATATCAGTTTTCAAAAAAAATTTATTTGTTTGTTTTATTGTCTTGTTAGTCTAGGTTACATTAGACAAATAAGTCTTTTTTTTTTCTTGTCCGTAGGGTATAAAATCACTTGAGAAAGTAAGATTTGTACGTAGTTTAATCAACATAAGTTAAATTGAGCATAATATTGTCTTGTAGAGTCACAAGTAGAAATTAAGCATACATATTTTGTGTCATAAATATTTCTAATTTGATACATTGTTTAATCCCAGAGTGAGAGCTATATTAAGCTTTTTGTATCAACCAACTTTACTTTTTTTTTTCTAGTACAGAATAAAAGGGAAGTCTTGTATGGGGGAGGAGAGAGGTCCAATAATATAGTGCATTTTTCGTACATGGGAAAGCAGTCACGAGGGGAGGGGAGGGGAGGAGAGGGGAGGGGGGAAAACCTCTTTTCACAGATATCTGCAACCAAAATTATTCTCTTGTTTTCTCTCTCAACCAAACAGCATATAAAACAACCAAACTGAAACTGCCCATATACTTCCAATTCAAATTGATGGCCTAACAGATAAAATAGAATATATACTGTAGAAAACTGTACATTCATAATTACTACAACTGCATATCATGAGAAAATAATTTAATATAATAACAAAGTCAATATAACCAATCAATTAATAATTTCACTAGCTTTACATAGTTACATCTCTCTACCATCAAAACAGATAAGCACACACCTCACAAAGATCAGTTTCACTTCGAACATTACCAACAAGAAAAACCCTTAAAGATCCACCGAATTATTTTTGATAGAACATATTCCGTCGAGATAGTATTATTAATGACGGAATATTCCGTCGAATTAGACCTGACAAAATATGATTATGAGTTTGTATAAGTCTAAGTTTACACAATCGTTAAATATTGTATAAAACGAAGCTTATATAAGGATTATTCATAAGAATATACACCCACATACTTTAAACCAACATTCAAATAAAGATTTAATGCAGTTAGAGTACTTGCCTTTGCGGTCTTTAATACTTTAGATTTAATCGCCCTTTGTAAGTCTTACATATTTAGTGCATATCAATATACCAATTAGCCACATATAAACGTCACTCATGATTTACATGAACTCTATTACATGTTTTATAATATCCGTCTCATAAGAATCGGAACACCATTTAAGTTCATTAACATTCGACTAGGCGATTCGACGTTCGTACGTCGTACGTCCGACTTTTCTAACCCGAACGCTTAACCGACAGGTCATTGCGTACGATTAACACGTAAAAAATATCAACCGTTCCTTGGTTTACATTTCTTTAGATTATATTTCCGAAGTTCAAATGTTTATAACTTTAACATACTAGTCAAACATGGTTTGGCACCCTGGAGTTGCGAAGAAACCACCCCGATTTGCTTTCAATTACACAACAGTCCTAAAAAGTCTCATTTAGACCTTAATTTTGACCTTATCTCTCAATTATTAAAGAATGAAAGATGTAAGTGTACTTCTTATCTTTTCGGATCATCTCGAAACACCTAAATCGGATGTCATACGAAAGAGTTATGATAAATTTAATAAAGCATTTCCGAGCCCCAGCGTAACAACGCCCAAAATTTGCATGTCACCGACGTATCTAGATTTAAACCTAAGGCTTGAGCCATGTCTTCCAATCTTAGCCAAGCCACATGCAACCTTGAATTGTACTTGGCTTAGACTTAGCCAAGCCATTCCCACTTAGCTTTTGTCTTACTCTCTTGGCTCAATCTAGCCAAGCCTTGAATTTTCCTAACCAAGCCATGAAATTCTTAGACTTAGTTAGTGCAACTAAATTCTAGTATCCAGTTAGGTTTTTTAACATTTTTGATTTTATTTTCGTAATTCGTTCGGTAAGCCAAAAAAGCGACTTTCGATTTTCGAAAATTCGATTTTGCCATCGATTCCCTCTTCCGAAGAAACGCTATGTCGTAATTCAAAAATTCGAAAAAACAGGTTTGCGTTTTTAGCGTGAATAGTATTTTTACGTCTTTTCTCGAAATTTTTTTATTTTCCACATTTATTTTTTAAACACTCAAAAACGCACACATAACTCGTAGTGCGATCATATAACGACCATAAGTCGCATAAAAAATAAATTATCAACAAAATCTCATTTTATTAAATAATTTCATATAAATCTTATTTATAAAGATTGTTCGATCGTTGCAATCATTATAAATATGATGTGTAATTAAGGTAATTGTAATAGCTCATGAGGGATAAACAAGGAAGGAGAACGTGAGTTTTGCGGGAGAGAAGAAAGAAATTTAAAAAACCTTATATCCATAATTCACGATATATGGTTTGAAATACAAGAAGAGAGATTGACAAAATAGGAGGTGTGAGGTCTTACAAGGTCAAGAAAAATGAGCATTTAACAAACACAAAAGGCGAAAAGGAAGAGAAATGGGAGACGGTTGTGGAAGAAAAAGCTCAGGTAGGATAGCACCAAATTATAGTAAACTAGCCATTATAATGTTCATGGAGTCGAACAGAAAGCCGTCAGTATCATCATCATCATCATCATCATCATCATCATCGTTTCTAGAATTGATCTCTTTTCGGTTATGGTCTCCATTTACCGGAGCTTTATGCAGGGTGGAAAAATATATATGTGTTCCTGAAATTTTAAGATTATAGTACAAAAAATTGTAAACAACCAAATTATTAATACAATGGGAGAAATACAAAATTGAGCATGGCATGCTAAGTTTTCATACCTTGTAAGAATTTGTGTCTAGCTTTCTGCTTTGAACTCTTTTCTCTCTCCCACCCCATAAAAACTACACACACTTGGACTTCCTAGCTGTTATTCTTAGTGAGAGAGCCAGATGAGGATTTAATGTTATATGAATACGAGTGAATGTAAAAAGTAAAGGGAATGGTTGGGCCCACGGCCCAGATTATTATTATTATTATTATTATTATTATTATTATTATTATTATTATATTTTGAAAAATACTCCTTCCACAATACTCCTATAAAATTATTGTTTACTTTTTAAAATTAATTTAAGATATTTTTTAAATTTAAAATTAATATAATTTATATGATTTTAATCAATTTAACGATAAACATTATAAGATATTTAATAAATACTATTAATTATAATATTTACTGTTTTATAATCTTTAATTAATATTATTAATTCTAAATTAAAAAATATTTTGATATTTAAATAACGACACTATAATTAATAACAGATAAATCCTGGCTTCGCCGGGCGCCAGCAATGCGGTAGCCCACCTGCCCGTTAAATCTGACCATGCTGCCCGGCTGACTGTATTAAAGAAACAAATAGCGACTCATTTCCTAAAATTAGGATTTTTTTCATTTTTAAAAAATTAAAAATACATTTTTATTTTTGTATTATCAAGGTTCTTAAAATGTCATTTATAGTTAAGGGTGTAATTGACTCGAGTCGAGCTGAGTATTGAATTATTCAGATTTGGTTCACAAAATTTATTGGATATAAAATAAAGTTTGATTGTGGCTCGTTTAGCTATCACGTCAAGCACGATCTTGAATCGAGCCCAAACAATTTGAATTTTTCGAACGAATATAATCCGAATATCAATAGAAAATTATAATTCGAGGAGATTTGAGTAATTTATCGAATATTAAAATTTGCTCATATTTGAATTATTTATATTTCGAGTCTCGCTCGAATCGAATTTTTAATCGAGCGAATACAAATTGAGCCCAAATTGTTTGTTCATTTTACAGTATTATTTATAGTCTCGATAAATCAAGAAAATTTATATTTGCACAAGTAAATTTGATAATTCCACAAGTTCCTACTAATATAAATAGTAAATTAGGTCTACCTCATATGAGAGAAGATCTTGTTGAACTATTAAATTTATTTTTAAAAATATCAATTCTCTAAATTAAATACTGTTATATATAATATTTTTTAAGGCTATTAACCATTAACTAAATTTTGTCATTTACGAAAAATATATCTTTAATTTTTAAACGGATAAATACCTTGTACTATATAAATAAAGGTAAATGAGTTTTTAAAGATTACGGTTCAATACGTACTTGGTTCAATACGTACACTTTCTTTTTTGTTTTATTCTATTCTATTTTAAGGTAAGAGTGTTAATCTTAATTTATTTTTAGTAAATAATATGTTGGTGCGGTACGATTTAGGCACAAACGCTATCGTCGCAAATGCTAGTAGCGAACTAATTCATCATCTTATTTAATACGACGACGTCATTTAAAATACATTTTAAACTAAATAATTGAGACATGTAATATTATGATTATTATCTATATAAAAAGGGAACTAATATTTCTATTAAAAAAAATTATATTTTCACATTGTCCTCTGGTACATGAACATACAATGTGTCTCATTTTCATGTGAGAAGGAACCATACATATATAAATATCAACAAATTATATTTGTTTCTTAAAAAATAATTTCAAAAAAATATACACGTAAATACTCCTTCCGTCCTTAATTATTTGACGTTTTAGGATTTTTCATTTGTCCCTAATTATTTGACGTTTGCTCAAATCTATGAGAATTAATGACAATTTTTCTAAAATTATCCCTCATTACTCTTCCTATTTTTTTTTTTTTTATACTTTAAACTCTTTCTCTCTTTATCTCTCCTTATCCTAACAAAACTCTCATCCCAATAAAAGATTTAAGGGTATTATAGACAATTGAGTACTGTATTTAATGATTTTCAATCATTATCTTAATTCTTGTTTACACCTCTAAAATGTTAAATAATTAGGAACGGAGGGAGTATTTGACTATTTCTTTTGATTGAGACAATCTTAATTGATGAAGACACATTCATTGAATTTGATGGTAAAACCGATCTTCTGAATGGGATTTAAACATTAGTAAGAATCTTGTCGACAACGCTGACATTGATGATAATTAAGCTCAACTTTGTAAAATAATTTCATTTATTGTTTGAATAATAAATATAAACTACTCCACAATTTATTGAATTTTATAGAAATTAAAGCAAATCAATTTATGAATTAATTCATTGAAATTGTATGGAAATCAAAACCCACTTAAACACCTAAAAATAATTGGAAATCAGCTTCTCCATTATTAATTATCAACATGTTTAAGTCCTTTCTTTAAGTCAACTACTGTATAAGAATAAGTTGTAAGCAACGTAAGAGTTTAACTTAGGATGCCTAATAGCCAAACTATGCCTAGGCAGCCAATACTTAGGCAGTTAATTTATCTTCTCTTCTTCTTGGCATGCACACTAGGTCTAGAATTTAAAATTCGGATTTCTCGAGCACCTTTGCTTAGAGAAACTAGATTAACTAATCGTAAGTAGTGTATGTTTTTGTTAGAGGGATAGAATTAATTAATATAACATATAATTTTTTTTAAAAATATTTTGATCTTAATAAGTTAATTTTGTGTACGAACGATTGTTATTCTTTACCAATCTCGTCACTTGTGATAGTTTCCGGAACAAATAATATAATTTTAGCTACTTCATTGATCAATTTGACAAATTTAATGGCATATTTATATAATAAATGGGGAAACTTGGGAAAAGAAATGTAGAGAAGAAAGTAGAAGTAGAATCTAGGTAAATGTAAATGACTTTAAAATAGTGTTACTATTTAATTGTTAGTGTTAGTTATACTAGTAATATTTAGTTCAAAAATAAAATATTTGATGTGTGGGGAATGAAGCCGTTTGGTCACGCGGGGAAGGAGGCATTAGTGTCACAGTCTTCTAAGATACGGTCAACTAATGGTGTCGCCTTAATTTCTTGGCCTGCGTTTTCTTTATTACTTGTTCTCTGTCTCTTCAAAAAGCATAACAATTTGTTTGTCTTCAAAAAATGAGATAAAATATATAAATTGATAGGTAAATATGTTATTTAATGGAATTTATTAAAATAAAATTATTTATCACTTTATATAACCTTGTGGGATCATTAAAGATATAATAAATTTATAATCTTGTTTAACTATTTATTATAAAATTAAGTATAATTTATTTTAATTAATTATTTAGCTTACATTCTCTCTCCTTATCAGCATAGACACATAGATTTAATTAATTATCACGTATTGTCACGTTCTTCTTCTGTTAAATGGTTAATAGATGATATAGATGGCAAAAACACTGTGTAAATAATATATAGTTTAATGAATTGATCCTAAAAAAAAAAATCAATTCAATAATGCATTTATAAACAGACTCTTAGTAAAATAAAAAAAAATGTATTTAACCCCCGGCTTATCCCATTTTACTTGTGTGGATGAAAGGCCTCGACAATGTTCCTAGTAGCAAGAAGACTACAAGAAAGAATATGACTCATATCGCATGAATTAAATTAAATTTCAAGGTTAGGAAATTTTGGTCCTTTACGTATACTTTTTTTTTTTTCATATAAGTTTAACCTTTAGTAGTACTTTTGTTGTTTAGGACCGGCCAAACATAATCGAACCAATCCTTCCTCTCTTTATTTTCTTCCTATTTTTAAAAGCTTGGCAAATTTCAGAACATGACAAATATATAATGAGGAGTTTCATTTTCATCATTATCCCCAACACATTTTATTTATTTATTTATGAATTAGCTAGTTCAACTCTTTGTTAATATTAAAATGCAAGGAGTCAAATTTGTTTAATATGCCAATTATTGAAAAATTGAAATTCTTTGTCTGATGCTCTTTTTATTACGTCATATTATTAAACTTAAACTATATTACTTTTAGAGATAAATATGAATATATGTATATACATAATAATCATAAATTTTGCAAATATAACACTTTTTGTGGAAAGAATGAGTATTGCGACGCCTCAAAAATTAGGTATATCGCCACCCATCTTGGCCGCCACTTATATGTATACATAAATTCAAATACAACTTACTAATATAACTCACGCCGCATAATACTGACATAAATCGTGAGTTTGAATACAAATATTGTCTACTAGATATTATACAAACTCAAAAGGAGTCCCATCATTACAACTATTATCACACTATTTCACGTAATAAATGAGGACTACTAATGCTATCCTCCTGACCATTACTTCGCTTCCCGACTGCGTCTCAAATTTATGTTCTCATTTCCAAGAGAACAAAGGAAAGAAAGGGTGAAATTTCAACTAAATTTCAAGAAGAAATATTATGACTAAGATAATGCAGAATAAATTATCATTAGCCTTCAACAAAGTTAAACCGATAAAATACAATAGACAACCAGCTTAATCATAGCTGGAATGTGCAATCCATTAAAAGAGTCAAGTAGAAAATAAAGTCTACTATCTTTTAGGTTTTAAAAGGTTTTCATCAATTTTATCACTAAGACTCAGCTTTAATGAATAAACCACAATATCTAATCATCCTCTCATTACTTGGCCAAGGATTTTCATCAATTTATCAATGGTCACGACTATACCAAATCACCCCTCGTCATAATCATACCAAAAACTATCCATCATTGCATTACAGACCAATCGAGGACTTTTTATCACATCATTTATAACAAGCCACGATTATACCGAATGATCCCAAGTCGTCATAATCATACTAAGTTCATCTATGCACGTAAGCCAAAGATAACATAATATATCATGAGGATGATGATAATAACATAATAATTCAATAAAACAAGTTCAAGAATTATTTTATCCGTGAATTAAGAACGTCCAAATTGTCAACAAGATATCTTTGCTTTGTAGAGTAAAATTCAAGAATGATCGTAAGAATATTTCCATGAAAAGATATCGATGGATGAACGCAAATATCAAGGATATTCTACTAATTTCATGGAGTATAAAGTCAAAGTTTTAACTAACCCAGTATAATAAAGAATGGAATAACAAAAGAAATCACCATGCATGCGATTAAGATGTATGTGTTATTCCAATGTAATAATAATAATCGGAACCGTGTCGTGAAATTCACAATCGGCTGTGATGATCCAAATGTAATAATAAATGCCAATAATAAACAATGGAACCAGTCCTGGTAAAAACACACGCATGTGATATTCCAAATGTAATAATAAATGCGAAATAATAAACAATGGAACTGTGTCCCACAAAACACACGCATGTGATATTCCAATGTAATAATAAAGAATGGAATAATGTAAGAAGATCACCAAGTATAGGGGATTCCGTGATATACAAAGTTATTCCAATGTAATAAATAAGAATGAAATAACATAAGGATTTCATCAAGTATAGGGTATCTGCATATACAAAAGTTATATATAGGGTATACCACTTTTTACAAAGTTATTCCAAATGTAATAATAATGAATGGAATAATGTAAGTTCTCTTCATGAATAAGAAAGAATAACACCCTTTACGGATACAACAAATGATACCCTTACTTAGTACAACAAATAATACCCCTTACCGTAAAAAGACACCGGATAACAAAGTAGTGAAGTACCGTAATACTCTTCTTCTTTCTCTCTATAGATTTTCTCTATATAAAACTTTCTCTCTATAATTTCTCTCTCTGTAGTTTCAAAGAATTGCAAAGAAAATAATGAAGGAATGAGCTTCTATTTATAGAAAAATAGAATGCATAAGTAATTAATCCATGAATCTGGCCTAGATTGATTTACTTTAACTGACTATCCATATTTAAAGCAAAATCTTTTAAATAAAATATCATATATTCTATTTATATAAAAACATTTTACTATGCAAAACACTATGCAACACTATGCAAAAACACTATGCAAAAACACTATGCATAATAAAATATAATATATTCTATTTATGTAATAACTTTAATAAAGTATTCTGCTTTATATATAAAAGATGTTTCGCTTTTATTACGTTAATAATACTGAATAAAACAAAACGTCATTATCGCTATAATAATTCATATTATTAATCGACAATAATGGAATCAAACCGAGTGACTTCTCACATAAAGCATCAATAATTAATACCGCAATATACTATGCAACCACACGACATCGTATTCATTTCTTTTACTACCGAGTAGTTCAACAAAGATCAACCAGAAAACTTTCGTCGTTATTTCAATAAAATATTTTTGTCGCTTTTCTCAATCCGACAATAATTTTGCTAGGGTCCACCAATGATTGAGCCGTTGTATGCGAATATTCCCTAACTAAACCGAATATTCCCGACCAATCGAATATAATATAATCTCATGACGCCCCAAAATAGGTATACATCACCTATTCCGAGTTGTCAAATACACGGTATGTAAACAACTACAACTTTATTATTACAACAAGAAATCTGTGAGTTTGAATACAAATATTATCTTCTAGATAATATCTATACTCAATTAAATACTCATCACATTTATTGATACATTATTTTACAAAAATGGTGAGGACTACTAAACAATCCTTTCTAAAACCTTCATTCCATACCCCAACTCGCACTCGCTATATTCTCGCCTCCCGAGAAAAATGGAACAAAAGGAAAAGGGTGAGCTCAACTAGCTCAAGAAAAGAATATTATGACTAAGATAATATACAACAAATTATCGTTAGTCTTCAACAGGAAAATATAATGAATACAATAGACAACAAATTTTAAATCAATATTCGCAATGAAATAATAATTCATTAGAAGAGTTAAGTAGAGAATGCAAACTACTATCTTCTATGTATGAATTTAAAAGTTCATCGCTCATCTTTTATCCCTATAACATCAATCAATATACATCCGAATCAAATATTCATCTTTGACTACACAGCCAAAGATATTCATCACCGGGTCATGTTCATTTAAACACCTCGCTCATCTTTGATTCAGAATTATTCATCTTTCATCTTTGCACTACATGCCAAAGATATTCTTAAGAAATCATTCATCTTCAGACTACAGCCAAAGATATTCCATAATATCATCATTTAAGACCGAGGATGATGAAAAATATTTTTTTTTTTGAAGAAACGAATCCAAAGAAAACAAAATGACAAGGATTAAGGATTAAGGATTCGATTTGGTTTTATCCACGCCCAAAATATACCTCAAAAATAATCATAGTGGTGTAAAATTCAAGAATGATCAAAACATGGATACAATCGAGTTAGTATCCGCAATAGATGTTTTGGACGAAAAAGAAGAAATTTTATTTTTCTATGAATAAGACCGTATATACGTGAATAATCACAGATATCGTGAATAGTCCGTGATATCGTGAATAAGAATCTCACACCAAAAGATAGAAATTCCACAAAAACATCTTCACGCTTCATAAATAGTACTCGTGAATAAGAACTCGTGAATAAGAACTCATGAATAGTAACCCCTACATGAAAAAGTTCCAAATTTGATAAAAACTTCAGATCAATATTTCAAAGATAATGATATTGAAGAAATAATATCATTACAAAAAAATAATATCCTTACCTCGAAAGATCAAGATTTCTAAATTTAGAATAACGTATATAGTCTTTGAAGGAACTTGCATCGTCTAGCAAATACTCAAAGTATACTCAAAATACTCACAAGAATACGCCGATAATATAGAGAGAAAAACTTCAGCTTCGTGTGATTTTCAATTCTAACCCAAGATCCTATTTATAGAAAATCGCTAGAACACCAAAGAAAATTTAATAAAATAATAATATTTCTTAAAATATTCAAGCCCACCTTAGAAATCTAATTTCAGATCATTTATAACACATGTGAGCCACTCAATTACAACAAAAAACGTTTTTCTTACAAAAAATATTTTAAACTCCCAAAATCAATTATTTTGAGCTTCTAACTTCAATAATTCATAATAAATAGCCCTTTCATCAGAAAAATTCGAATCTCATGTGTTTTTATAGGAATTTCAATTCTCTACAACTTTACGAAGAAAGTTTTTCCAAATTCCAAATAGAAATTGACCAAATCCACAAACCAAGCGATTTTACAAAGCTATAATCAAATTTCAAATAATAAATGGGGTCCACCGACATGTTTAACATGTTTTAAACATTTATTGCAACAAAAATACTCTTCCTCCTCAGATATACTCATATATCCCACATTCGTTGTAAAATATCACCATTAATATATTATTAAAATAATATATTTAAATGAATTATTTTATCGTAAAAGATAAAATATTATTTTTCAACAATTGTCATTTTAAAAATTTTCTCCATCTATATCCACATAAAATCAATATTTTCCTCATCATATAAATCAATAATTAATTATTCACAAATAATATTACGTAATCACAATATCGACAACCGTGCGCCCCAGTGAAAGAGGGGCTTTCCAATAAGAATTTCTTCATCATGCGCAGCAATTAGGTGTGACCAAACCTCTCCTTAGATGTAACTTTCTAGACATTGCCAATAATGTTATCTAATAATATTATTCAGATAATATGAATTATTGCTTCGATAATAAAAAATACCGTAAATGACAATTATCAAAACAACAAAGAATATAAAATATCAACGCAAAGAATTATTAACTCAATAAAATATCGAATAAGAATTATCGTAACCATTATCGAGTAGTGCCTTTCACGTGTAAGAATCAATAATTGGTGCAATACCGGTGCTACCGCTCAACAACGCCAGATATTAGTGTGTTTTAACCAATCGGTATTCCAACAAAGATAATAATCTTGAATAACTACGCCTGCTATTTAAAAACAACTTATATTTATCGCTTTCTTCATCCAATCACTTTCATTTATGGGCTCCACACATGGTCGCTACTGTCAGCATTTAATATTCTCCGACAAAGATTTAATATTCCACGACCAAACGAATATTCCCCGACGATAATGAATATTTTATAACCACTTCGCTTATTTTGAAATATTTCATGTATTTAACCCTTAACTATCCACATTAATCAAATCAACCCTTACTATTTCAAAATAATAAATAAAGGAAATTCCTTTTTATTTAAAAATTTCTGGGGTCTTACAACCTCCCTCCTTATGAAATTTCGTCCTCGAAATCGACGACGACACTGTGTGTTTCAAAAGGTGAGGATACCTCGCTTTCATTTCCGCTTCCAATTCCTGTGTCATTTCTCTATAGATGATTCCTCCACAAAACTTTAACTTGTAGTATGACCTTCACGTAGGACATGCTCCTTCCTATCCAAGATCTTGACAGTACCTCCTCATACATTAAGTCTTCTGCTATCTCGTCCGGCTTCTAACTCAATAACGTGGTTCGGTCTTTCACATATTTACTTAATTACGAGCATATGTGAAACACATTATGAACACGAGACATACTTTCGAGGTAACGCAAGTCTATAGGCTACATTTCCTACTTCCGGCCAAGAATTTGAAATGGACCAATAAATCGTGGATCGAGCTTTCCTCTCTTCCCAAATCTTGTAACTCCCTTCCATGGAGCAACTCGCAACAATACACGATCCCCTTACATTAAATTCCACGCCCTTTCGATGAAGATCCGCATAACTCTTTTGTCGATCTTGTGCCGCTTTGTATACGCTGTTCGAATCATTTGGATCTTTTCGTAGTCATACGCATTAACTCGGGTCCCAACAATGTTGCTTCACCCACCTCATCCCAACATATCGAGAACGACATTTTCGTCCATATAATGCTTCAAATGGAGCCACACCTATACTTGCTCGATAACTGTTGTTGTAGGAGAATTCCACCAATGGTAAATACTTATCCCAACTACCCTTGAAGTCTAGGACACGTAGTCTTAATAGATCTTCAAGAGTTTGAATAGTCCTCTCTCCGATTGTCCGTCTGCTTTGGGGATGGTATGTCAACTAAATCGCAAACTGCGCTCCATAGCTTTTTGCAAGCTAACCCAAAATCTTGAAGTGAATCTTGGGTCACGATCCAAAACTATGGATACAGGCATGCCATGCAACCTCACAATCTCATTCACGCATATACTAAGAAGACGCTCAAGGAATAAGTCTCCCGTGATTCAAGAAAAATGAGCAGACTTGGTTAATCTATCAACAATAACCCAAATAGCATTGATGCCTTGAGAAACCGTAGGAAGACCCGTAATCTAAATCCATAGTAATGTGTTCCCACTTCCATTCCGGAATCTCAAGTGGTTGCAACGGACCCTTAGGTACAAGATGCTCCGCTTTTACACGCTGGCAAGTTAAACACATCGAGATAAACTTTGCAATCTCTCTCTTCATATTGTTCCACCAAAATGTATGTCAAGATCACGATACATTTTAGTACTTCCAAGATGGATTGCAAATGGCATATTGTGTGCCTCCATCATAATCTTGTACTTCAAATCGTAGTCGTTAGAACACAAAGTCTAGAGTGGACTCAAGTATTCCTTCTTCATCAATTCTCGCCCTAATAGCTCCTTCAGACTTTCTTCTTCATACGCGATCACCCCGGCCTGGGGCTCGAGCAAACCTTAACTTTTTCTATTAAAGTTGGCTCTCTACGCGTATACTTGACATCATCGCACTCGCTCCTCCGCATATGATCTTCTACTCAACGCGTCACCACCACGCTCGCTTTTACTGATGGTATCAATAGTGGGTCGTAGTCTTTCAATAGCTCGAGCCAACGTCACGCCGCATGTCGAGTTCTTTTTGAGTGAAGAAATATTTAAGGCTTTTATGGTCCGAATATATCTCCACTTTCTCCCCATATAGATAAGTGCCCATATATTTTTAGCGCGAAACGATCGCCGCTAACTCTAGATCATGAGTAGGATAATTCCTCTCATACTCTTTTTAAGTTGTCATGAGGCATAAAGGCTATGACTTTCCCACGCTGCATGAGAACACATCCTAACCCTTTGCCCAAGCATCACCAGAGATAACAAATCCATCCGAACCGTATGGTATTGTTAGAACAAAAATAAAATAAGTCTCCTCTTAAGCTCTTGAAACTTTTCTCGCATTCTTCGCTTCCAACGAATTTTGTATCCTTCCGAGTTAGTCGAAGTTAATGGAGTAGCGATTCGAGAAAACCCTTCCACGAATCTCCGATAATAACCAAATTTAAGCCCAAAAAGCTACGACTTCAAACCACCGACTTCGGATGCTCCCAACTTCAGATTGCTTCAATCTTCACGGATCAACAGATACTCCATGTTTCGACACCACGCGCCCAAGGAATGCTACTTCCTCGCCGTAACTCGCATTTCTTCAATTTGGCATATAGTTTGTTTTCACGGGCCTTTGGAGTACCAAATTTCAAATGGTGCTCATGATCTTCACGGCTTTTGGAATATATGAGGATGTCATCAATAAAGACAACAACGAATCGATCCAAATATTCCTCAATACTCGGCCTCATCATATCCATGAAAGTCAGCAGAGCATTAGTTAGTCCGAAAGACATGACTAAGAATTCATAATGCCCATACCGAAGTTCTTAAGGCGCTTTTGAATATCCTCGCCTAATCTTCACCGATGATATCCGTAATCTAAGATCGATTTTTGAAAAGAATCAGGCTCCTCAATCGGTCAAACAAGTCATCAATACGAGGTAGAGGATACCTATTCTCGATGGTGACATGGTTCAATTCCCGATAGTCAATACAAAGTCGCATACTCCCGCCTTTCTTCTCTTTACAAATAAAACAGAGCACCCCAAGGAGATGTACTAGATTTAATGAAACCGATGTCCAACAATTCCTCGTAGTTGGACCTTTAACTCCTCAAGTTCAATAGAGCCATTCGATATGGGTTTTAGAAATGGGCTTTGTACTGTGTTCAAGATCAATAAAGAATTCAACTTCACGCTCGGGGTAGACCGGAAGTTCTTCTAGAAATACGCCAGAAAGTCAATAACAACAGAATATTATTCAAATTTGACGTGTCTTTATTCAAATCCATAACATGGGCTAAGAAAGCTTGACATCCGCTTTTTAATAAACGAATAGCTTTATGATTAGATATAACAATGATTGATTTTAATGGTTTAGTTGCTTGAATTCGCATAACAAAGTTGGTTAGAATATGAAAACTAACAACCTTACGAAAACAATCAATTTTGGCATGATGAGTAGTTAACCAATCAATCCCTAAAATCACATCAAAAGCAAGTATCTTTAAAGAGATAAGGTCAATGTAAGGTAATGGTGCCAACTTGAATCAAACAAGATTTATAAACAAAGGATGTGATGAAAGTTTCTCCTAACGAGTTTCCACAGATAGTCAAAGTCTAATTTCTCCTGAGTCAAGTTTAAACGCTGAGCATATGCAGGAGAGATAAATGAATGGGTAAAGACCGTAGATTGGGTAAGGTATAAACTTCGCAAGAATTTATAAATAGCTTACCCGTGATCACCTCGCTTGTTCCTCGATTATGACCAACCACAACAAACGCTTCTTCCCGTAATCGCTGACTTTGACTTTTCTCGGGATGTTTTTTTAGTCACCGCCCTCATTGAACTAGGTTTCGCCATCGCATAATCTCGAGCGATATGTCCTTCCTTTCCACAATTATAGCATACCTTGAACTGCTAGGCGCTTGACCGATATGTCCTCTTTTTTCAGATTTATAGCAGATACGACCGGTGGTCGTTTCTCCTCCCTTAGAACCAGCTTGTTTCGGTAAGACCGCTGCCTTTATATGGTCGTTGTTAAATCTCCTCTTTTAAAATCTCCTCCCCGACTCGCTTCTTCTATTTTCATGGCTATGATTACCACCAGAGTGGTTACCATTTCGTCCGTCTGCTTTCTTTTCTCCGCAGTTATCATTATTCTCGCTGATCGCTATCTCCGATACGATCCTCGGTTGTGGTCCTCAATTGACTGTATTCTCGTTATCTCGCCTAATAATTGAGCCCTGCTTTTACAACATCCTAATAAAGAGAAAATTTATGAGAAATGAGATATCGACGATACCGGGTTTTCAAACCTCTAAGAAACATCCGCCATACGCTCCTCATTCTCCACCAAATGAGGTGCAAACCGATAACTCGCAAACTTTGCCTCGCATCGAGACACCGCCATGTTGTTTTGTTCCAACTGATGAACTCCACTTCCTTCATACGACGAACACTTTCGTGAAAGTATTTGTCATTAAATAGCTTCAAACGCCTCCCAAGACATGCCGAAAAGGCCGGATGGGTACGCTTCACGCATCTCACCAAGAAGAGTCCGCCGCCACTTTAACATAAAGGTGGCGAATGGAACCTTCTTCGTTCTCCGTGCATCCCAAGACATCGAATATCTTGGTAATTTGTTTGACCCATGTTTCCGCCATGATCGGATCTCGCTTTCCTTTAAATTCGTGGTCCCAACTTTTTGACCGCTTGGCGTGACAACCCGTGAATTGCTATCATTTCTCTCCTCAGATTTTGAACACGAAGTCTCCTCGTCTGATTTTGCATGAACTCGCAAAAAACTTCTAAACATCCCCTCGCTCATCATCTCGCTTCAATGGTGTTGTTCACAGGAGAAACATTGCCACCGTTGCAGCACGCTCTCCTCGCTGGTGAGTACAGCATCTCCACTCTGCCCTCATTTCCATCATTAATATTCTCAATGACATTCTCAAATACCGCCATAAAACAAGGGTTAATTAAGAAATCAATATATCACATAATATCCCTATATACCCACCTAACTAACAAATAAGCTTAGTAGACACACACTAAATAAGGATTTACTCGCCTCCCTCCTAGTTCTATTCCCCGATCTCCGCCAGAGATCATATCCCTAAGCTCGATACTAACCGCGACGCCCCCAAAATAGTATACATCACCTATTCGAGTTGTCAATACATGGTATGTAAACAACTACAACTTTATTATTACAACAAGAAATCATGAGTTTGAATACAAATATTATCTTCTGATAATATCTATACTCAAATAAATCCTCATCACATTTATCGATACATTATTTTACAAAAATGGTGAGGACTACTAAACAATCTTTTCTAAAACCTTCATTCCATACCCTAACTGCGTATCGCTATATTCTCGCCTCCCCGAGAAAAATGGAACAAAAAGGAAAAGGGTGAGCTCAACTAGCTCAAGAAAGAATATTATGACTAAGATAATATACAACAAATTATCGTTAGTCTTCAACAGGAAAAATATAATAATAATACAATAGACAACAAATTTTAAATCAATATTCGCAATGAAATAATAATTCATTAGAAGAGTTAAATAGAGAATGCAAACTACTATCTTCTATGTATGAATTTAAAAGTTCATCGCTCATCTTTTATCCCTATAACATCAATCAATATACATCCGAATCAAATATTCATCTTTGCACTACAAAGCCAAAGATATTCATCACCGTCATGTTCATTTAAACACTGCTCATCTTTGCACTACGGCCAAAGATATTCTTCAGAATCATTCATCTTTGCACTACTACAAGCCAAAGATATTCTTAAGAAATCATTCATCTTTGCACTACAGCCAAAGATATTCCATAATATCATCATTTAAGACTAAGGATGATGAAAAATATTTTTTTTTAAAGAAACGAATCCAAAGGAAACAAAATGACAAGGATTAAGGATTAAGGATTCGTATTTGGTTTTATCCACGCCCAAAAATACCTCAAAAATAATCATAAGTGGTGTAAAATTCAAGAATGATCAAAACATGGATACAATCAGAGTTTAGTATCCGCATTAGATGTTTTGACGAAAAGAAGAAATTTTATTTTTCTATGAATAAGATCAGATACGTGAATAGTGCCGATACGTGAATAAAGGCCGATACGTGAATAAGAACTCCGACACCAAAAGATAGAAATTCCACAAAACATCTTCACGCTTCACGCTTAATAATAGTACTAATAAGTATCTCGTGAATAAGAATCGTGAATAAGAACTCGTGAATAAGAACTCATGAATAAGAACTCATGAATAGTAACCCCGACATGAAAAAGTTCCAAATTTGATAAAAACTTCAGATCAATATTTCAAAGATAATGATATTGAAGAAATAATATCATTACAAAAAAAAATAATATCCCTTACCTCGAAAGATCAAGATTTCTACTAAATACCTGTATAAGTCAAAGGAACTTGCACCGCCTAGTAATACTCAAAGTATACTCAAAATACTCACAAGAATACGCCGATAATATAGAGAGAGAAACTTCAGCTTCGGTGTGATTTTCAATTCTAACCCAAGACCCTATTTATAGAAAACGCTAAATACCAAAGCGTAAAATTTAATAAAATAATAATATTTCTTAAAAATATTCAAGCCCACCTTAGAAATCTAATTTCAGATCATTTATAACACATGTGAGCCACTCAAAATAAACAAAAAAACGTTTTTCTTAAACAAAAATATTTTAAACTCCCAAAATCAATTATTTTGAGCTTTCTAACTTCAATAATTCATAATAAATAGCCCTTTCATCGAAAAATTTGAATCTTGCGAGTTTTTATAGGAATTTCAATTCTCTACAACTTTGCAGTAGAAAGTTTTTCCAAATCCCAAATAGAAATTGACCAAAATCCACAAACCAAGCGATTTTACGTGCTATAATCAAATTTCACCAATAAATGGGGTCCACCGACATGTTTAACATGTTTTAAACATTTATTGCAACAAAAATACTCTTCCTCCTCAGATACTCATATATCCCACATTCATGTAAAAATATCACCATTAATATATTATTAAAATAATATATTTAAAATGAATTATTTTATCGTAAAAGATAAAATATTAATTTTCAACAATTGTCATTTTAAAAATTTTCTCCATCTATATCCACATAAAATCAATATTTTCCTCATCATATAAATCAATAATTAATTATTCACAAATAATATTACGTAATCACAATATCGACAACCGTGCGCCTCCTGTGAGCAGGGCTTTCCAATAAGAATTTCTTCTTCATCAAGCCAAGCAATTAATTAGGTGACCAAACCTCTCCTTAGATGTAACTTTCTAGACATTGCCAATAATGTTATCTAATAATATTATTCAGATAATATGAATTATTGCTTCGATAATGAAAAATACCGTAATGACAATTATCAAACAACAAAGAATATAAAATATCAACGCAAAGAATTATTAACTCAATAAAATAATCGAATAAAGAATTATCGTAACCATTATCGAAAGTAGTGGCTTTCTTACGTAAGAATCAATAATTGGTGCAATATCGCAAGGCTACCGCGCTCAACAACGCCAGACAGTGTGTTTTAACCACCGGGTTTCCAACAAGATAATCTGTGAATAACTACGCCGCTATTTAAAAACAACTTATATTTATCGCTTTTTTTCATCCAATCGCTCACATTATGGGGCCCACACATGGTCATGTCTGCAGTAATTTAATATTCCCCGACAAAGATTTAATATTCCACCACCAAACGAATATTCCCTACGATAATGAATATTTTATAACCACTTGCTTATTTTGAAATATTTATGATTTAACCCTTAACTATCCACATTAATCAAATCAACCCTTACTATTTCAAAATAATAAATAAAGGAAATTCCTTTTATTTAAAAAAAATTTCTGGGTCTTACATAACCACTTGCATACTTTTTCAAAATTTATAAATACTACCCACAACTATAATATTATCTCAAATTCACACCATAATATTAAAAATTATTTCGACAAAATTAAATCTTTATCGATAAAATCTGGGGTCTCACAATCTCCCTCCTTATGGAATTTCGCTTCTAAATTAGGGTACGCACTGTATGATAAGAGATGAGGATACCTTGAATACCTTTTATCGTTAAAAATATTAAATTCATCTCCGTAATCCGCCAAAGATATTCATTAACAATTTATCTTTGCACTACAAGGAGCCAAAGATATACAACCAAAACCAATAATGCCGAGACGCACCTTAATAGTATCACGACCACTTAATTATCCATGCCCATTCGCCAAGGATATTCGTGTTTTCAATTACTACCATTATTATATCAATAATAATCCTTCATAGTACCATACCAAGTCTATTAATGTACTACTACTAAAGATGACTTTTACCACATCCATGAATTAATATTTCATTGAGACTCACCAATAATTAATTCATATCATCGAATTTCATTAAGATCACGACCACAAATTATCCATGACTACGCACCAAAGATAATCGTATTCATTAAGATTACGCACCACAAATTATCCATGCACTACTACCAAAGATAATTGTAAGACCCAACTTATTATTAATGAAATTTAATTTTCTATTTATTATTTTGAAATAGTAAGGGTTGATTTGATTAATGTGGATAGTTAGGGGTAAAATACGCAAATATTTCAAAATAAAGAAGTGGTTATAAAATATTCATCATTGCTTGGAATATTCGTTTGGTCGTGGAATATTCGTATCGTTTGGGAATATTCGTACGACAACATAAATGCCAAAATTCCCCATAACTAAAAGCGATTGGATGAAGAAAACGACAAATATAAGTTGGTTTAAAAATAACTACAGAAGTTGTTATCAAGCTATCATCGTTAAAATACCCTTTGGTTAAAACACAAGAAGACACTCAGATTGCACCAATTATTGATTCTTACGTAAGAAGGCACTACTCAATAATGGTTACAGAATTATCGCTCAAAGATTTTATCGATTTAATAATTGTCGCATTGATATTTTATATCATTGTTGTTTCAATAATCACATTACACAAGATTTTCATTATCGGCAATAATTCATATTATCCTAATAATATTATTAGATAACATTATTGGCAATGTCTAGAAAGTTCGCCTAAGGAGAGGTTTGGTCACCTAATCATACTACCAAGAAAGAAGAAATTTTATCGAAAGCCCCTCTTCCCTGAACCGCCGTCATTAATATCAGGATTCTCAGAATATTATTTGTGAATAATTAATTATTGATTCATATGATGAGAAAAATATTGATTTTATGTGGATATATGGAGAAAATTTTAATGTGACAATTGTTGAAAATTAAAATTTTATCTTTTTCTCGATAAAATAATTCATTTAAATATATTATTATATTTTAATAATATAATAATGGTGATATTTTTTTTACAACGAATGTGGGATATATGAGTATACGAGAGGAAGAGTATTTTGTTTGCAATAAATGTTTAAAACATGTTAAACATGTCTGTGGACCCCATTTATCGATCGAAATTTGATTATAAATGTAAAATCGCCTCTGCTTATGGATTTCTTTTGGCCAATTTCTATTTGGAATTTGGAAAAACTTTCTTCTCGCAAAGTTGTAGAGAATTGAATTTCCTATAAAAACTCGCGAGATTCAAATTTTCTGATGAAAGGGCTATTTATTATGAATTATTGAAGTTCAAGTTCAAATAATTGATTTTTGAAGTTTTAATTATTTAAATTAAGAAAAACGTTTTTTGTGTTTGTTTTGTCACATGGTGGTTGAAATGTCTTGGACCAAATTAGTGGGCGAGGAAAATTTGAAAAATATATATATTATATTTTATTAAATTTTCGCTTTGTGTTTCTAAGCATTTTCCTATAAATAGGTGCTTAGTTAAATTGAAAATCACACCGTAAACTCAAGTTTTCTCTCTATATTATCGAGCATATTCTTGTGAGTATTTTGAGTATACTTTGAGTATTGTTAGACGCAAGGTAAGTTCCCTTCAAAGACTATACCCTATTCCAAATATATTCTTCTTCGAGGTAAGTGGATATTATTTTTTTTCAAATGATATTATTTCTTCAATATCATTATGCCAAAATATCGTTGAAATTTTTATCAAATTTGGAACTTTTTTATGTCTGAGTTATATTATTTACTTACTATTCACAATTATATTCATTTACTATTCAAAGTTATATTCACGATACTATTCATGAAGCGTGAAGATATTTTTTTTGTGGAATTTTTATCTTTTGGTGTCTGAGTTACTATTCACGATACTTTGTGACTATTCACGATACTGACACTATTCACGATACTAAACTATTCAATCTAAAAATAAAATTTCTTCTTTTCGTCCAAAAATATCTATTCTCGATACTAGCTTTGATCAGATCCATGTTTTGATCATTCTCGAATTTTACACCACTATGATTATTTTTGAGGTATTTTGAACATGGATAAAACAAAGTACTAATCCTTAATCCTTAATCCTCATTTTTGTTTCAATCGGATTCGATTCGCTTTTAAAAATATTTTTCATCATCCTCGCCTTTAAATGATGATATTATTGAATATCTTCGGCCCAGAAGTGCAAAGATGAATGATTTCAAGAATATCTTTGGCCCGTAGAAAGCAAAAAGATGAACAGTGTTTAGATTTAATACGACTAATCGATGAATATCTTTCGCCTCAGAGTGCAAAGATGAATATTTGATTCCGTATGTATATCGATTGATGTTACAGGATAAAAGATAGACGATGAACTTTTAAATTCATACATGTAAGATAGTAGTTTGCATTCTCTACTTAACTCTTCTAATGAATTATTATTTCACCATAAATATTGATTTAAAATTTGTTGCCTATCAGATTCTATTAGATTTTTCCCTCGTCAAGACTAACGATAATTTGTTGTAGATATTATCTTAGTCATAATATTCTTTATCGGGCTAGTGAGCTCACCCTTTTCCTTTTTGTTCCATTTTTCTCGTGAGGCGGCTAGAATATAAATGAGTACGAAGCCTGGGGTAATGGAATGAAGGTTCTAGAGAGAGTTGTTTAGTAGTCCTCACCATTTTTGTAAAATAATGTATCAATAAATGTGATGAGGATTTATTTGAGTATAGATATTGTTTAAGATAATATTTGTATTCAAACTCACGCTTTATCGTTGTAATAATAATAAAGTTATAGTTGTTTCGCACTCATGATCGACAACTCGTAATGGGTGATGTATACCTATTTTGGGGGGCGCCACAATTGGTATCGTAGCTAGGATACGATCTCAATGAGATCGGGAATAGAACTAGAGGGAGAGACGAGTAAATCCTTCGCTAAAGGTGTCCTACCTAAGCTTATTTTGTTAGTTGGTCAAGATATAGGATATTATGTGATATATTGATTTCTTAATTAACCCTTGTTTTACGACAAAGATTCGAGAATGTCGATCGAGAATATTAACAATGGAAATGAGACCGTGGAGACGCTCAGACTCACCAACGAGGAGAACGTGCAACAGTCGGCAATGTTCCTCCCGTGAACAACACCACCGAAAGCGATGATGAACGAGGGATGTTTAGAAGCTTTTTTGCAAAGCATGCAAAAATCGCATTTAGGAGACTCGTGTTCAAAATACAGAGGAAATGATAGCAATTACTTAAGTTGTCACAAACCAAGCAGCTTTAAAGAGTCAGGACCACCGTAATTTAAGGGAAAGCCGATCCGATCACGGCGAAACACGGGTCAAGCAAATTACCAAGATATTCGATGTCTTGGGGATGCACGAGAACAGAAGGTTCCCATTCGCCACCTTTATGTTCCGTGGCGCAGGCGCATCATCGTGGGAGTCTCGTGAAGCGCACTCCATCCAAATTCGCACTCAAAGATGTCTTCGGGAGACATTTCAGAAATTATTTAATGACAAATACTTTCCTCGAAAGTGTTCATTATACGAAGGAAGTGGAGTTCATCGATTAGAACAAAACAAATACGACGGTGTCTCAAGACGAGGCAAAGTTTGCAGAGTTATCCAGTGTTCAGCACCTCATTTGGTGGAGAATGAGGAACGATGACGCGATGTTTCTTAGAGGTTTGAACCCTAGATACGCCAAGATCTCATTTCTCATAAATTTTCTCTATTCAAATGTTGTAAATAGTGGCTCAATTATTAGAGCGAGATAACGAGTACGGCCAACCGAGGACCACAACCAGTGGATCGCACTCGTAGATAAAGCAGCAATGTAATAATGATAACCAAATGAGAAAGAAACAGACGGACAAAAATGGTAACCACTCCGTGGTAATCATGGCCATGAAAATAAGAAGCGAAGTCGAGGAGATTTTAAAAGAGGAGATTTAACAACGACTATGTGAAGACGATAAAGGCAAAGCAAAGAATCGGTTCTAAGGGAGGAGAACGACCACCCCATATATGCTACAAATGCGGGAAAGAGGGACATATCACCAAACCGCCCACAACAGCTCAAGGTATGCTATAATTGTGGAAAGGAAGGACATATCGCCGAGATCAGACGCAGAATAAACCTAGTTCAATGGGATTATGACTCAAAAGATCGTCCCCGTAAAAGTCAAAGTCAACGATTCCGGAAGAGCGCTTTGTCAGATCGGTCAAAATGCGAGGAACCCAAACGAGGTGATCACGGTAAGCTATTTATAAATTCTCATAAGTTTATACCTTACTTGATACCGGCATACCCATTCATTTATCTCCCCGCATGTGCTCAACGCTTAAACTCGACCGGAGAAATTAGACTTTCGACCTATCTCGTGGAAACTCCGCTAGAGAAACTTTCATCACATCCACTCGCTTATAAATCTTGTTTGATTCAAGTCAGGCACCATCACCTTACCCGTCAACCTTATCTCTTTAAAGATACTTGCTTTTGATGTGATTTTAGGGATCGATCGTTAACTACTCATCATGCCAAAATTGATTGTTTTCGTAAGGTCATTAGTTTTCATATTCCTAACCAACCCGTCAGTACGTAATTCAAGCAACTAAACCATTAAAATCAATCACCGCATATCTAATCATAAAGCTATTCGCTTATCAAAAACTGGATGTCAAGCTTTCTTAGCCCATGTTATGGATTTGAATAAAGACACGCCAAATTTGAATAATATTCCCGTTGTTATCGACTTTTCCGACGATTTCAAGAACTTCCCTGCCTACCCCGTAACGTGAAGTTGAATTCTTTATTGATCTCAACCCGCACAAAGCCCATTTCTAAAACCCCATATCGAATGGCTCCTATCAAACTTCAGAGTTAAAGGTCCAACTACAGAAATTGTTGACATCGGCTTCATTCGGCCCCAAGACATCTCCTCGGGGTGCTCCTGCTTTATTCAGAAAGAAGAAAGACGGAGTATGCGACTTTGTATCGACTATCTGGAATCGAACCATGTCACCATCAAGAATAGGTATCCTCTACCTCGATTGATGACTTGTTTGACCAAATGCAAGGGGCACAATTCTTTTCAAAATCGATCTTCGCTCGATATCATCACCAAGATTAGAATCGAGGATATTCCAAAGACCGCCTTTTAACTCCAGACGGCATTATGAATTCTTAGTCATGTCTTTCTTGATCGACTAATGCTCCCGCGGCTTTCATGGATATGATGAACCGAGTATTCAAGGAATATTTGATCATTTGTTGTTGTTTTTATCATGACATCCTCATATATTCCAAAAGTCGTGAAGATCATGAGCACCATTTGAAGTCGGTACTCCAAAGGCTTCGTGAAAACAAACTATATGCCAAATTAAAGAAATGCGAAGTTCGCTTGAGGAAGTAGCATTCCTCGGGCACGTGGTGTCAAAACACGGAGTATCCGCTGATCCGCCAAGATTGAAGCAATACAAAGTTGGGAGCAACCAAGCTTGCAGGATCAAGTACGAGTTTTTTGGGCTTAATCGGTTATTATCGGAGATTCGTGGAAGGGTTTTCTAATCGCTACTCCATTAACCCAAATTAACTCCTAAGGATACAAAATTCGCTTTGGAGCGTAAGAATGCGAGAAGAGTTTCCAAGAGCTTAAGAGGAGACTTATTTCTAAGACTGTTTCTAACAATACCATCCGTTCTGATGGATTTGTTATCTACAAATGATGCTTCGTGCAAAGGGTTAGGATGTGTTCTCATGCAACGGGGGAAAGTCATAGCCTATGCCTCATGACAACTTAAAGAGTATGAGAGGAATTATCCTACTCATGATCTAGAGTCAAAGCAATGCTTTTAGCTTAAAGATATGGAGGCACTATCTATATGGGGAGAAAGTGAGATATATTCGCACCATAAAAGCCTTAAATATTTCTTCACTAAAAAGAACTCAACATTCTAAGCAACGACGCTGCTCGAAAGCTATCGAAAGACTACGACCACACTATTCAATACCATCCCGAAAAGTTTAACGTGGTAGTGACGCTATTGAGTAAAGATCATATGCGGAACGAAAAGCGATGATGTCAAGTATACGACAGAGCCAACTTTAATAGAAAAAGTTAAGGTCGCTTTCAAGCCACCGAATCTTGAAATGATGCGTATGAAGAAGAAAAGTACAAGAAGGAGCTATTCCTAAGCGAGAATCGATGAAGAAGGAATACTTCGAGTCCACTCTGCACTTTGTGGTCCTAACGACTGATTTGAAGTACAAGATTATGATGGAGGCACACAATACACCATTTGCAATCCATCCTGAAGTACTAAAATGTATCGTGATCTTCACATACATTTTGGTGGAACAATACGAAGAGAGAGATTGCAAAGTTTATCTCAATGTGTTTAACTTGTCAACGGTAAAGGCGAGCATCTAGTACCTAAGGGTCCGCAGAACCACTTGAGATTCCGAAATGGAAGTGGGAACACATTACCATGGATTTCGTTACATACGGTCTTCCTACTATTTGCTTTCAAGGCATCAATGTATTTGAGTTATTGCGATGGATGATGTCAAGTTCCGCAGAGCCAACTTTAATAGAAAAGTTAAGGTTGCTCAAGCCATGCCTTATTTACACTTATTCCCCATGCGATGGACAATCGGAAAGTACAAGAAGGAGCTATTCCTAATCGAGAATTGATGAAGAAGGAATACTTGATCCACTTCTTCAAGCATTATACAGAAAGTTTGTGTTCTAACTAACGACTAATTTGAAGTAATAAGATTACGATGGAGGCACACAATGTGACGCCCCAAAATTAGGTATACATCACCCATCTCGGGTCGCCACTTACATGGTATGTAATTTAAATACAACTTACTAACATAACTGCTGTGTACAATACGACATATAAACCGTGAGTTTAAATACAAATATCGCCTACTAGATATTATACAAACTCAAAAAGGAGTCCTCATTATAATTATTATCACACTATTTCACGTATTAAAGGAGAGGACTACTAATGCTATCTTCGTGACCATCACTGCTTCCCCGACTCGTCTCCCAAATTTATATTCTCATTTCCTCAGAGAATAAAGAAAGAAAGGGTGAGCTCAACTAGCCCAAGAAGAAATATTATGACTAAGATAATGCGTAATAAATTATCAATAGTCTTCAACAATGTTAAACCGATAAAATACAATAGACAACCAGCTTTAATCAAATGAATATGCAATCCATTAAAAGAGTCAAGTAGAAAATAAAGTCTACTATCTTTTAGGTTTTAAAAGGTTTTTCATCATCATATAGCCGAGACTCACTTTTAATAAATATTCCACATCATCGAATCACCCCGCACTACTACCAAGGATATTCTTTAAGATCACGACCACAATTATTCACGCACTACGCCAAGAATATTTGTGGTATTCATTAATGGTCATGATCATGCCAACAATCGCCCCATCAATGCACTACTACCATCGAGGATTTTTACCACATCATTTGTAACATTACTACCATGATTACAATCGAATAGTCTCTCGGTCATAATCATACCAAGTCCATCTATGCACTACAGTGCCACGTATGACTTTTAAAAAAATATAAACACGAGGATGATGACAATGATATAAGAATTCAATAAAACAAGTTCAAGAATTATTTTATCCAGAATTATTAACGCCCAAATTATCAACACGATATCGCTTTTGTAGAGTAAAATTCAAGAATGATCAAGAATATTTTCATGAAAAGATATCGATGAAACGCAAATATCAAGGATATTCCACTAATTTCATGGAGTATAGAAGTCAAAGTTTTAACCAACCGGGTATAATAAAGAATGGAATAACAAAAGAAATCACCATGCATGCGATGTATCGCATGCATGTGTTTATTCCAATGTAATAATAAATAATCTAACCAGTCGTGAAATTCACACCGATGTGATGTTCCAATGTAATAATAAAGATGGAACTGCATCCTGTAAAACACACGTATAGATATTCCAATGTAATATAAAGATTTTAACCAGTCCTGTAAAAAACACATGCATGTGATGTTCCAACAGTAATAATAATAAAGATTTTAACCAGTCCTGTAAAACACATGCATGTGATGTTCCAATGTAATAATAATAAAACCATTTAACCAGTCCTGTAAAAAACACACGCATGTGATGTTCCAATGTAATAATAGAAGAATGTCACCAAGATAGGTAAACCACTTATACAAAAAGTTATTCCAATGTAATAATAAGCAATGGAATAACAACAGCTTTCTTCATGAATAAGAAAGAATAACACCCTTTACATTTGGTAGAGATTGAATATCGCAGCAGTTGTAAGACAAAATACTCTTCTTCTTTCTCTTATTCTCTCTATACTTTCTCTCTATAGCTCAATGAATTCGTGAAAATAATGAAGCCCTAGGCCTCTATTTATAGAAGATTTCTAGCTTAAGACCGCCGTGTGAAAAGGCAAGTGGCTCGACGACTAATGATGTGAAAAGAAAAGTGGTTCGAAACGCAGTGGTTCGATGTGAAAACGACAAGTGGTTCGACGCTCAGAATGTGAAACGACAAGTGGTTCGACGTCTGTAAAGGTAATTACTATTAACGGTTGGTAAATACTATCGACGAAGGTAAATACTATTCACAAGGGTAATTACTATCGACGAAGGTAATTACTATCGACGGAAGGTAAATACTATTCACAAGGGTAATTACTATCGACGAAGGTAATTACTATCGACGAAGGTAAATACTATTCACAAAGGTAATTATCTTTATACTATGAAGGTAATATACTAGCGACCCATAAAATAATCAAACTTACCAGCCCCCATAAAATAATCAAACTTACCACAAATCATTTTTTTTTCAACACATATTTAATCTTTCAACAATTATTAATCATTTATAACTTGTCGCCTCAATTATTGATTTAATACTATAACATATTATACGATGATACCGTGACAATAATCAATCAATAATATAAGAGATATGATGCAAAGAATTATCGAAGTAATAATCGAGCATAAATGAAAGTGACTTCTCACGTAAGATCAATAATCAATACCGTGCGCTACTACGCAACTACGCGACATCATCGCATTTCTTTACCACCGGTAGTTCAACAGCTTTTAACTCAGAACACCTCCGCCGTTATTTTTATAAAATATTTTTGTCGCTTTTCAATCCGACAATAATTTCACTGGGGGTCCACCAATGATTGAGCCATCAGTATTTAATATTCCCTAACAAAAAGAATATTCCCCACCAAACGAATATTTTATAACAACTTGCATACTTTGCAAAATTTATAAATATTACCCACAACTATAACATTATATCAAATTTATTCCATAATATTCAAAAATAATATTTATAGAAAAATTCATCTTTATTTATAAAAGTCGGGTCTTACAACCTCCCTTCTTATGAAATTTCTCGCCTCTAAATTAGGGTACGACTGTATGTCAAGAGGTAAGGATACCTTGATTTCATTTCGCATTCTAACTCCCAAGTCATTTCTCAACATCGTGGTTCCTCCACAAAACTTCGATTTCGAGGTATAACCTCGAGCGCGTAGAATATGTTCCTTCTTATCCAAAATTTGAACAGAACCTCTTCATACGCCAAATCTTCCGCTATTTCGTCCGGGTCTAACTCAATAATATGGTTCGGTCTTTCACATATTTACGTAATATAGATATGTGAAAAACGCATGAACACGAGACATATTCAAGCAGAAAGTCGAGTCTATAGCCACGCCCTACCGATCGAGGATTAAAATGGACCGATGAATCGAGGATTAAGTTTTCCTCTCTTTCCAAATCTTGTAACTCCTTTCCATGGAGCAACTTAACAACACACGATCTCCTATATCGAATTCCACGCCCTTTCGATGAAGATCAAGATAACTCTTTTGTCGATTTTGTGAGGTTTTTATACGCTGTTTGATCGTTTGAATCTTTTCCGTAGTCATACGCATCAACTCCTGGCCCCAACAACGCTGTTTCACCCACCTCATCCCAAAGATACCGAGAACGACACTTTCTTCCATACAACGCTCGAATGGAGCCATGCCAATACTTGCTTGATAACCGTTGTTGTAGAAAACTCCACCAATGGTAAGAACTTGTCCCAACTCCCTCAAATCAAGGACACGTAGTCTTAATAGATCTTCAAGAGTTTGAATAGTCCTCTCCGATCGTCCGTCTGTCTCGAGGATGATATGCCGAGCTAAATCGTAAGTCTGCGCTCATAGCTTTTTGCAACTAACCCAAAATCGTGAAGTGAATCTTCGGTCTCGATCGTAAACTATGGATACCGCATACCATGCGCCTTAAATCTCGCTTATGTACATACGAAGCAAGACGCTCAAGTGTATAAGTTTCTCGATTTCGGTAAGAAATGAGCAGACTTGGTCAATCTATCAACAATGACCCAAATCGCATCAACGCCTTTGAGAAACCTTAGAAGACCCCAGAATCGAAATCCATGGTAATGTGCTCCCACTTCCATTCTCGAATTTTCAAGTGGTTGCAATGGACCTTTTGGTACTTGATGCTCCGCTTAACTCGCTGACAAGTTAGACACCTCGAGATAAACAACGCTATCTCTCTCTTCATATTGCTTCCACCAAAATGTATGACGAAATAATATCATGATACATTTTGGTACTCCTGTGATGGATCGCAAATGGTGTGTCAGGCGCCCATCATGATATTATACTTTAAATCGTGGTCGTTAGAACACAAAGTCCGGAGTCGACTCAAGTATTCCTTCTTCATCGATTCTTGCTTCCTAAGATAAGACCTTCTTGCACTTTTTTCCTCATACGCATCACCCGTGTCCGTAGCTCGAGCAACTTTTAACTTTATCGATTAAAGTTCTGGTTCTACTCAGATACTCGCTATCATCACACGCGCCCCTCGAGTCTTTAACTCTATCTCCATCCTTTGCAAGTCACACAAAATGGGCTCATACGACGATAATATCGCACTCAGATTTGATATGATTTTCTACTCAATGCGCCGCCTACCACGCTCGCTTTTCCGTGATGGTATCGATGGTACGATCATAATCTTTCAATAGCTTCAAGCCAACGCCGTTGTCGCATGTCGAGTTCCTTTTGAGTGAAGAAATATTTGAGGCTTTTACGATCCGTGAAGATCTCCACTTTCTCCCCATACAAGTAATGCCTCCAAATTTTAAGTGAAGATAATAAATGCTAACTCTAGATCATGAGTAGGATAATTCCTCTCATATTCTTTGAGTTGTCGCGAGGCATAGGCTATAACTTTTCCATGTCAGATAAGAACACATCCCAACCTTTTGCTCAAGCATCACCAGAGATGACAAATCCTCCGAGCCGATGGTATTGCGTAACAAAATAAAAATAAGTCTCCTCTCGAAGTTCTTGAAAACTCTTCTCACATTCTTCGCCCCAACCGAACTTTCAGTATCTTTCCGAGTCACCGAAATCAATGGAGTAGCGATTCGAGAAAATCCTTCCACGAATCTCCGATAATAACCAAATAAACCGAGAAAGCTACGATTTCGGCCATCGATTTAGGTTGTTCCTACTTTTGAATAGCTTCAATCTTCACCGGGTCAATGATATTCCATGACTTGATACCACGTGCCCAAGGAATGCTACTTCTTCAAGCCGTAACTCGTGATTTCTTCAACTCGCATAAAGCTTATATTCACGGTTTTGAGTGTCACCTCAAGTGTTGCTTTCATGATCTTCACTTCGCTTTTGGAATAAATAAGGATGTCATCAATAAAGACGACCACAAAGTGATCTAAATATTCCTCAATACTTGGCTCATCATATCCATGAAGGCAAAGAGGAGCATTAGTCAATCCAAAGGACACGACTAGAATTCATAATGCCCGCATCGAGTTCCGAAAGCCGCCTTTTGAATGTCAACGGCTCTAATCTTCAATCGGTGATATCCTAACGAAGATCAATCTTTGAAAAGAATTTGCTCTCTTGCAACCGGGTCAAACAGTCATCAATACGCGGCAATGGATACCTATTTTTGATGGTGACATGATTCAACTCCCGATAATCAATACAAAGTCGATACTCCCATCTTTCTTCTTCACGAATAGTAATGAGCACCCCAAGGAGAAGTACTAGGACTTAATAAAGCCAATGTCTAACAATTCCTCGCAGCTTGGGTCTTTAACTCCTCAAGTTCAATAGAGCTATTCGACATGGGCTTTGAAATAGGTTTTGTACCGTTTCAAGGTCGATACAAAATTCAATTTCACGCCTGGGGGGTAGGCCAGAAGTTCTTCTGGAATACGCCAGAAATTTATTAACAATAGAAATATCGCTTAAAACCGATTTATTTTTATTTAAATCAGATACGAGCTAAGAAAGCTTTGACATCCGCTTTTCAATAAACGAATAGCTTTTATGGCTTGAGATGACCGTGATTGATTTTAATGGTTTGGTCGTTTGAATTCAAGATAATAGGTTGATTAGGAATATGAAAGCTAACAACCTTACGAAAACAATCAATTTTTGTATGATAAGTAGTTAACCAATCAATCCCTGTAATCACGCCAAATGCAAGTATTTTTAATGAAATAAGATCGACAGTAATGTGAGGGTACCGATTTGAACCAAACAAGACTTATAAACAAAGGATGTAATGAAGGTTTCTCCCAACTGAGTTTCCACAGATAAGTCAAAGTCTAATTTCTCCTGAGTCAAATTTAATCGATGAGCGCAAGTAGAGAGAAATAAAAGAATGGGTAGAACCCAGATCAAATAAAGTATGTACTTCATTAGAGTTTATGATAAGCTTACCCGTGATGACCTCATTCGATTCTCTTGCTTTTTGGGAGGTCACAACAAACGCCTCCTCAGACTACCGGCTTTGAATTTTCCGGACGGCCTTTGGTGCTTCCATCCTAGTCAATTTGTCTTCTAGAAACGACAAAATCGAGCTGTTGACCTTCTTCTTCCACAATTATAACACGCTTTGACTAAGATGACGCAGCTTTGATCGATGTGTCCTCTCCTCCGCATTTGAAGCATACGATAGTGGTCTTTCTCCTTCCTTAACAACGGGTGCCGGTGTCGACGCCTTTCCACCATCATTGAATCTCCGCTTTCAAATGTCCATTCTTATTGTTTTGGCCTCGATTACCACCGGTGGTTACCATATCCGCCCGCTGATTCCTCCACGCTTGTTGTCACCGCTCACGACTACTACTCACCGGTATTATAATTTTGCTTACCGCTTCTTTTTTAGTCAGGTTGACTCATATCGCGCTCCACTAATCGAGCCCTATTTACAACATCCTCAATACAAACACGCTTTATGAGAAATAAGATGTCGACGATTCTCCGCTTCAAACCTCTTAAAAACATTCGCCCATTCTCTCTTCATTATCCACCAAGTGGGACGAAAACCGTGATAACTCCGCAAATTTTGCCTCGTATCATGACACCTGGCCATATTGTTTTGTTCCAACTTGATAAATTCCACCTCCTTCATGTGGCTAATACTTTCGTGAAAGTATTTGTCGCTGAATGCCTCCCGAACTTCTCCCAAGATATCTTCAAGACAAAGAAGTCGAGTACGCTTTTACCGATTCCCACCAAGAATCCGCCTCCGCCGCAAAACATAAAGGCGTAAGGGAACCTTTGCTCTTGAGCATCCCAAGACATCAAATATCTTGGTAATGCTTTTATCCATGCTTCCGCCGTAAGTGGTTTTGCTTCCTTAAACTCCGGTGGGTCCCAGCCTCCTTGAATTGTTTAATGCGACCGCCGAGAGTTTTCCGTGTTTCCACCCCACGCTTTTGGATGAGTCGCTTCTCATCACCGCCAGATAAATCGCATAAAGCCTCCGAACATTTGATCATTCATCATTTGGTCAAGGTTGTTGTTTGCATGAGGATTGTCGCCTTCCTCGATGCACATTATCCCCGATTATCGATATGTGGTGAATCAACGATCGCTCAAGGCCCCATCGCTATTCTCAACATTCTCGATGTCATTTTCAGACATCGCCACAAAACAAAAGGTTAATCGACATGTAACAAATTATCCCTATCTTCTCACCAACCAATAAAATAAAGCATAAAACTTAGTAGGTCATACTAACAAGGTATTCCCCGCCTCTCTCCCTCCTAGTACTATTCTCACATCTTAGCCAGGATCATATCCCTAAGCTCGATATTAACCGCGACGCCCCAAAATTAGTATACATCACCCATCTTGGGTCGCCACTTACATGGTATGTAATTTAAATACAACTTACTAACATAACTCACGGTACAATACGACATAAACCGTGAGTTTAAATACAAATATCGCTTACTAGAGATATTATACAAACTCAAAAAGAGTCCTCATTACAATTATTATCACACTATTTCACGTAATAAATGAGGACTACTAATGCTATCTTCAGACCATCACTGCTTCCCCGACTCGTCCCAAATTATATTCTCATTTCCTCAAGAGAATAAAGGAAAGAAAGGGTGAGCTCAACTAGCCCAAGAAGAAATATTACGACTAAGATAATGCGTAATAAATTATCAATAGTCTTCAACAATGTTAAACCGATAAAATACAATAGACAACCAGCTTTAACTCATAATGAATACGCAATCCATTAAAAGAGTCAAGTAGAAAATAAAGTCTACTATCTTTTAGGTTTTAAAAGGTTTTTCATCATCATATAAATTAGACTCACTTTTAATAAATATTCCACATCATCGAATCACCCCGCACTACTACCAAGGATATTCTTTAAGATCACGACCACAATTATTCACGCACTACGCCAAGAATATTTGTGTATTCATTAATGGTCATGATCATGCCAACAATCGGCCCATCAATGCACTACTACCAATCGAGGATTTTTACCACATCATTTGTAACATTACTACCATGATTACACCGGTAGTCTCTCGGTCATAATCATACCAAGTCCATCTATGCACTACAAAAGCCACGTATGACTTTTAAAAAATATAAACACGAGGATGATGACAATGATATAAGAATTCAATAAAACAAGTTCAAGAATTATTTTATCCAGAATTATTAACGCCCAAATTATCAACACGATACATCGCTTTTAGAGTAAAATTCAAGAATGATCGTAAGAATATTTTCATGAAAAGATATCGATGAAACGCAAATATCAAGGATATTCCACTAATTTCATGGAGTATAGAAGTCAAAGTTTTAACCAACCGGGTATAATAAAGAATGGAATAACAAAAGAAATCACCATGCATGCGATAGATCAAGATGCATGTGTTATTCCAATGTAATAATAAATAATCTAACCAGTCGTGAAATTCACACCGGCTGTGATGTTCCAACAGTAATAATAAAGATGGAACTGCAGACCGTAAAACACACATGATAGATATTCCAATGTAATAATAAAGATTTTAACCAGTGTCCTGCAAAAAACACATGCATGTGATGTTCCAACAGTAATAATAAAGATTTTAACCAGTCCTGTAAAACACACGCATGTGATGTTCCAAATGTAATAATAATAAAGATTTTAACCAGTCCTGTAAAAACACACATATGTGATGTTCCAATGTAATAATAGAAGAATGTCACCAAGTATAGGTAAACCACGATACAAAAGTTATTCCAATGTAATAATAAGCAATGGAATAACAATGCCTTCTTCTTCATGAATAAGAAAGAATAACACCCCTTACATTTTGTAGAGATTGAATATCGCAGCAGAGTGTAAAGAACAAAATACTCTTCTTCTTTCTCTTATTCTCTCTATACTTCTCTCTATAGCTCAATGAATTCGTGAAAAATAATGAAGCCCTAGCCCTCTATTTATAGAAGATTTCTAGCTTAAGACCGCCGTGTGAAAAGGCAAGTGGCTCGACGACTAATGACGATTAATGAATGTGAAAAGAAAAGTGGTTCGACGCTCAGAATGTGAAACGACAAGTGGTTCGACGCCTGTAGAATGTGAAACGACAAACGGGTTCGACGTCGAATGTAAAGGGGGTTCAATTAACAAAGGTAATTACTATTAACGAAGGTAAATACTATCGACGAAGGTAAATACTATTCACAAGGGTAATTACTATCGACGGGCTGTAATTACTATCGATTTAAGGTAAATACTATTCACAAGGGTAATTACTATCGACGAAGGTAATTACTATCGACGAAGGAGACTCTTAGATGATGATATATACGAGCCCCCCAAAATAATCAAACTTACCACAAATCATTTTTTTTTCATCATCACACATATTTAATCTTTCAACAATTATTAATCATTTATAACTTGTCGCCTCAATTATTGATTTAATACTATAACATATTATACGTATGATATCCGCGACAATAATCAATCAATAATATAAGAGATATGATGCAAAGAATTATCGAGTAGAATAATCGAGCATAAATGAAAGTGACTTCACACGTAAGATCAATAATCAATACCGCAGTGCTACTACGCAACTACGCCAGACATCGCATTTCTTTTACCACCGGTAGTTCAACAGCTTTTAATTCAGAATACCTCCGCCGTTATTTTTATAAAATATTTTTGTCGCTTTCAATCCGACAATAATTTCACTGTGGGGTCCACCAATGATTGAGCCATCAGATACTAATATTCCCTAACAAAAAGAATATTCCCCACCAAACGAATATTTTATAACAACTGCAGATACTTTGCAAAATTTATAAATATTACCCACAACTATAACATTATATCAAATTTATTCCATAATATTCAAAAATAATATTTATAGAAAAATTCATCTTTATTTATAAAAGGGTCTTACATCAATACACCATTTGCAATCCATCCTCGAAGTACTAAAATGTATCGTGATCTTCACATACATTTTGGTGGAACAATATTCGAATGAGAGAATACTGCAAAGTTTATCTCAATGTTTAACTTGTCAACGTAAAAGATTAGATCTAGTACCTAAGGGTCCGTCATAACCACTTGAGATTCCGAAATGGAAGTGGGAACACATTACCATGGATTTCAACGCACGGTCTTCCTACTGGCTTCTCAAGGCATCAATGCTATTTGGGTTATTGTTGATAGATTAACCAAGTCTTCTCATTTCTTATCGACACGGAGACTTATTCCTCGAACGCCTTATTCTAGATGTGACGTGAATGAGATTGTGAGAGGTCAGATGGCATGCCAAGATCCATAGTTTTGGATCGTGACCCAAGATTCACTTCAAGATTTTGGGTTAGCTTGCAAAAAGCTATGGGCACGGATTTACGATTTAGTTCTAAGATACCATCCCCAAACCAGACGGACAATCGAGAGGACTATTCAAACTCTCAAGATCTATTAAGACTCGTGGTCCTGACTTCAAGGGTAGTTGGGATAAGTATTTACCATCGGTGGAATTCTCCCACAACAACAAAGCTTATCGTGCAAGTATAGTGTGGCTCCATTCAAGCATTATATGGACGAAAATGTCGCTCTCCAATATGTTGGGATGAGGTGGGTGAAGCAACATTGTTGGGACTCCGAAAGTTAAGACGTATGACTACACCGAAAAGATCCAAATGATTCGACAACGATACAAAAACCAAGACAAGATCGACAAAAAAGAGTTATGCGATCTTCATCGAAAGGACGGAATTTAGTGTAGGGGATCATGTATTGTCATGAGTCGCTCCATGGAAGGGAGTTACAAGATTTGGGAAAGAGAGGAAAGCTCAATCCACGATTTATCGGTCCATTTCAAATTCTCGACCGAGTAGGAAATGTAGCCTATGACTTGCTACTATTCTCCGAGTATGTCTCGTGTTCATAATGTGTTTCATATATCCGTATTTCAGAATATGTGAAAGACCCGAACCACGTTATAGAAGTTAGAACCCTGACGAGATAGTATCAAGACTTAACGTATGAGGAGGTACCACAAGATCTTGATAGAAGGAGCATGTCCTACGCCAAGAAAAGTCATACCACAAGTTAAAGTTTTGTGGAGGAATCATGCTATAGAGGAAATGACCGGGAATTGAAACGGAAATGAAAGCGAGGTATCCTCACCTTTTCAAAACACTGTGTACGTGACGCCAATTTCGAGGACGAAATTTCATAAGGAGGGAGGTCAGAAGACCCCAACTTATTATTAATGAAATTTAATTTTCTCTATTTATTATTTTGAAATAGTAAGGGTTGATTTGATTAATGTGGATAGTTAGGGGTAAAATACGCAAAATATTTCAAAATAAGCAAGTGGTTATAAAATATTCATCATTGTCGGAGAATATTCGTTTCATCGTGGAATATTCGCATCACTATTCTGTGAATATTCGTATTTACGCACAAGCAGCATGTGGGCCCCATAACTAAAAAGCGATCGATGAAGAAAACGACAAATATAAGTTGTTTAAAAATAATCAAACAGAAGTTGTTATCAAGTAATACTGTTAAAATACTCTTGGTTAAAAACACAAGAAGAAGATACCAGATTGCACCAATTATTGATTCTTACGTAAGAAGGCACTACTTAATAATGGTTACAAGAATTACCGCTCAAGATTTATTTTATTTATTTAATAATTGTCATATTGATATTTTATATCATTGTTGTTTCAATAATTGTCATTACACAAGATTTTTTCATTATCGAAGCAATAATTCATATTATCCTCAATAATATTATTAGATAACATTATTGGCAATGTCTAGAAAGTTCTCGCTTAAGGAGAGGTTTGGTCACCTAATCATGCCAAAGAAGGAGAAAATTCTTATCGAAAGCCCCTTTCCTGAACCGCCTCGTCACAATATCATGATTCTCAGTAATATTATTTGTGAATAATTAATTATTGATTCATATGATGAGGAAAATATTGATTTTATGTGGATATAGATGGAGAAAATTTTTAATGTGACAATTGTTGAAAATTGAAATTTTATCTTTTTCTCGATAAAATAATTCATTTAAATATATTATTATATTTTAATAATATAATAATGGTGATATTTTTTACAACTAATGTGGGATATATGAGTATATAGGAGGAGGAAGAGTATTTTTGTTGCAATAAATGTTTAAAACATGTTAAACATGCTCAGCGGGACCCCATTTATCGACCGAAATTTGATTATAAATTGTAAAATCGCCTCGCTTGTGGATTTCTTGGCCAATTTCTATTTGGAATTTGGAAAACTTTCTTCTGTAAAGTTGTAGAGAATTGAATTTCCTATAAAAACACGCGAGATTCAATTTTCCGATAAAAGGGCTATTTATTATGAATTATCAAAGTTCAAGCTTCAAATAATTGATTTTTGGAAGTTTAAAATAATTTAAATTAGAAAACGTTTTTTATGTTTGGTGGGCTTCATGTTGTTGAAATGAGCTGATTTCATTTTCAAAGAATGTGCTATAGAAAAAAATTATATATATATTAATATTATATTAAATTTTCTGCTTTGTGTGTTCTAAGCATTTTCCTATAAATAGGTGCTTAGGTTAGAATTGAAAATCACACCGTAAACTCAAGTTTTCTCTCTATATATCGAGCGATTCTTGTGAGTATTTTGAGTATACTTTGAGTATTGCTATACTACTGCAAAGTTCCCTTCAAAGACTATATCCTAGTATTCCAAATTTAGTAAGTACTAATCTTTCGAGGTAAGGATATTATTTTTTTCAGAAATGATATTATTTCTTCAATATCATTATGTTGAAATATTGATATGAAGTTTTTATCAAATTTGGAACTTTTTTTCTGTGCTCTGAGTTACTATTCACGATACTAGACTATTCACGATACTTCACGAAGCGTGATTATCTTTTGGTGTTTGACTTATTCATATATACTATTCACGATACTATTCATTCAAAAAAATGAAAAATTTTTCTTTTTCGTCCAAAATATCTATTCGGATACTAGCTTTGATTATATCCATGTTTTGATCATTCTCAATTTTACACCACTATGATTATTTTTGAGGTATTTTTGACGTAGATAAAACAAAGTACTAAATCCTTAATCCTTAATCTCTGCTCATTTTGTTTCACTGGATTCGCTTTTTAAAAATATTTTTCATCATCTTCACCTTAAATGATGATATTATGGAATATCTTTGGCCCCAGAAGTGCAAAGATGAATGATTTCTAAGAATATCTTTGGCAGAAAGTGCAAAGATGAACGTTGTTTAGATGAATACGACTAATCGATGAATATCTTTGGCCAGAAGTAAAAATGATGAATATTTGATTCCGATGTATATTAATTGATGTTACAGGATAAAAGATAGATTTGTGAACTTTAAATTCATACATGTAAGATAGTAGTTTGCATTCTCTACTTAACTCTTCTAATGAATTATTATTTCACCATGCGAAATATTGATTTAAAATTTGTTGTCTATCAGATTCTATTAGATTTTTCCCTCGTGAAGACTAACAATAATTTGTTGTATATTATCTTAGTCATAATATTCTTTATCGTGCTAGTTGAGCTCACCCTTTTCCTTTTTGTTCCATTTTTCTTCTCGTGAGGCGAGAATATAAATGAGTACGAAGCTCGGGGTATGGAATGAAGGTTTTAGAAAGAATTGTTTAGTAGTCCTCACCATTTTGTAAAATAATGTATCAATAAATGTGATGAGGATTTATTTGAGTATAGATATTGTCTAGAAGATAATATTTGTATTCAAACTCACAGCTTTTATGGTTGTAATAATAAAGTTGTAGTTGTTTCGCATCATGTATTGACAACTCGTATGAATGATGTGTATACCTATTTTGGGGGCGCCACAACAAGTTAAAGTTTTGTGGAGGAATCATGCTATAGAAAGCAAATGACCCGAAATTGGAAACGAAATGAAAGCGAGGTATCCTCACCTTTTCAAACACTGTGCACGTATGTCAATTTCGAGGACAAAATTTCATAAGGAGGGAGGTTGTAATACCCCAACTTATTATTAATGAAATTTAATTTTCTCTATTTATTATTTTAAAATAGTAAGGGTTGATGTGATTAATGTGGATAGTTAGGGGTAAAATACGCAAATATTTCAAAATAGGTAAGTGGTTATAAAATATTCATTGTTGTCGGGGAATATTCGTTTGGTCGTCGAATATTCGCATCTGTCGAGGGAATATTCGTGCGACGACTGACATACCATGTGTGGGCCCCATAACTGAAAGCGATTGGATGAAGAAAACGACAAATATAAGTGGTTTAAAAATAATAAATAGTAGTTATTCACAATTATCTTGTTAAAATACCTTATGGGTTAAAACACAAGAAGATTACCGGTATTGCACCAATTATTGATTCTTACGTAAGAAGCCACTACTAAATAATGGTTACGATAATTATTGCTCAAAGATTTTATTGAGTTAATAATTCTTCATAGTAGATATTTTATATTGTTGTTGTTTGATAATTGTCATTACACACAAGATTTTTCATTATCGAAGCAATAATTCATATTATCCTAATAATATTATTAGATAACATTATTGGCAATGTCTAGAAAGTTCTGTCTAAGGAGAGGTTTGGTCACCTAATTGCTACCAAGAAGAAGAAATTCTTATTGAAAGCCCTCTTCCTGAACCGCCTCGGTTGTCAATATCAGGATTCTCATAATATTATTTGTGAATAATTAATTATTGATTCATATGATGAGAAAAATATTGATTTTATGTGGATATAGATGGAGAAAATTTTATTGTGACAATTGTTGAAAATTGAAATTTTATCTTTTTTCGATAAAATAATTCATTTAAATATATTATTATATTTTAATAATATAATAATGGTGATATTTTTACAACGAATGTGGGATATATGAGTATACGAGGAGGAAGAGTATTTTTGTTGCAATAAATGTTTAAAACATGTTAAACAAGTAGGTGGACCCCATTTATCGATCGAAATTTGATTATAAACAGAAAATCGCTTCTTTATGGATTTCGGTCAATTTCTATTTGGAATTTGGAAAAACTTTCTTCAGTAAAGTTGTAGAGAATTGAAATTCCTATAAAAACTCGCGAGATTCAATTTTCTGATGAAAGGGCTATTTATTGTGAATTATTGAAGTTCAAGTTCAAAATAATTGATTTTTGGAAGTTTTAATTATTTAAATTAAGAAAAACGTTTTAATGTTTTGTCACATGGTGGCTGATGTCTTGGACCAAATTAGTGGGCGAGGAAATTTGAAAAATAATATTATTAATTTATTAAATTTTCTGCTTTTTGTGTTCTAAGCATTTTCCTATAAATAGGGTCTTGGGTTAGAATTGAAAATCACACCGTAAATCAAGTTTTCTCTCTCTATTATCGAGCGTATTCTTGTGAGTATTTTGAGTATACTTAAAGTATTGTTAGACGGTGCAAGTTCCTTCAAAGACTATACCCTTATTCCAAAGAAGTACTAATCTTTCGAGGTAAGGGATATTATTTTTTTTTCCAGAATGATATTATTTCTTCAATATCATTATCTTGAATATATTGGTTGGAAATTTTATCAAATTTGGAACTTTTTCATGTCGGGGGTTACTATTCATGAGTTACTTATTCACGAAGTTACTATTCATGAGTTACTATTCACGAGCTCTTATTCACGAGTACTATTCACGAAGCATGAAGATGTTTTTTTGTGGAATTTCTATCTTTTGGTGTGAGTTACTTATTCACGATACTCTAAGACTATTTACGATATCGACACTATTCACGATATCTGACTATTCAATCATAAAAAATAAAATTTCTTCTTTTGTCCAAAATATCTATTCTGGATACTAGCTTTAATTGTATCCATGTTTTGATCATTCTTGAATTTTACACCACTATGATCATTTTTGAGGTATTTTTGAACATGGATAAAACAAAGTACTAATCCTTAATCCTTAATCCTTGTCATTTTGTTTCACCGGATTCGCTTTTTTAAATATTTTTCATCATCCTCGATTCTTAAATGATGATATTATTGAATATCTTTGGCTCAGTAGTGCAAAGATGAATGATTTCTGAAGAATATCTTTGGTCAGTAGTGCAAAGATGAACAGTGTTTAGATGAACACGACCCGATTGATGAATATCTTTGGCACCAGAGTAGTGCAAAGATGAATATTTGATTCCGGATGTATATTGATTGATGTTACAGGATAAAAGATGACGATGAACTTTTAAATTCATACATAGAAGATAGTAGTTTGCATTCTCTACTTAACTCTTCTAATGAATTATTATTTCATTGCGAATATTGATTTAAAATTTGTTGTCTATCAGATTCTATTAGATTTTTCCCCGTTGAAGACTAACGATAATTTGTTGTATATTATCTTAGTCATAATATTCTTTACCGAGCTAGTTGAGCTCACCCTTTTCCTTTTTGTTCCATTTTTCTCGTGAGGCTAGAATATAGTGAGTACGAAGTCGGGGTATGGAATGAAGGTTCTAGAGAGAGTTGTTTAGTAGTCCTCACCATTTTTGTAAAATAATGTATCAATAAATGTGATGAGAATTTATTTGAGTATAGATATTGTCTAGAAGATAATATTTGTATTTAAACTCACAGTTTTACTGTTGTAATAATAAAGTTGTAGTTGTTTCTGTACCATGTATTGACAACTCAGAATGGGTGATGTATACCTATTTTGGGGGCGTCACAATAATCGTGTATTCATTAGTATCACGACCACAAATTATCCATGCACTACGGCCAAAGATAATCGTGTATTCATTAGTATCACGACCACAAATTATCCATGCACTACGACCAAAGATAATCGTGTATTCATTAATGGTCATGATCATGCCAACAACTGTCCATCAATGCACTACAGGCCACAGATGACTTTCAACATAATATAAACATGAGGATAATGATATAAAGAATCAATCAAATGAGATAAAGGATAAATATTAAACATTTATAATATAATTTATCCAGGATTTCAAGAATATCCCCATGTTATCAATCACTTAATAATCTCATAATCTAATATCATTAATATTATAACAATATTTTAATCACTTCTTAAATTTATAAACAATTTATCTCAATTGTTTACGCTTTACCATATAATGCATTTAATCATTCAAAATGCCATACTCATAAGATATCATCACCAATTATCAAATCCTCATCAAAAAAAATATATATATACTCTATATAGGATTTTCTAGCCATAAAATCCTATTTTCAACTTTGTTACTTCACATAACATATTTAACTCATATGTTCAGTAATTAAACTATTTTCATGAAAAATACCAAATCAGTCCCAAAAATATTTCTTTTCTGGGATTTAGCATAATATAGTCCCATGATGAAAATATATTTTTCTCGGAATTTTAAAATTCATTTACTATTTTTCAAAAATCAATTTCTAATTAATTCCTTAAGAAATTAGCTACCTCAAGTTTAACTCCAAAAATTCCCAAATCTTGGTAGGACCTTACACATGTTAATGTGAGCCTCCAGTTTAAATTTCATGGTCATCGGAGTTATAAAACTCCTAAGTTATAGTGTTTTTCGTCGGAAAACCTAAATATTGAAATAGTCATAACTTGCTCATTTTAAGTCGAAATGAGCTCATTTTTGGACAGGAGGTACTTTATACCATATACTTTCATGTCCCAAAAGGCCAGAATTTTCTCATAATTTAAGTGGCCGAAACAGCCCCTCTAAAATCATCATGGCAGCAAATTTTTTGGGTTTTTGCAGCTTTGCACTCCTTTGCTAAAATCAGTCCACACAAAAATCTACAACACCTTTTCTAGTAATTCCACTTGGATTAGTTAGGTAACTCATAGAACTAACTCTAGGAGTTGACCACACTCAAAAATTCAAAATATTATAGGAGATATGGTCAATTGAATTTCATGTTACGTTTTTCACCAAAATCTGATTTTCAACTCTTTGTGATTTCTAAGAAACTTTCATGTTTTCACATAATAACCAACATAACTCATCATAACACTTACTAATACTTCATATACCCATGATTTTCATTAGTCCAATGCTTTTATTATGACTTTCATCATAATCCTCGTAAACAAATCCTTTTAGTTGAAGAAATATTTGAGGGTTTAAGAAATGAGTTTTATACTGGGGTCAATACAAAATTCGATTTCACGCTCTAAGTAGGCTAAGAAGTCTTCAAGAATACGCCAGGAAATTTATTAATAATAGAAATATCATTCAAAACTGTGACTCTCATCCAAGACTTGGATAGTACATCACATTGATACCAATCTGTGACTTCTATCCCTTAACCTAGATAAGACCTCACAATGATACCTATAAACTTGCCATCTTCATTCACGACGTCGCCTACGTAAAGTCCGCTTCGGTGCATTCCACACAAGGAAGTCAACTTCAAAGGATCGGGCTCTTTACTTATGGCTTGATATGACAATGATTGACTTTAGTAGTTTGGTTACTTGAATTAACAAACAAGTTGGTTATGAATATAAAAGCTAACAACCTTACGAAAAGCATGATGAGTAGTTAACCAATTGATTCCTAAAATCACATCAAAGGCAAATATTTTCAAAAGATAAGATCGACGAATAACGTGAAAATGGTTATTTGAATCAAACAAGATTTAAAAATAGTAGAGCGGTAACGAAAGGCTCCTACTAACGAAGTTTCAACCAATAAGTCAAAGTTTAACTTCTTCTGAGTCAAATTTAAACGTTGAACACAACTAGGTGAAATAAAAGAGTGGGTAGAATCGATATCTAACACGGTATAGACTTCGCAAGAGCTTATGATTAACTTACCCGTGATAATTTTATTCGGGTTCCTCGTCACGAGAAAAAACGCCTCTCTCTTAAACTACTAGGCTTTGGTTTGTCTTGGACAAACCTTGGTGCCTCCATCCTAGTTGAATTTGTCTTGATGAACGACAAAAATCGAGCTAAGTGACCTTCTCTTCCACAATTATAACATGCTTTGACTGGCATGGCGCGATTGGATCGATGTGTCCCTCTCCTCCGCATTTGAAGCATATGATAGGTGGTCTTTCTCCTTCCTTAACAACGGGTGCTGGTGCTGACGTCTTTCCATCATTGTTGAATTTCCTCTTCTTGAAATTTCCATTCCTATTATCTTGGCCATGGTTACCACCGAAATGATAATTTCCCCCACGATGGTTATCATTGTTCCGATGACCATTGCCACCGGTATGATTATTATCGTGTTGTTGCTCATTACCTTTTGGTTGAAATGACTCAACGATCTCTCATGTGCTTCATTGCTTATCTCAATATTTTCGGATGTCATTTTCAAATCTTGCCACAAAACATGGGTTAAATAACATATCACATATTATCCCTATACTCGTGAGCCAAATAAATAAATACCACATAAACTTAGGTAGGTCATACTAATGAAGAATTCCCCGCTCTCCTCTTAGTTCTTGTCTCACATCTTAGCCAAGGATCATATCCTAAGCTCGATACCAATCGCGGCGCCCCAAAATTAGGTATACGTCACCCATCTTGGGTCGCCACTTACATGGTACATAAATTCAAATACAACTTACTAATATAACTGCCGTGTACAATAATACGACATAAATCGTGAGTTTGAATACAAATATTGTCTACTAGATATTATACAAACTCAAAAGGAGTCCTCATTACAACTATTATCACACTATTTCACGAATAGTGAGGACTACTAATGATATCCTCTCGGACCATTATTTCGTTCCCAGACTTCGTCCCGATTATGTTCTCATTTCTGAAGAGAACAATGAAAGAAAGGGTGAGCTCAACTAGCCCAGTAAGAAATATTATGACTAAGATAATGCAGAATAAATTATCATTAGCCTTCAATAGTGTTAAACTGATAAAATACAATAGACAACTAGTTTAACTGCAGTGGAATGTGCAATCCATTAAAAGAGTCAAGTAGAAAATAAAGTCTACTATCTTTTAGGTTTTAAAAGGTTTTCATCAATTTTTATCACTAAGACTCAGTTTAATGAATAAACCACAATATCTAATCATCCCTGTACCACGGTCAAGGATTTTCATCAATTTATCAATGGTCATGACTATACCAAATCACCCCTGGTCATAATCATACCAAAAACTATCCATCATTTGCATTACAGACCCACCGAGGACTTTTATCACATCATTTATAACAAGCCACGATTATACCGAATGATCCTCGGTCATAATCATACTAAGTTCATCTATGCACGTAAGCGAAGATAACATAATATATCATGAGGATGATGACAATAACATAATAATTCAATAAAACAAGTTCAAGAATTATTTTATCCGAGAATTAAGAACGTCCAAATTGTCAACAAGATATCTTTGTTTTGTAGAGTAAAATTCAAGAATGATCGGAAGAATATTTCCATGAAAAGATCTTCGGATGAAACGCAAATATCGAGGATATTCTACTAATTTCATGGAGTATAGAAGTTAAAATTTTAACCAACCGGGGTATAATAAAGAATGGAATAACAAAAGAAATCACCACGCATGCGGTACTTAGCATGTGATGCGAGTTATTCCAATGAATAATAATAACGGAACCGTGTCGTGAAATTCACACCAGCAGGATGATCCAATGTAATAATAAATGCTTTGAATAATAAACAATGGAACCGTGTCCTGTAAAAACACACGCATGTGATATTCCAAATGTAATAATAAATGCGGAATAATAAACAATGGAACCCGAAGTCCTGTAAAACACACGCATGAGGATATTCCAATGTAATAATAAAGAATGGAATAACGGGAAGAAGATCACCAAGTATAGGGATTCAGCAGATACTGAGTTATTCCAATGAATAAATAAGAATGGAATAACATAAGGATTTCACCAAGTATAGGGTATCTGCATATACAAAGGTTATATATAGGGTATACCACTTTTACGGAGTTATTCCAATGAATAATAATGAATGGAATAATGAAGTTCTCTTCATGAATAAGAAAGAATAACACCCCTTACGGATACAACAAATAATACCCACTTACGGGTACAACAAATAATACCCTCACTAGTAAAAAAGACACCGGATAACAAAGTAGTGAAGTACCGAATACTCTTCTTCTTTCTCTCTATAGATTTTCTCTCTATAGCTTCTCTCTATAATTTCTCTCTACAGAGTTTCAAAGTGAATTCGTAAGAAAATAATGAGGAATGAGCTTCTATTTATAGGAAAATAGAATGCATAGTAATTAATCCATGAGCGGTCCAGATTGATTTACTTTAATCGGCGGTCCATATTTAAAGAAAAATCTTTTAAATAAAATATCATATATTATATTTATATAAAAATATTTTACTATGCAAACACATGCAACACTATGCAAAACACTACGCAAAAACACTACGATATAATAAAATATAATATATTCTATTTATAGAATAACTTTAATAAAGTATTACATTTTATATGAAAAGATGTTTCGCTTTTATTACGTTAATAATACTGAATAAAACAAAACGTCATTATCGCTTATAATAATTCATATTATTAATCGACAATAATGGAATCAAACCGGTGACTTCTCACATAAGCATCAATAATCAATACCGCAAAATGTGTGCTACTATGCAACCACACGACATCGTTGTTTTTTACTACCGAGTAGTTCAACAAGATATCAACAGTAAAACTTCCGTCGTTATTTCATAAAATATTTTTGTCGTTTTCTCGATCCGATAATAATTACATTGTGGGGTCCACCAATGATTGAGTTATTGTATTTAATATTCCCTGCTAAACCGAATATTCCCCAACCAATCGAATATAATATAACCACTTGCATACTTTGCAAAATTTATAAATACTACCCACAACTATAATATTATCTCAAATTCACACCATAATATTAAAAAATTATTTTGACAAAATTTAAATCTTTATTGATAAAATCTGGGGTCTCACAAGTATAATCTATATTTGACTAAAACTTTACATTTAGGCCTAGAAAAACAATTTTATAAGTATACAAGAATTTTGGCCTAATATTGAAAAATGACCTTATATATTACTAGTTTTGTAATATAATTTTCAAATATATTCTTTTTTTTGGAGGACTTGTTTTTTTACAGTTAATATAAACCCATTTGGAATAAGGGAAAAAAAGAACTTGCCAAGATTCTTTAAAAGAGAATAAGGTTAAGCGGCCCCGTTCAGGGGCATCCACCTTAAAGAGTATTACGTTGCTTAAAGAGCATTTCTTTTAAAAAATCGGCTTTTTTATATCTCTCTCCTCATTACACTACACAAAGACACAACTCTCTACTCGCCAAAGACTAAACTGGGGCTATACAAAGACTGAACTCTCAAGCTTGAAGCCGTTAATCTAAGGCTCTCTACTCGCCATTGATCTCCTCCAAAAAATCGAAGCCCAAAATGATGTTAATCTAAGGCTCTCTCCTCGCTACACTCATAATACAAAGACTGACGCTAGAAAAGCCCTAGAAATCTCAGTCATTTCATCTCATCAATTCGAATGGCGGTCTCCTTCATCTCAACGTGCCGAATCGCGATCTAGGTTGAGCCTTATAGTCTTCGAAAGAGAGCCTTGAAATCTCGACGTGCCTAGAATCGCGATCTCCTTCTTATCTCACATCGATTCGAATCGGTAAAGGTTTGCGATTCTAAATTGATAATTATTGCTAGTTTACAACTTCACGGTGAATGTGTTTTACATTAAATTGTTCTAATCAAATCCTAAAATTATGTAGGTTCAATGCAAAGCCAAAACCAACAATCTCCACAAAAAGCAAGTACTTTTTGACAATCATAATAACAAGGACAATGTAGGTTCCATATAGCAATATATTTATCTAAACAGCAAGTACTTTTTGATAGACTTTTGGAAAGTATAAAAAGTGCTTGTAGAAATATGAATTCTTAAAAGAATAAAATTTTCAGTCACAAATCCACCAAACAGGAGTTAAGAAATTTGGAGAAGTTTTGTTTCGATTTGCTATTGCTCGATTTCAAGGGCTTCGATTTTGATGGAGGGCTTTGAGATTTCAGTCACAAATTCACTGTGTAAAACACATTCGCGATTTAGGAAATGAATATAATTTTAGGTTTTGATTAGAACAATCTAATGTAAAACACATTCACTGTAAGTTGTAAACTAGCAATTACCGAATTTAGAATCGCAAGCCCTTACCGATTCGAACTGATGAGATGAAGGAGATCGCGATTCTAGGGCACGTCGAGATTTTAAGGGGCTCTCTCTTTTGAAGACTATAGGGCTCAACCTAGATCGCAATTCAAAGACGTCGAGATGAAGGAGATCACCATTCGAATCGATGAGATGAAATACCGAGATTTCTAGGGCTTTTCTAAATACTTATGTCTCAGATTATGTATGTAAGACCCCAACTTATTATAAATAAAATTGAATTTTTCCTCTATTCATTATTCTAAATTAATAAGGTGTTAATTTGATATAATGCTTTAGTTATGGGTGAAATGTGCAAATTTTAAAAATAAGCAAGTGGTTATAAAATATTCATTTTGTGTCGGGAAATATTCTTTTTTGGTCGTGGAATATTCTTTTTGTTTGGGAATATTCGTATGCACCAAGACAAACCATTCATGGGGCTCATAATGAATAACCGCTTGATGAAGAAAACGACAAAGTATGAATTTTTATAAATAATAATCGTGGTTATTACCAAGTAACAACCGTTGGATTACGGTGGTTAAAATACGATGTCTACGCGCGGTCAGCATGCGATGACACCTGTATTGCAGATAAGATTGTTGAATTATTGATTCGCACGTAAAGGCACTACTCAATAATTGTTACGATGAGTCACTATTCAATATTTTATTTTATTGATTCAATAATTCTTTGCATTGATATTTAATATTATTGTTGTTTCAATAATTGTCATTTACATGATTTCCCATTATCGATCAATAATTCATATTATTTGAATAATATTATTAGATAAATTATTGGCAATGTCTAGAAAAATCACAAGGAGAGGTTTGGTCACCTAATTGCGCCGCCAAGATGGAGAAATCCTTATTGAAAGCCCTCTTTCCGAGAACTACTGGTGGTTGTCATAATTATGATTACAGTAATATTATTTGTGAATAATTAATTATTGATTTATATGATACAGAAATATTTAATTGATGTGGATATAAATGATGGATTTATTTATTTTATGTGGTTATAAATAAAGGAATTAATGCTGAGGTATTTTATCAGTATTTTTCTCGGAATGGAGGTATTAAAAATCATCTGTTTGTGGATTTCGGATATTTTCGGTTTGGAATTTGGAGAAACTCAAAGCTGCAAAGTTGTAGAGAATTGATTTAAGTGTGGAATGGACATAAAATTCAGTATTTTTACGATAAACGAGTTATTTTCTATGAATTACTGAAGTTTCAGAAAATAAAATGATTTTTATTAAATTATGGGTGGGACCCACTTTTTGGTTGTTGTTGAATGCACATGGGCTGCTAATTTTGTTCAAAGATGGCTCACTACTAGAAATTCAACGTATAACGACGAGCTATAGCGACGGTGACCTAACTTTAACCGTCATTATATAGGTATCTATAATGATTTGACGATCGACGCAGGCAACCGTCATATATAGTATATCTATAGCGACGATTGGTAGCGGCAAACCGCTTGATATAGAGATTTTTAAAACATAAAACCCTCCCACTTTCTCTTAAATCATTTCAGTTCACTCTTTCTCTCTCGTTCTGCATTTAACAGTGCGAAGAGAACTTAGGGTTTTAGTCAAAATTGATCGTAAATTTTGAGCTATCAAGCTTAATCAAGGTACTTTTCTCTCGAAATCTCTCAGCGCTTTCTCATTTCAATTCCTCCACTCCTCCTCACTTTCCACCTCATTTCCTCATCTCTCCTCTCTCGTCATACACGTCAGTCTTTTGACGACGAGCCCCATCGCAAAACAGGTGATTGATCTGATAATCAGCTTTGTGGCTCAAGTGAGGAGTCGATCTACGGTGAGTTCGTGGCTAGGGTGTAAGACCCCAACTTATTATTAATGAAATTTAATTTTCTCTATTTATTATTTTGAAATAGTAAGGGTTGATGTGATTAATGTGGATAGTTAGGGGTAAAATCATGAAATATTTCAAAATAAGCAAATGGTTATAAAATATTCATTGTTGTTTGAATATTCGTTTGGTCGTGGAATATTAAATCTTTGTTTGAGAATATTAAATGACACCAAGTATGACCATGTATGTGGGCCCCATAACTAAGCGATTGGATGAAGAAAATGACAAATATAAGTGGTTTAAAATAACTTGGCGTAGTTATTCTAGATTAATCTTGTTAAAATACCCGGTTGGTTAAAACACAAGAAGATACGTGGTATTGCACGATTATTGATTCTTACGTGAAGAAGGCACTACTCAATAATGGTTACGATGAATTCTTGCTCAAATATTTTATTGAGTTAATAATTCTTTGCGTTGATATTTTATATTGTTGTTGTTTCATAATTGTCATTACACAAAGTATTTTCATTATCGAAGCAATAATTCATATTATCTGAATAATATTATTAGATAACATTATTGGCAATGTCTAGAAAGTTACATCTAAGGAGAGGTTTGGTCACCTAATTGCGCCTTGATAAGAAGAAATTCTTATTGGAAAGCCCCTCTTTCCCTGAGGACGCACTGGTTGTCGAATATATTGTGATTCTCGTAATATTATTTGTGAATAATTAATTATTGATTCATATGATGAGAAAAATATTGATTTTATGTGGATATAGATGGAGAAAATTTTTATTGTGATAATTGTTGAAAATTGAAATTTTATCTTTTTCCGATAAAATAATTCATTTAAATATATTATTATATTTTAATAATATAATAATGGTGATATTTTTACAACGAATGTGGGATATACGGTGAGTATACAGGAGGAAGAGTATTTTTGTTGCAATAAATGTTTAAAACATGTTAAACATGTCGGTGGGACCCCATTTATTGATTTGAAATTTGATAATAGCATGTAAAATCGCCTGCTTATGGATTTGGTCAATTTCTATTTGAAATTTGGAAAAACTTTCTTCTTTTCTGATGAAGTTGTAGAAATTGAATTTCCTAAGAAAAACGCGTTTTTAATGTTTTGTCACATGGTGGTGATGTCTTGGACCAAATTAGTGGGCGTAGGAAATTTGAAAAAATAATATTATTAATTTATTAAATTTTCGCTTTGGAGTTCTAAGCATTTTCCTATAAATAGGGTGCTTAGGTTAGAATTGAAAATCACACCGTAAATCAAGTTTTCTCTCTATATTATCGGCGTATTCTTGTGAGTATTTTGAGTATACTTTGATTATTGTTAGGCAGTCTGAGTTCCTTCAAAGACTATACCCTAGATTCCAAATTAGAAGTACTAATCTTTCGAGGTAAGGATATTATTTTTTTTCATAATGATATTATTTCTTCAATATCATTATCTTAGAAATATTGGTTGGAAATTTTTATCAAATTTGGAACTTTTTCATGTATAAGGTTACTATTCATGAGTTCTTATTCACGAGTTACTATTCATGAGTTATTATTCACGAGTTACTATTCACGAGTACTATTTATGAAGCGTGAAGATGTTTTTTGTGGAATTTCTATCTTTTGGTGTCTGAGTTACTATTCACGTTATCTGACCTTTATTCACGATATCGACACTATTCACGTATCTGGCCTATTCAATAGAAAAATAAAATTTCTTCTTTTTTGTCCAAAATATCTATTACGGATACTAGCTTTAATTGTATCCATGTTTTGATCATTCTTGAATTTTACACCACTATGATCATTTTTGAGGTATTTTTGAACATGGATAAAACAAAAGTACGAATCCTTAATCCTTAATCCTTGTCATTTTGTTTCACTTTGGATTCGTTTCTTTAAAATATTTTTCATCATCCTCGGTCTTAAATGATGATATTATTGAATATCTTTGGCCCATAGTGCAAAGATGAATGATTTCTGAAGAATATCTTTGGTAGTAGTGCAAAGATGAGCAGTGTTTAGATGAACATGACCAATTGATGAATATCTTTGGCACAGTAGTGCAAAGATGAATATTTGATTCCGGATGTATATTGATTGATGTTACGGGGGATAAAAGATAGAGCGATGAACTTTTAAATTCATACATGAAGATAGTAATTTGCATTCTCTACTTAACTCTTCTAATGAATTATTATTTCCATTGCGAATATTGATTTAAAATTTGTTGTCTATTGTATTCTATTAGATTTTTCCTGTTGAAGACTAACGGTAATTTGTTGTATATTATCTTAGTCATAATATTCTTTATTGAAAGCTAGTTGAGCTCACCCTTTTCCTTTTTGTTCCATTTTTCTCGGGAGGCGAGAATATAGTGAGTGCGAGTCGGGGTATGGAATGAAGGTTCTAGAGAGAGTTGTTTAGTAGTCCTCACCATTTTTGTAAAATAATGTATCAATAAATGTGATGAGGATTTATTTGAGTATAGATATTGTCAAGAAGATAATATTTGTATTTAAACTCACAGTTTTACTGTTGTAATAATAAAGTTATAGTTGTTTCTGTACCATATATTGACAACTCAGAATGGGTGATGTATGTAAGACCCCGAAATTTTTTAAATAAAAATGAATTTTCTTTATTTATTATTTTGAAATAGTAAGGGTTGATTTGATTAATGTGGATAGTTAAGGGTTAAATACGCAAATATTTCAAAATAAGCAAGTGGTTATAAAATATTCATTATCGTTGAGGAATATTCGTTTGGTCGTGGAATATTAAATGCTTTATCGGGAATATTAAATGCGACGGCCACTGTGCGACCATGTGTGGGCCCATAACTGAAAGCGATTGGATGAAGAAAACGACAAATATAAGTTGTTTTTAAATAACGAGCGTAGTTATTCACAGATTATCTTGTTGGAATACCCGATGGTTAAAACACACTAATACGCGTTGTTGAATAATAGTAGCACGCAGTATTGCACCAATTATTGATTCTTACGTAAGAAGGCACTACTCAATAATGGTTACGATAATTACCGTTCGATATTTTATTGAGTTAATAATTCTTTGCGTTGATATTTTATATTCTTTGTTGTTTTGATAATTGTCATTACACAAGATTTTTTCATTATCGAAGCAATAATTCATATTATCTCGAATAATATTATTAGATAACATTATTGGCAATGTCTAGAAAGTTCATCCTCAAGGAGAGGTTTGGTCACCTAATTGCGCGTAAGAAGAAGAAATTCTTATTGAAAGCCCCTCTTCCTGAGGACCTGCACCGGTTGTCAATATTGTGATTACGTAATATTATTTGTGAATAATTAATTATTGATTTATATGATGAGGAAAATATTGATTTTATGTGGATATAGATGGAGAAAAATTTTAAAATGACAATTGTTGAAAATTAATATTTTATCTTTTTCGATAAAATAATTCATTTAAATATATTATTTTAATAATATATTAACGGTGATATTTTTACAACGAATGTGGGATATATGAGTATACGAGGAGGAAGAGTATTTTTGTTGCAATAAATGTTTAAAACATGTTAAACATGTCGGTGGACCCCATTTATTGGTGAAAATTTGAATATAGCACAGAAAATCGTCCGTTTGTGGATTTGAGTCAATTTCTATTTGGAATTTGGGAAAACTTTCTTCTGCAAAGTTGTAGAGAATTGAAATTCCTATAAAAACTCGCGTGATTCAATTTTTTTTGATGAAAGGGCTATTTATTATGAATTATTGAAGTTCAAGCTCAAAATAATTGATTTTTTGGGAGTTTAAAATATTTTTGTAAGAAAAACGTTTTTGTTGTAATTGAGTGGCTCATGTGTTATAAATGATCTGAAATCAGATTTCTAAGGTGGGCTTGAATATTTTTAAGAATTATTATTATTTTATTAAATTTTACTGCTTTGGTGTTCTAAGCGTTTTCCTATAAATAGGGTCTTGGGTTAGAATTGAAAATCACACCGTTAAATCAAGTTTTCTCTCTATATTATCGAAATGTATTCTTGTGAGAATTTTGAGTATACTTTGAGTATTGCTAGAGCGGTGCAAGTTCCTTTAGCACTATACCCTAGATTCTAGCTAGAAATCTTGATCTTTCGAGGTAAGGATATTATTTTTTTCAGTAATGATATTATTTCTTCAATATCATTATCTTTGAAATGTTGATCTGAAGTTTTATCAAATTTGGAACTTTTTCATGTATGGGTTACTTATTATTCACGTTTCTTATTCATGAGTTCTTATTCACGAGAGTTACTATTCATGAAGTTCTTTACTATTCACGATTCTTATTTCACGAGTACTATTCATGAAGCGTGAAGATGTTTTTTTGTGGAATTTCTATCTTTTGGTGTCTGAGTTACTATTCACGATATCGACCTTTATTCACGATATCTGCCTTATTCACGTATCTTGGTCTTATTCATAGAAAAATAAAATTTCTTCTTTTCGTCCAAAACATCTATTCGGATTAACTCGATTGTATCCATGTTTTGATCATTCTTGAATTTTACACCACTATGATTATTTTTGAGGTATTTTTGGGCGTGGATAAAACCAAGTATCTGAATCCTTAATCCTTAATCCTTGTCATTTTGTTTCACTTTGGATTCGTTTCTTTAAAAAATATTTTCATCATCCTCGGTCTTAAATGATGATATTATGGAATATCTTTGGCTTTGTAGTGCAAAGATGAATGATTTCTTAAGAATATCTTTGGCACGTAGTGCAAAGATGAATGATTTCTGAAGAATATCTTTGGCCGTAGTACAAAATATGAACAGTGTTTAAATGAACATGACCAATGATGAATATCTTTGGCTTATAGTGCAAAGATGAATATTTGATTCGGATGTATATTGATTGATGTTACGGGGATAAAAGATGAGCGATGAACTTTTAAATTCATACATAGAAGATAGTAGTTTGCATTATCTACTTAACTCTTCTAATGAATTATTATTTTCATTTAAATATTGATTTAAAATTTGTTGTCTATTGTATTCTATTATATTTTTCCTGTTGAAGACTAACGATAATTTGTTGTATATTATCTTAGTCATAATATTCTTTATTGAGCTAGTTGAGCTCACCCTTTTCCTTTTTGTTCCATTTTTCTCGGGAGGCGAGAATATAAGCGAGTACAGTGGGGTATGGAATGAAGGTTTTAGAAAGGATTGTTTAGTAGTCCTCACCATTTTGTAAAATAATGTATCAATAAATGTGATGAGGATTTATTTGAGTATAGATATTGTCAGAAGATAATATTTGTATTCAAACTCACGCTTTCTTTGTTGTAATAATAAAGTTGTAGTTGTTTACATACCATGTATTGACAACTCGGAATAGGTGATGTATACCTATTTTGGGGCGCCACAATGTATACCTATTTTGGGGCGTCACGGTTGGTATCGAGTTTAGGGATATGATCTCTGCGGAGATCGGGAATAGAACTAGGAGGGGAGAGACGAGTAAATCCTTCGCTGTGTGTCCTACCTAAGCTTATTTGTTAGTTGGTCAAGATATATAGGGATACTTATGTGATATATTGATTTCCTTAATTAACCCTTATTATATGACGATTTTTGAGAATGTCGACCGAGAATATTAACAATGGAAATGAGACCGTGGAGACGCTTTGTACTCACCAACGAGGAGAACGCGTGCAGCAGTTTGGCAATGTTCCTCTTGTGAACAACACCAAATCGAAAGCGAGATGATGAGCGAGGGGATGTTTAGAAGCTTTTTGCGATTCATGTAAAACCGCAGACGAGGAGACTCGTGTTCAAAATACGAGAGGAAATGATAGCAATTCACGGGTTGTCACACAAGCGATTCAAAGAGTTGGGACCACCAGAATTTAAGGGAAAGCGAGATCCGATCATGGCGGAAACATGGGTCAAGCAAATTACCAAGATATTCGATGTCTTGGGATGCATGTAAAAACGAAGGTCCCATTCGCCACCTTTATGTTCCGTGGCGAGGCGATCTCTTGGTGGGAGTCTCATGAAGCGTACCCATCCACCGCACTCAAAGTATGTCGTGGGAGACGTTTGAAGCTATTTAATGACAAATACTTTCACGAAAGTGTTCGGTCGTATGAAGGAAGTGGAGTTCATCGATTGGAACAAAACAACATGACGGTGTCTCGATGCGAGGCAAAGTTTGCGAGTTATCCGGTTTTGCACCTCATTTGGTGGAGAATGAGGAACGATGATGCTGGATGTTTCGAGAGGTTTGAAACCCAAGATACAACAATATCTCATTTCTCATAAATTTTCTCTCTATTCGGATGTTGTTAATAGGGGCTCAATTGTTAGAAGCGAGATAACGAGTATATTCAACGAGGACCATAACCGAGGATCGTACCGAGAGATAGCGATCAATGAGAATAATGATAACCAAAGGCGGAGAAAAAAGCAGACGGACAAAAATGGTAACCACTCGGTGGTAATCATAGCCATGAAAATAGAAGAAGCGAGTCGGGAGGAGATTTTAAAAAGAGGAGATTTAACAATGACCATGTGAAGACGAAAGTGCGGCACAAGCGGGTTCTAAGGGAGAGAGAACGACCACCGGTCATATATTACAAAATGCGGAAAAGAGGACATATCGATCCAAACCGCCTCAACAGTTCAAGGTATGCTATAATTGTGGAAAGGAAGGACATATCGCTCGAGATTATGCGATGGCGAAACCTAGTTCAATGAGGGACGGTGACTCAAAAGACATCCTGTAAAAGGTAAAGTCAACGATTAGGAAGAAGCGTTTGTTGTGGTGGTCAAAATGCGAGAACCCAAACGAGGTGATCACGGGTAAGCTATTTATAAATTCTTGCGAAGTTTATACCTTACTTGATACTGGGTGCTTACCCATTCATTTATCTCTCCTGCATGTGCTCAACGTTTAAACTTGACTCAGGAGAAATTAGACTTTGACCTATCTGTGGAAACTCCGTTAGGAGAAACTTTCATCACATCCACTTTGTTTATAAATCTTGTTTGATTCAAGTTGGCACCATTACCTTACACAATGACCTTATCTCTTTAAAGATACTTGCTTTTGATGTGATTTTAGGGATTGATTGGTTAACTACTCATCATGCCAAAATTGATTGTTTTCGTAAGGTTGTTAGTTTTCATATTCCTAACTTGAACTTTGTTATGCGGATTCAAGCAACTAAACCATTAAAATCAATCAACGTCATATCTAATCATAAAGCTATTCGTTTATTAAAAAAGCGGATGTCAAGCTTTCTTAGCCCATGTTATGGATTTGAATAAAGACACGTCAAATTTGAATAATATTCTGTTGTTATTGACTTTCCCGACGTATTTCTAGAAGAACTTCCTGTCTACCCCGAGGCGTGAAGTTGAATTCTTTATTGATCTTGAACACGGTACAAAGCCCATTTCTAAAACCCCATATCGAATGGCTCCTATTGAACTTCGGGAGTTAAAGGTCCAACTACGAGAATTGTTGGACATCGGTTTCATTAAATCTAAGTACATCTCCTTGGGGTGCTCTGTTTTATTTGTAAAGAAGAAAGAGCGGGGAGTATGCGACTTTGTATTGACTATCGGGAATTGAACCATGTCACCATCAAGAATAGGTATCCTCACCTCGTATTGATGACTTGTTTGACCGATTCTGAGGGCACAATTCTTTTCAAAAATCGATCTTAGCTTACGGATATCATCAATTTGAAGATTAGAACTGAGGATATTCAAAGCGCGCTTTAGAACTTCGATGCGGGCATTATGAATTCTTAGTCATGTCTTTTGATGACTAATGCTCCTCTATGACTTTCATGGATATGATGAACCAGTATTCAAGGAATATTTGGATCGGTTTGTTGTTGTCTTTATTGATGACATCCTTATATATTCCAAAAGTCGTGAAGATCATGAGCACCATTTGAAGTTGGTACTCCAAAGGCTTCGTGAAAACAAACTATATGCCAAATTAAAGAAATGCGAGTTACGGCTTGAGGAAGTAGCATTCCTTGAGCACGCGAATGTGTCAAAACATGGAGTATCTGTTGATCCGTGAAGATTGAAGCAATCAAAGTTGAAGCAACCGAAGTCGGTGGTAAAGACGTAGCTTTTGGGGCTTAATGGTTATTATTGGAGATTCGTGGAAGGTTTTCTCGAATCGCTACTCCATTAACTTCAAATAACTTTAAGGATACAAAATTCGTTTGGAGCTAAGAATGCGAGAAAAGTTTCCAAAGAGCTTAAGAGAGACTTATTTGGCGACTGTTTAACAATACCATCCGGTTCGGATGGATTTGTTATCTCTGCCGATGCTTGAGCAAAGGGTTAGATGTGTTCTCATGCAACGTGGGAAAGTCATAGCCTATGCCTCATGCGACAACTTAAAGAGTATGAGAGGAATTATCCTACTTCATGATCTAGAGTTAGCGTGATCGTTCGTTGCTTTAAAGATATGGAGGCACTATCTATATGGGGAGAAAGTGGAGATATATTCTGGACCATAAAAGCCTTAAATATTTCTTCACTCAAAAAGAACTCAACATGCGGTAGCGACGTTGGCTCGAGCTATTGAAAAAGACTACGACCACACTATTCATACCATCACGGAAAGCGAGCGTGGTAGGCGGCGTTGAGTGAAAGATCGTATCACGAGGAACGAGTGCAATGATGTCAAGTATACGCGTAGAGCCAACTTTAATAGAAAAAGTTAAGGTTGCTTTCGAGCCACCGGCCGGAGGTGATGCGTATGAAGAAGAAAGAAATACAAGAAGGAGCTATTAGGGCGAGAATTGATGAAGAAGGAATACTTGAGTCCACTCTGCACTTTGTGTTCTAACGACTCGATTTGAAGTACAAGATTATGATGGAGGCACAATACACCATTTGCAATCCATCCTGGAAGTACTAAAATGTATCGTGATCTTCGACATACATTTTGGTGGAACAATATGAAGAGAGAGATTGCAAAGTTTATCTCAATTTGTTTAACTTGTCAACGTGTAAAAGGCGAGCATCTAGTACTAAGGGTCCGTTACAACCACTTGAGATTACGAAATGGAAGTGGGAACACATTACCATGGATTTCGTTCACGGTCTTCCTATGGTTTCTTAAGGCATCAATGCTATTTGGGTTATTGTTGATAGATTAACCAAGTCTTCTCATTTCTTGCCGATACGGAGACTTATTCCTTGAGCGTCTTGCTTGGTATGTGCGTGAATGAGATTGTGAGGTTGCGTGGCATGCCGTATCCATAGTTTCGGATCGTGACCCAAGATTCACTTCAAGATTTTGGGTTAGCTTGCAAAAAGCTATGGAGCGCAGTTTGCGATTTAGTTGACGATACCATCCCCAAACAGACGGACAATCGATCGAGAGAGGACTATTCGAACTCTTGAAGATCTATTAAGACTCGTGTCCTAGACTTCAAGGGTAGTTGGGATAAGTATTTACCATTGGTGGAATTCTCCTACAACAACAGTTATCGAGCAAGTATAGGTGTGGCTCCATTGAAGCATTATATGGGCCGAAAATGTCGTTCTCCATATGTTGGGATGAGGTGGGTGAAGCAACATTGTTGGGACTGAGTTAAGATGCGTGTATGACTCTGAAAAGATCTAAATGATTCGACAACGATACAAACGGCACAAGATCGACAAAAGAGTTATGCGGATCTTCATCGAAAGGACATGGAATTTAGTGTAGGGGATCATGTATTGTTGCGAGTTGCTCCATGGAAGGAGTTACAAGATTTGGGAAGAGAGAAAGCTCGATCCACGATTTATTGGTCCCATTTCAAATTCTTGACCGAGTAGGAAATGTAGCCTATAGACTTGCGTTACCTCAAAGTATGTCTCGTGTTCATAATGTGTTTCACATATCCGTATTTAAGAAATATGTGAAAGACCGAACCACGTTATAGAGTTAGAACAGGACGAAATAGCCAAGAAGACTTAACGTATGAGGAGGTACACATTAAGATCTTGGATAGGAAGGAGCATGTCCTACAGCAAGAAAGGTCATACCACAAGTTAAAGTTACGTGGAGGAATCATGCTATAGAGAAATGACACGGGAATTGGAAACGGAAATGAAAGCGAGGTATCCTCACCTTTTGAAACACCCCAGTACGTCGTCGATTTTGAGGACGAAATTTCATAAGGAGGGAGGTTGTAAGACCCCAACTTATTATTAATGAAATTAAATTTTCTCTATTTATTATTTTGAAATAGTAAGGGTTGATTTGATTAATGTGGATAGTTAGGGGAAAAATACGCAAATATTTCAAAATAAGCAAGTGGTTATAAAATATTCATTGTTGTCGGAGAATATTCGTTTGGTCGTGGAATATTAAATCTTATCGGGGAATATTAAATGCGCAGTAGCGACCGTGTGTGGAGCCCCATAACGTGAAAAAGCGATTGGATGAAGAAAATGACAAATATAAGTTGTTTAAAAATAACAGCGTAGTTGTTACCGTTAATACCGTTAATACCGTTAATAAAAATTGCTTTTATTATGACTTTCATCATAATCCTCGTAAACAAATCCTTTTAGTTGAAGAAATATTTGAGGGTTTAAGAAATGAGTTTTGTACTGGGGTCAATACAAAATTCAATTTCACGCTCTAAGTAGGCTAAGAAGTCTTCAAGAATACGCCAGGAAATTTATTAATAATAGAAATATCATTCAAAACTGTGACTCTCATCCAAGACTTGGATAGTACATCACATTGATACCAACTGTGACTTCTATCCCTTAACCTAGATAGCACCTCATAATGATACCTATAAACTTGCCATCTTCATTCACGACGTCGCCTACAGAAAGTCTGGCTTTGGTGCATTCCACACAAGGAAGTCAACTTCGAAAGGATCGGGGCTCTTTACTTATGGCTTGATATGACAATGATTGACTTTAGTAGTTTGGTTACTTGAATTCGCACAACAAGTTGGTTATGAATATAAAAGCTAACAACCTTACGAAAAGCATGATGAGTAGTTAACCAATTGATTCCTAAAATCACATCAAAGGCAAATATTTTCAAAAAGATAAGATCGACAATTAGCGTGAAAATGGTTATTTGAATCAAACAAGATTTAAAAATAGTAAGCGATAACGAAGGCTCCTACTAACGAAGTTTCAACCAATAAGTCAAAGTTTAACTTCTTCTTGAGTCAAATTTAAACGTTGAACACAACTAGGTGAAATAAAAAGTGGGGGTAGAATCGGTATCTAACACGGTATAGACTTAAGAGCTTATGATTAACTTACCCGTGATAATTTTATTCGGGTTCCTCGTCACGAGAAAAAAAGCGCTCTCTCTTAAACTACCTAGCTTTGGTTTGTCTTGGGCGACCTTTGGTGCCTCCATCCTAGTTGAATTTGTCTTGATGGCAACAAAATCGAGCTATGTGACCTTCTCTTCCACAATTATAACATGTTTTGACTGGCATGGCGTATGATTGGATGATGTGTCCCTCTCCTCCGCATTTGAAGCATATGATAGGTGGTCTTTCTCCTTCCTTAACAACGGGTCTTTGGTCTTGACGTCTTTCCATCATTGTTGAATTTCCTCTTCTTGAAATTTCCATTCTATTATCTTGGCCATGGTTACCATTTGAAATGATAATTTCCCCGATGGTTATCATTGTTCCGAGGACCACCATTGCTTGCCGGTATGATTATTATCGTGTTGTTGCTTTCATTACCTTTTTGGTTGAAGCCGACTCAACGGTCTCATGTGCTTCATTGCTTATCTCAATATTTTCGGATGTCATTTTCAAATCGCCACAAAACATGGGTTAAATAACATATCACATATTATCCTACTATACTCGTGAGCCCAAATAAATACCACATAAACTTAGGTAGGTCATACTAGCGAAAAGAATTCCCGTCTCTCCCTCTTAGTTCTTGTCTCACATCTTAGCCAGGATCATATCCTAAGCTCGATACCAAGCATGATGCCCCCAAAATTAGGTATCGTCACCCATCTTGGGTCGCCACTTACATGGTACATAAATTCAAATACAACTTACTAATATAACTGCGTGGTATGCAATACGACATAAAGCGTGAGTTTGAATACAAATATTGTCTACTAGATATTATACAAACTCAAAAAGGAGTCTTCATTACAACTATTATCACACTATTATTTCACGAATAGTGAGGACTACTAATGATATCCTCTCGGACCATTATTTCGTTCCCAGACTGCGTCCCGGTTATGTTCTCATTTCACGAGAGAACAATGAAAGAAAGGGTGAGATCAACTAGCCCAAGAAGAAATATTATGACTAAGATAATGCGAATAAATTATCATTAGCCTTGATAGTGTTAAGCGATAAAATACAATAGACAACTAGTTTAACTGCGATTGGAATGTGCAATCCATTAAAAGAGTCAAGTGAAAAAAAAGTCTACTATCTTTTAGGTTTTAAAAGGTTTTCATCAATTTTTATCACTAAGACTCGGTTTAATGAATAAACCACAATATCTAATCATCCCATACCACGATCGAGGATTTTCATCAATTTATCAATGGTCATGACTATACCAAATCACCCCGGTCATAATCATACCAAAAACTATCCATCAACGCATTACGAGCCACTTTGGGGACTTTTATCACATCATTTATAACAAGCCATGATTATACCGAATGATCCACAGTCATAATCATACTAAGTTCATCTATGCACGTAAGCGAAGATAACATAATATATCATGAGGATGATGACAATAACATAATAATTCAATAAAACAAGTTCAAGAATTATTTTATCCGAGAATTAATAACGTCCCAATTGTCAACAAGATATCTTTGTTTTGTAGAGTAAAATTCAAGAATGATCGTAAGAATATTTCCATGAAAAGATCTTTGGATGAAATGCAAATATCAAGGATATTCTACTAATTTCATGGAGTATAGAAGTTAAAATTTTAACCAATTTGGGTATAATAAAGAATGGAATAACAAAAGAAATCACCATGCATGCGGTGCTTGCATAGGCGAAAGTTATTCAACGTAATAATAATAACGGAACCGAAGTCGGGTGAAATTCACGCAAGCGGGATGATCCAAATGTAATAATAAATCTTTGAATAATAAACAATGGAACCCGTGTCCCATGTAAAAAACACGCACGTGATATTCCAATGTAATAATAAATGCGGAATAATAAACAATGGAACCCGTCCGGTAGTGTAAAACACAGACGGTGATATTCAGCAATGAATAATAAAGAATGGAATAACGAAGAAGATCACCAAGTATAGGGGATTCCATTATCTGAGTTATTCCAATGAGAATAAATAAGAATGGAATAACATAAGGATTTCACCAAGTATAGGGTATCCGCATATATCGGTTATATATAGGGTATACCACTTTTTACGAGTTATTCCAATGTAATAATAATGAATGGAATAACGAAGTTCTCTTCATGAATAAGAAAGAATAACACCCCTTACGGCATTCTGACAAATAATACCCTTACGGGTACAACAACAAATAATACCCCTTCTTAGTAAAAACCTTTGGATAACAAAGTAGTGAAGTGCCGAATACTCTTCTTTCTCTACATAGATTTTCTCTCTGTAAACTTCTCCTATAATTTCTCTCTAGAGTTTCAATTGAATTAAATAAGAAAATAATGAGGAATGAGCTTCTATTTATAGAAAAATAGAATGCATAGTAATTAATCCATGAATCGGTCCAGATTGATTTACTTTAATCGACGATCCATATTTAAAGAAAAATCTTTTAAATAAAATATCATATATTCTATTTATATAAAAATATTTTACTATGCAAACAACATGCAACACTATCGCAAAACACTATGCGTAATAAAATATAATATATTCTATTTATAGAATAACTTTAATAAAGTATTACATTTTATATAAAAAGATGTTTCGCTTTTATTACGTTAATAATACTGAATAAAACAAAAGCGTCATTATCGCTTATAATAATTCATATTATTAATCGACGATAATGGAATCAAACCGAGTGACTTCTCACATAAGCATCGATAATCAATACTGGTAGTGTCTACTATGCAACCACACGATTATTCTTTGTATTTTTACTACTGAGAGTAGTTCAACAGCGATGTCAGCGGTAAAACTTCCGTCGTTATTTCAATAAAATATTTTTGTCGTTTTCAATCCGACCAATAATTACATTATGGGGTCCACCAATGATTGAGTGGTTGTTATGCGAATATTCCTGCTAAACCGAATATTCCCAGACCAATCGAATATAATATAACCACTTGCTTACTTTGCAAAATTTATAAATACTACCCATAACTATAATATTATCTCAAATTCACACCATAATATTAAAAAATTATTTCGACAAAATTTAAATCTTTATTGATAAAATCTGGGGTCTCACAAGTATAATCTATATTTGACTAAAACTTTACATTTAGGCCTAGAAAAACAATTTTATAAGTATCTGAGAATTTTGGCCTAATATTGAAAAATGACCTTATATATTACTAGTTTTGTAATATAATTTTCAAATATATTCTTTTTTTTGGAGGACTTGTTTTTTTACAGTTAATATAAACCCATTTGGAATAAGGGAAAAAAAGAACTTGCCAAGATTCTTTAACAGAGAATAAGGTTAAGCGGCCCCGTTCAGGGGCATCCACCTAAAGAGTATTACGTTGCTTAAAGAGCATTTCTTTTAAAAATCGCCTTTTTATATCTCTCTCTCATTACACTACACAAAGACACAACTCTCTACTACTTAAAGACTAAACTCTGGGGCTATACAAAGATGAACTCTCAAGCTTGGCCGTTAATCTAAGGCTCTCTACTACTCGCCATTGATCTCCTCCAAAAATCGAAGCCCAAAATGATGTTAATCTAAGGCTCTCTCCTCGCTACACTCATAATACAAAGATCGACGCTAGAAAAGCCTAGAAATCTCGGTCATTTCATCTCATCAATTCGAATGGCGGTCTCCTTCATCTCAACGTGCCGAATCGTGATCTAGGTTGAGCCTTATAGTCTTCAGAAGAGAGAGCCCCTTGAAATCTCGACGTGCCCTAGAATCGCGATCTCCTTCATCTCATCAGTTCGAATCGGTAAAGGTTTGCGATTCTAAATTCGGTAATTATTGCTAGTTTACAACTTACAGTGAATGTGTTTTACATTAAATTGTTCTAATCAAATCCTAAAATTATGTAGGTTCCGACAAGCCAAAACCAACAATCTCCACAAAAAGCAAGTACTTTTTGACAATCATAATAACAAAGACAATGTAGGTTCCATATAGCAATATATTTATCTAAACAGCAAGTACTTTTTGATAGACTTTTGGAAAGTATAAAAAGTGCTTGTAGAAATATAATTCTTAAAAGAATAAAATTTTCATCCACAAATCCACCAAACAGGAGTTAAGAAATTTGGAGAAGTTTTGTTTCGATTTGCTATTGCTCGATTTCAAGGGCTTCGATTTTGATGGAGGGCTTTGAGATTTCAGTCACAAATTCACTGTGTAAAACACATTCGCGATTTAGGAAATGAATATAATTTTAGGTTTTGATTAGAACAATCTAATGTAAAACACATTCACTGTAAGTTGTAAACTAGCAATTACCGAATTTAGAATCGCAAGCCCTTACCGATTCGAACTGATGAGATGAAGGAGATCGCGATTCTAGGGCACGTCGAGATTTTAAGGGGCTCTCTCTTTTGAAGACTATAGGGCTCAACCTAGATCGCAATTCAGCACGTCGAGATGAAGGAGATCACCATTCGAACTGATGAGATGAAATGACTGAGATTTCTAGGGCTTTTCTAGCGCCGGTCTTTGTATTATGTGTAAGACCCCAACTTATTATAAATAAAATTGAATTTTTCCTCTATTCATTATTCTAAATTAATAAGGTGTTAATTTGATATAATGCTTTAGTTATGGGTGAAATGTGCAAATTTTAAAAAATAAGCAAGTGGTTATAAAATATTCATTTTTGTCGGGAAATATTCTTTTGGTCGTGGAATATTCTTTTTGTCGGGGAATATTAAATGCGGCACAACCTGACCATTGTGGGGCTCATAATGTAATAACCATCGGATGAAGAAAAGCGACAAAGTATGAATTTTTATAAATAACTTGCGTAGTTATTACTGTTAACACTTGTTGGATTACACGGTGGTTAAAATACGATGTCTGCGTGGTTGCACGCGAAGACACGGTATTGCAGACATATTGTTGAATTATTGATTAAATGCGTAAGAAGGCACTACTCAATAATTGTTACGAGAGTCACTATTCAATATTTTATTTTATTGATTCAATAATTACTGCATTGATATTTAATATTATTGTTGTTTCAATAATTGTCATTGCACAGTATTTCCCATTATCAGATCAATAATTCATATTATTTGAATAATATTATTAGATAGCATTATTATTGCAATGTCTAGAAAAATCACAAGGAGAGGTTTGGTCACCTAATTGCGCCGCCAAGATGGAGAAATCCTTATTGGAAAGCCCCTTTTCTCAGGAACGGCACTGTTGTCATAATTATGATTACAATAATATTATTTGTGAATAATTAATTATTGATTTATATGATACAGAAATATTTAATTGATGTGGATATAAATGATGGATTTATTTATTTTATGTGGTTATAAATAAAGGAATTAATGCTGAGGTATTTTATCAGTATTTTTCTCGGAATGGAGGTATTAAAAATCATCTGTTTGTGGATTTCGGATATTTTCGGTTTGGAATTTGGAGAAACTCAAAGCTGCAAAGTTGTAGAGAATTCGATTTCGTGTGGAATGGACATAAAATTCGTATTTTTCTGATAAATGAGTTATTTTCTATGAATTACTGAAGTTTCAGAAAATAAAATGATTTTTATTAAATTATGGGTGGGACCCACTTTTTGGTTGTTGTTGAATGCACATGGGCTGCTAATTTTGTTCAAAGATGGCTCACTACTAGAAATTCAACGTATAACGACGAGCTATAGCGACGGTCGACGCAGGCAAATCGTCATATATATGGTATCTATAATTTGACGATCGACGCAGGCAAAATCGCTATAGAATATCTATAGCGACGATTTCGTGTGAAGGCAAATCGGTATAGAGATTTTTAAAACATAAAACCCTCCCACTTTCTCTTAAATCATTTCAGTTCACTCTTTCTCTCTCTCGTTCTGATTTAACCAGTGCGATAGAACTTAGGGTTTTAGTCTGCAAAATTGATCGAAAATTTTGAGCTATTGAAGCTTAATCAAGGTACTTTTCTCTCATTTCTCTCGAGCGCTTTCACTTAATTCCTCCACTCCTCCTCACTTTCCACCCTCATTTCCTCATCTCTCTCTCGTCACCTGTCAGCTTTTCTTTTGACAGAGCCCATCGCAAAAAAAGCAATGATTGATCGATAATCGACTTTGTGGCTCAAGTGAGGAGTCGATCTACTGATGAGTTCGTTGGCTAGGGTGTAAGACCCCAACTTATTATTAATGAAATTTAATTTTCTATTTATTATTTTGAAATAGTAAGGGTTGATGTGATTAATGTGGATAGTTAGGGGTAAAAATACGCAAATATTTCAAAATAAGCAAATGGTTATAAAATATTCATTGTTGTCGGGAATATTCGTTTGGTGCGTGGAATATTCATGCTTTCGCTTCTGGAATATTAAATGCGATTTACCAGTAGCGACCATGTGTGTGGGCCCCATAACTGAAAGCGATTGGATGAAGAAAACGACAAATATAAGTGGTTTAAAAATAACAGGCGTAGTTATTCTGTTATCTTGTTAAAATACCCGGTGGTTAAAACACAAGAAGACATGGTATTGCACCAATTATTGATTCTTACGTAAGAAGGCACTACTCAATAATGGTTACGATAATTCTTGCTCAAAGATTTTATTGAGTTAATAATTGCTTTGCGTTGATATTTTATATTGTTGTTGTTTCAATAATTGTCATTACACAGTATTTTTCATTATCGAAGCAATAATTCATATTATCTGAATAATATTATTAGATAACATTATTGGCAATGTCTAGAAAGTTACATCTAAGGAGAGGTTTGGTCACCTAATTGCGCTGCCATGAATAAGAAGAAATTCTTATTGGAAAGCCCCTCTTTCTGAGGAGCTGCTCGTTGTCGATATTGTGATTCTGTAATATTATTTGTGAATAATTAATTATTGATTCATATGATGAGAAAAATATTGATTTTATGTGGATATAGATGGAGAAAATTTTTATTGTGATAATTGTTGAAAATTGAAATTTTATCTTTTTTCTGATAAAATAATTCATTTAAATATATTATTATATTTTAATAATATAATAATGGTGATATTTTTACAACGAATGTGGGATATACGAGTATACGAGGAGGAAGAGTATTTTTGTTGCAATAAATGTTTAAAACATGTTAAACATGTCGGTGGACCCCATTTATTGACTGAAATTTGATTATAGCATGTAAAATCGCCCGTTTATGGATTTCGGTCAATTTCTATTTGAAATTTGGAAAAACTTTCTTCTGCAAAGTTGTAGAGAATTGAATTTCCTAAGAAAAACGTTTTTAATGTTTTGTCACATGGTGGTGATGTCTTGGACCAAATTAGTGGGCGTGAAAATTTGAAAAATAATATTATTAATTTATTAAATTTTCGCTTTGGTGTTCTAAGCATTTTCCTATAAATAGGGTGCTTAGGTTAGAATTGAAAATCACACCGAAAATGAAGTTTTCTCTCTATATTATAGGCGTATTCTTGTGAGTATTTTGAGTATACTTTGAGTATTGTTAGATGGTGCAGTTCCTTCAAAGACTATATGCCTAGAATCCAAATTAGAAGTACTAATCTTTCGAGGTAAGGGATATTATTTTTTTTCATAATGATATTATTTCTTCAATATCATTATCTTTTGAAATATTGGTTGGAAATTTTTATCAAATTTGGAACTTTTTCACGTATAGGGTTACTTATTCATGAGAGTTCTTATTCACGAGTTACTATTCATGAGTTATTATTCACGATTCTTATTCACGAGTACTATTCATGAAGCGTGAAGATGTTTTTTGTGGAATTTCTATCTTTTGGTGTCGAGTTACTATTCACGATATCTGACTTTATTCACGATATCGACACTATTCACGATATCAAGACCTTCAATCAGAAAAATAAAATTTCTTCTTTTTGTCCAAAATATCTATTCTCGATACTAGCTTTGATTGTATCCATGTTTTGATCATTCTTGAATTTTACACCACTATGATCATTTTGAGGTATTTTTGAACATGGATAAAACAAAGTCACGAATCCTTAATCCTTAATCCTTGTCATTTTGTTTCATTTGGATTCGTTTCTTTAAAAATATTTTCATCATCCTCGGTCCTTAAATGATGATATTATTGAATATCTTTGGCTTTTGTAGTGCAAAGATGAATGATTTCTGAAGAATATCTTTGGTAGTAGTGCAAAGATGAGCAGTGTTTAGATGAACATGACTTAATTGATGAATATCTTTGGCTGTAGTGCAAAGATGAATATTTGATTCCGGATGTATATTGATTGATGTTCTGAGGATAAAAGATGAGCGATGAACTTTTAAATTCATACATGTAGAAGATAGTAGTTTGCATTCTCTACTTAACTCTTCTAATGAATTATTATTTCATTGCGAATATTGATTTAAAATTTGTTGTCTATTGTATTCTATTAGATTTTTCCTGTTGAAGACTAACGGTAATTTGTTGTATATTATCTTAGTCATAATATTCTTTATGAGCTAGTTGAGCTCACCCCTTTCCTTTTTTGTTCCATTTTTCTTCTCGGGAGGCGAGAATATAATGCGAGTACAAGTCGGGGTATGGAATGAAGGTTCTAGAGAGAGTTGTTTAGTAGTCCTCACCATTTTGTAAAATAATGTATCAATAAATGTGATGAGGATTTATTTGAGTATAGATATTGTCTAGAAGATAATATTTGTATTTAAACTCACAGCTTTTCTTTGTTGTAATAATAAAGTTGTAGTTGTTTACGTATGTGTATTGACAACTCGTAATGAGTGATGTATACCTATTTTGGGGCGTCCACATAGGGTTTCGGATCGGGTATGGCGTCTGTGTGGGCTTAGGGTGAGACGCTAGGTGTTTATGGTATGCTTCTAAATTTGAAATTTGGTGAAATTTTATGATTATAATTTATATATGCGTCCATCTTAAAATAATTTGCTACTTGAATTTGGTTGATTTTGCTTATTCCTATAATACGATTGTATGATTTTACGTTTAGTTCAAGATATAAATTTTGCATATTGTGATGGTGTAGATAGCATCTCTTGTGATGCGGACCATGCTTAATGAGGAGGTTTCTTATCTTGAGGAACCAATTCTTTATCTTCAATTGGCTTTCACAAAGATCTTTCTTGCGGGTGTATTTCAACTTCTCTTGGTTTACTAAGGTATTCAATTATGTGTTTTCTACTATATTGTTGAAAAAGCGAAAAAGTAACTTGATATCAAGGTTCTTTGGAGAAACAAATACTAGTATTCCACAAGAATCATTTAAAATTGCACAAATAAAAAGATTTAACTATCTCCTGCTACACAAATTATTAGTGGAGAAATGCCATGTCCCAATATTACGTAATATTATAAAATTTAAAAAGTACAAAACACACGGTTTTGTATCTCTCTATTGATAAGAACCGGGGCATTGACAGTTAGGATTTGTAATTGATTTTCTATCGAAGGCAACTCTTGTTGGGTTCATGCATTTGGTCTGTAGATCATTGTATCATTGCAACAACCGAAAAGAAGCTGCTTGGGATAGTTCACTTCACTAACAAGATCAGAGATAGTCCCCTGTGATATCCTCTATTTTTAAGCGGAAAGATGAGGTAAGAAGCTCTATTTAAGTTATTTTTAAGCGAGAAGATGAGGTAAGGACTTCTTGGGATAGTTCACTTGGAAAAGATGGTTTCTCTATCTGAACCAACATGTCCTTCAGAAAGCGGAAATCAATTTCACCAAAGGATGGATTACGGGCAAGTTACTATGTGCAAAACTTTTGTATAATATTCAATTACCAATTGCATTTGTTATATCTTCAAGTGTTTGAGGATTTCTTTTGTTTTTAGGATATGGAGCATTCCAGAAGTTCTTAGAGTGCAGATGAGACAAATGGATTGTAAGTTCCTTTTGCTTATCCATTCACTTTTCTAGTTTAAAGTTTTTTTAATTGCGGGAGATCTATCAAATGTATTAAACATGGTAACCAAGATCAAGATATAGGAGGAGTCTGCATGAATAACATCGAAGAAAGCTGGCGATCACCATTACGTAATGATTGACAATCACCATTACTAAAAATTGTGGAACATCTCATCTTTGTTGAATGCTTTCTTCGGAAAAACCACGTCAACCTCCGGCTTCTTCCGGAGGCTTCCAACCCTCTTCACGCTTGGGTCATGTCTCAACAAAGAAACTCAACACCTTTACTATATCAATTTCCCACTAATGAAGTAAGACCTTTAGTTTCCGATTGACCGCTAGAAGTGATCTTGGAAGGATTCTTGTTCATTAGCATTTCCTAGAAGCGGAGAGACATCATTTTATATTAGAGCGGAGAGACATCATTTTATAGAGACATCATTAACGAGGGTGGACACAATGTACTTGTTTGTGATGCTTGTAATGTTGTAATGTGAATGATTTTAAATGATGTATATAATATTTTTTATATTTTATTTTATATTGTATTTGTGTTTGTTGAATAAATGTGCATTATTAATTTTTTTTTAATATGAAAAGAATATATAGGCGACGGTCATCGATCGTAGCTATAGTGTTCTATATAACACATCCCTATAATGATTTGCGGTCGAAGCGTCGCTATAGACATCTATAGCTACTGATCGTGGCCGTAGCAATAACTCTCAAATGACAGATTAGTAAAAAGAGCAAATACACGATTTTGCCATGACCTATAGCTAGGGTCGGTGATGATCGCTATATAGCCAAAAAGACCGTCGCATATAAACTTTAAGCGACGGTTCTACGGCGACGGTTGGCGACCGTCGCTAAAACTTTTAATGACGGTCTTTTGGCTATATAATGACGATCGGACCGTCGCTTATAGTCGATTTTCTAATAGTGGTGATTGTCCAACCTAGCATGCGTAGAGAAAAGAAAAGAATTATTAATATTTTATTAATTTAGTCTCCTTTGACGTTCTAGCATTTTCCTATAAATAGAGGGCTAAGTTAGAATTAAAAATTACACCAGAAACAAGTTTTCTCTCTTTCTCTCTCTATATTATCGAGCGTATTCTTGTGAGTATTTTGATACTTTGAGTGTTCTTATCTGGTGCAAGTTTCATCGACTATATCCAAAATTCAAATCGAAATACGGTTATTTTGAGGTAAGGACATTATTTTCTTCTTAAATGATATTATTTTCTTGAATATCATATCTTAGAAATATTGGTGAACTTTTTAATCAAATTTGGAACTTTTTGTGTCGAAGTTACTATTCACGTATACGGCACTATTCACGTATACGACACTATTCACGAATACGGCACTATTCATCGAAAAATAAAAAATTTCCTTTTTGTCCAAGATGTCTATTTGGCTACTATCTTTGATTATATCCATGTTTTGATCGTTATTTTTGAATTCTGCTTCAAAATTGGTTATTATGAAGTATTAGTGATCTTGGATAAACTGTAACACGAATCCCTAATATTTGTCCTTCTGTCTCACTGGATTCGTTCTCTAAAATATTTTTTTATCATCCTCAGTCCTTAATGATGATATTATTGAATATCTTTGGCCTGTAGTGCAAAGATGAATTGTAAGACCCCAGATTTTATCAATAAAGATTTAAATTTTGTCAAAATAATTTTTAATATTATAGTGTGAATTTGAGATAATATTATAGTTGTGGGTAGTATTTATAAATTTTGCAAAGTATGCAAGTGGTTATATTATATTCGATTGGTCGGAGAATATTCGGTTTAGCAAGGAATATTCGTATAACTACTCAATCATTGGTGGACCCTAATTAAATAATTATCGGATTGAAAGAAAACGACAAAAATATTTTATTGAAATAACGGCGGAAGTTTTACTGCTTGATCTTGTTGAACTACTTTCATTAGTAAAAGTAAAGAATATCACGTGTGGTTGCATAGTAGCACGCAGTATTGATTATTGATCTTTATGTGAGAAGTCACTCGGTTTGATTCCATTATTGTCGATTAATAATATGAATTATTATAGCGATAATGATGTTTTGTTTTATTCAGATTATTAACGTAATAAAATGTAAAACATCTTTTATATAAAAATGTAATACTTTATTAAAGTTATTCTATAAATAGAATATATTATATTTTATTATGCATAGTGTTGCGTAGTGTTTTTTGCATAGTGTTGCATAGTGTTTGCATAGTAAAATGTTTTTATATAAATAGAATATATGATATTTTATTTGAAAGATTTTGCTTTTTAAATATGGATGAGTCGATTAAAAGTAAATCAATCTGGGCTGCTCATGGATTAATTACTATGCATTCTATTTTCCTATAAATAGAAGCTCATTCCTTCATTATTTTCTTACGAATTCAATTTGAAACTACTGAGAGAGAAATTATAGAGAGAAGCTATAGAGAAAAATCTATAGAGAAAGAAGAAGAGTATTCGGTACTTCACTACTTTTTGATATCCAAAGTCTTTTTACTAGTAAGGGGTATTATTTGTTGTACCTGTAAGGGATATTATTCGTTTGTATTCATGAAGAGAACCTCTGTTATTCCATTCATTATTATTACATTGGAATAACTTTGTAAAAGTGGTATACCCTATATACATAACTCAGATATGCGATACCCTATACTTGGTGAAATCCTTATGTTATTCCATCCTTATTTATTACATTGGAATAACTTTGATACGCTGAATCCCCTATACTTGGTGATCTTCTTCTTTATTCCATTCTTTATTATTCTCGCTGGAATATCACATGCGTGTGTTTTTACACCTGGACACAGTTCCTTTGTTTATTATTCCGCATTTATTATTACATTTGGAATATCCTGTCATGTGTTTTTACACCCACCGTTCCATTGTTTACTATTCAAAGATTTATTATTACTGTTGGATCATCCTGCCGGTGTGAATTTCACCTCGACTGGTTCCGTTATTATTATTCTGTTGGAATAACTTTGTCTGTCTGAAGTACCGTGCATGGTGATTTCTTTTGTTATTCCATTCTTTATTATACCCAAATAAGTTAAAACTTTAACTTCTATACTCCATGAAATTAGTAGAATATCCTTGATATTTGCGTTTCATCTAAGTATCTTTTCATGGAAATATTCTTCCGATCATTCTTGAATTTTACTCTACAAAACAAGATATCTTGTTGACAATTTGAACGTTACTAATTCTGGATAAAATAATTCTTGAACTTGTTTTTATTGAATTATTATGTCATTGTCATCATCCTCATGATATATTATGTTATCTTTGGCTTACGTGCATAGATGAACTTAGTATGATTATGACCGAGGATCATTCGGTATAATCATGGCTTGTTATAAATGATGTGATAAAAGTCCTCGATGGCACGTAATGCGATGATGGATAGTTTTTGGTATGATTATGACCGGGGGGTGATTCGGTATAGTCATGACCATTGATAATTTGATGAAAATCCTTGGCCGTAGTAGTACGAGGATGATTAGATGTGGTGGTTTATTTATTAAAATCGAGTCTCAAATGATAAAAATTGATGAAAACCTTTTAAAACCTAAAAGATAGTAGATTTTATTCTCTACTTGACTCTTTTAATGGATTGCGATATTCATTGCAGCTTAAACGGTTGTCTATTGTATTTTATCGGTTTAACATCTTTGTTGAAGGCTAATGATAATTTATTCTCGCATTATCTTAGTCATAATATTTCTTCTTTGGGCTAGTTGAGCTCACCCTTTCTTTCACCGTTCTCTTGTGAAATGAGAACATAGGCGAGACGAGTCGGGGAACCGGAGTAATGGTCCATAGGATAGCATTAGTAGTCCTCACTATTACGTGAAATATTGTGATAATAGTTGTAATGAGGACTCCTTTTGAGTTTGTATAATATCTAGTAGACAATATTTGTATTCAAACTCACGGTTTATGTCGTATTGCATACCACGCTTATATTAGTAAGTTGTATTTGAATTTATGTACCATGTAAGTGGCGACCCAAGATGGGTGGCGATACCTAATTTTAAGGCGTCACATGAATGATTAATGATGAATATATTTGGCCCATAGTGGCAAAAGATGAGCAGGTGTTGAGATGAACATGACTAACTCGGTGATACAAATGAATATCTTTGGCACAGGCAAAGATGAATATTCGATTAAAGATGTATATTGATTGTTATTACAGGATAAAATATTGATGATGGACTTTTAAATCTTAGCGGATAGTAGAACTCATTCTCTACTTGACTCTTCTAATGGATTGTTGTTTCAATTCTTGTTTTGATCTAAAACTTGTTGCCTTATTATGTTTTATCGATTTTTCCTGTTGAAGATTAATGATAATTTGTTATATATTATCTTAGTCATAATATTCTTTCTTTGGGCTAGTTGAGCTCACCATTTCCTTTTTGTTCCATTTTTCTTCTCGGGAGGTGAGAACATAGCAGGATCGAGTCGGGGTATGGGTGATGGTTCTAGAAAGATGTTTTAGCAGATCCTCGCTATTTTCGTAAAATAGTGTATGTAATAATTGTAATGAGAACTTATTTGAGTGTTGATATTGTCTGAAGACAATATTTGTATTTAAACCTGTATGTGTTGTCGTATTTTTTGCGACAAATTGTATTATTGAAATTGTAGTTTGCTTTCAGTACCATGTATTTGGCGACTCAGAATGGGTGTTGTATACCTATTTTGGGAGCGTCACATTATGAGTGTAGCGAGGAGAGAGCCTTAGATTAACATCATTCTGGGCTTCGATTTTCTGGAGGAGATCAATGGCGAGTACAGAGCCTTAGATTAACGGCTTCAAGCTTGAGATTTCAGTTTTTGGCGAGTAGAGAGCTCAGTCTTTGTGTAGTGTAGTGAGGAGATAGATATAAAAAAGGCAATTTTTTAAAAAGAATGCTCTTTAAGCAACATAATGCTCTTTAAGATGGATGCCCCTGAACGGGGGCGTAAGGTTAAGTAGCATAAATATTACTAACAAATACTTTGTTGTGGATCATTCCCCTTATTCAATTTACATAAATATATTTTTTTAAGAACAAATTTAAGAATTAAAATGTAATGCTCATAAAAAGTTATACTCCTCCGTTTTAAAATATAAGATCAAAATTAACCTTTTGAAGTCAATTCAAACTTAAAATGAACATTACTCATTGTAATCATTTAATGTTTCATAAATTTTAATAGATCGTTTCAATTTTAAATTTGAAAATATCTCAATTAAAAGTCAACAATAATCTTATAATTTAAAACGGAAAGAAGGAGTATGTTATTATTATTCTTTAGTGAAACTTAATACCCGTAACAAAAAAAAGTAGTCAAAATTTAAAGAGTAATGTTAGAGAGACAACTTATTCTACAACTATTTTACAATTTGCTGATGTGACATACTTTACCTCAGCTTTTATGTGGGGCCGAAGATTACATTAAAATAATTTATTCATCAATATACTAAAGTAGAGTATACCACATCAATAAATTATAAAATAAATTATGTCTCTAGTGTTCCTCAAATTTAAAATAAGGAAGATTTATTTGTAGAAATTTGGCTTGAACGACAAAATGAAAGCTAGTAGTAGTATTATAGTAAGACAGGCAGATATTTTGCAAAGGTCTAAGAAAGACTTATGGGCCATTTACATGTTGTCTCGTGCACGGTAGTCCTATTAGCTGGCCGGGCAAGCCTAGTCGGGCGGTCCATAATGCTCTGTTTTTGAGTTTTAAAATGGACAGAAAAAAAAAATGGATGAAAAATTTAAGTTTTCTTTTCAATTCTTATATTTTTGAATTTTTTTAATAAACGAAAAAGAAAAGAAATGGATATAAAACTTGACCACTTTTCCTGCCAAAGTTTTCCGTTCAAAATTGGCCTGATTTGGACGAAAAAAAAATTGGAATAAGTTTTATTTTTATAATTCTCATATTATCCTCAACTTTTAATATAATAAAATTTTAATTACAACTCACGTCCTCAATTTTAAATTTTCTATTATTTTCTATTAAAAACTCAGAAACAACACAAAGAAAAACTTCAAATTTTCTATTCTTTTCTTTTATGTTATAATTTAAGTTTTCTATTCTTTTCTTTTCTGTTCAAAACTCAAAAACAGAGTGTAAGATCCTAACAATTAATCGAATTCTTCTTATATGATATAAGAAGATAAGGATAATATATTAAGATGGAATGGAATTAATTATTTTCCCGCTCTTCTTTCTCCCATTAGATTTCATCATAAAATAAAAAAATTTAAGAATTGTAATTAGCTAAAGAAAAAAACAAATTGATATTCGCTGATAAATCTAATGAATAAATAATTACATTTACAAAACAATTCCTATCAATTAATATCACTTTTCTTTTCATAACTAACGATAAATATTCAACATATATGTCTAAAATTAAAATATTACAATAAAAAATAACTAACAAATAGAGTACTTACCGATGGAGTATTAAACAAAGGTATAATTATAAAAGTGTCCCTCAAAGTTTAACAAAGATTTATTTTTAGTTTTAAAGTAACAACTTTCTCAATTATATTCCTTCAAGTTTAATTTTTTTATAAAATTGTTCCTTTTAACATATTAATGAATATAAGTCAAAATTCTTCACATACATGTCTAAAATTATTGGTAATTATGTATTTATGTTCCATATAACGTGTGTATTGTTGTATTCGTACATTTGAAATGGGTCAAATGTGTATTCAATTATATAAAATATGAGTATTGACCTTAATATGTTAAAAAGAAACAATTTTATAATAAAATTAAAATTAAAGGAACATTATTGCGAAAATTGATACTTAAAGACTAAAAGTAAAATTTTGTAGAACTCTCAGTGACACTTTAACAGTTAACCCTTAAACAAAACACAAATAAATAGTGATAATCCAGTAAGCTACTAAGCTTGCCCATGTCAGTTAACTGTTGTACACGTGTCTAAAGTCAATCGCAGTAGACCAATCTTTGCTTTCGTTTGCCAAGTCTAGGCAATTAACAGTTGTTTTGTTTTTGGGCTGTCAATCTTATCCTATCTGTTTGCTCAATAAAGATGGCGATTCTAGCACTCTTCGTATCGGCGACGAAGCTCGCCGGACTCCTAGTAACGGTCACCTTCACCGCAAACGCCTTCTCATTCTCTCGTTACCGGAAAAAGAACCTCAAACCCTTCCACTCGCCCATCGACGAGTCCGCCGACACTCTCGCCGTTTTCAACACCAATACCTCAGCCGGTAACTCCAATCTTATAAACCCTAATTTCTGCATGCAAACTGTCATTTGTTACAGCAGTATTTTTTGTTTTCAGAATAATGTATTATGTGCAGCTGCTCAAACTTATTTAACTCTCCTAATATTCCCACTTCTTTTACATTAATTCACTTACAAGAGAATGAAAATAAAAATCATTTAGCTATTATTCGAATTAAAATAAGAAGCATTTGTGAAATGAAAATGAATATTTAGAATTGCCTAATTCAATTTCACTCTCTGTAGTTACTCCATATTTCACAACTTAAAACACTCCAGCATTTAGAATTGTCCCAATTTTTTTTTTGGAAAAAAAATGTTTGCTATTTGTTTATATATTCATTTTACCAGGTACATATACTAACCAAATGCTGGATGTGCAATATTCCGCCTAGTTAAGTTTTTATCATGAAGTCAATTGGTTATATAGTGAGAGGGGATCGTGGTCAGTTCTCTTATTGACCCCAATCAAAATTGCAATACGAGTAATTTGTTCAGTTAGAGGAAGTTATGTTGTAAGTTTGCTGAAGGGAGTCTGGACAACTCTCAAGTCTTTCCCTCAATTATCCTGACGAGCTTAAGATCTTATCTTTCTTTTTAATTTTTATATGACCACTTCATCACTTTCATCAGTTCTATGGACAGTAATACTCTCTCAAAACCGGTTTAAGTATAGCTTCTCAATATTAAATTTCAGTTTTGCTTATTTATGGCCCTCTGTCAATTGTCGTGGGTGCCTGTAGGGGCAAATTATGTGTGTATAATCTTTTTAGATCTCTGTGGAGATTGTAGATTTACTATTTCATAAGTGTTACTTTATTTACACTTGTTATAGGGTGGGCGTACTCCTTGTCCCACTCTACTTGTACGCTAGGTTTTTTCTTCTAATATATTATTTTCTATCAAAATAAAAAAAATTCAATTTTTTGTTTGATAGAGTTGACATTGCCTTTTTACTCTTTACAACATTGAGAATAAAATCACTGTTGGCCAGTCGGGAAACATTTGGCTTCATCGTAGTTGGGAATGCTTATATGATAGTACTTGTGGTTCTTTGTAGAGGAGGAAAATGAATTCTTTTTTGGATTGGCAACGGCACCAGCACACGTTGAAGACAGGCTCAATGACGCTTGGCTTCAGTTTGCTGAAAATAACCCTTGCAACAAATCAGAGACACAGCAAGTACAACAACCTGCGGATGCTATTATGGGTTCTGCTTCTGGTGATGGTGGATCTCAGCAAGCCCTGTTACCTGTGATGGAAGCTAATAATAGCATAAAGAGAAAGAAATCCCTTAAGATAGCTATGGAAGCGAAAATTAGAGGATTTGAGAAGTACATAGAAGAGGAAGAACCATCCACAGTGACTGAAGAATGTCATCATAACGTAGCTGCCTGGCACAATGTTCCACATCCGTAAGCCCAATACCTATATTTAGAAGCTGAATTTAAAGCAACTAGCATAATGCATATTATAGTTCTAGCTATAATCAACTCAGCAATACATCATACCTGCTATTTGGATCATCTGCAGTGGACCCTGCTCCACTAGTCCACTATATTTAGCTTTACCCATGATATATTCCTGCTAAATTATGACGTTTTAAAGAAAAAAACTAAGAGCCTGTGTAAACTTCTTCCTGCTAAATTAGGACCCAATAAATTCTTTTAAGTTGTTTTTCAGGGAGGAGAGGCTAAGATTTTGGTCTGATCCTGATACAGAATTGAAATTGGCTAAAGATACTGGTGTTCGTGTCTTTCGAATGGGAATAGATTGGACAAGGATCATGCCGGAGGAGCCGGTTAATGGGCTTAAAGAAACTGTAAGGCTTATGCTGACCATATTGTACACACACACAGTGCCACACACACATACTCACACATGCACACATTCACATTCATTATAATACCTAAATAAAATGTTCCTATACGTGCATGCATAGCACAGTGTAACCATGTGGGCATTTGTTTGTGTACCTTTCATGCTATCAATACGCCATAGTGCCATTTTCAAGAGTGAACTTGCAATTCAAATTTGATATAGTTTTGTTGTAATCATTCTGGAATTTCATAATAGATTACTTTTATAGATGAAAAGTTGCAATAAATTCAGATGCTTGACTTCTCCCTTAGGTGAATTATGCAGCATTGGAACGATATAAATGGATCATCAACAGGGTTCGCTCTTATGGTATGAAGGTGATGCTGACTCTGTTCCATCATTCTCTGCCACCATGGGCTGGAGAGTATGGGGGATGGAAGCTGGAGAAAACTGTTGATTATTTCATGGACTTTACCAGGTTAGGCTTCCCTCAAATGATAGGCTTAATATTGTTTTAATATATGCTTTTGGTTGTGCCATTAATTTTTCATCCCATCTTCATTATAACATATCACAGTGCCGTGCCACATTTTAATATTTGCTGATATCCATATAAACCTTTGAATTTTAGTACATATTTTTCTTTATTTTACTCTCTGTTTTTAAGTTTTAAAATGTTCAAAAAAGAAAGAAATGGATGGAAAAATAAAATTTTCTGTCTGTTTCTCTTGTTTAAAACTTGGCCACTTTTTCTAGCCAAGATTTCTGTCAAAAAAATGGAAAGATTTTGATGGAAAAGAAATGAATTAAGTGAATATTTTATACTCTCTGTATTACCCTCTATATACAAAACCAACAAGATTTCACAAAAGGATAAAGAGGTAATTTGAATTTAAATTTTATGGTTTTTTTCCTTTTCGTAAAGACACAAACAACACGATGGAAAACATATAATATTTATGTTTTCTTTTCTGTCCTAATTTAAGCTTTTGGTTCTTTTCTTTTCTGTTTATAACTCTCAAAGATAGTGTTATTTTAACTAATAAGCCTAACTTTCAAACCCAAGATTACAGAGTGATAATTGTTGATTTGGCGATTATTTGGGAAAAAGTATTGGGTGGTATACTTGTATTAGTTGTATATCTGAAAAATGACATGTAGAGCGGAGCATTGCAGAATTGATAAGTAGTGGAAAAGTCAAAGAAGTTTGATGTAGGATCATGCTAATAATATATCATTTGCAGCAGTGGCAGATATAGGTTGTTTGTAGTTGTGGTTAACTAATGTTACATCTTCAGATAATTACGTTTAATGCTAACCCTAATTTTTCTTGTCAATGACCCCAACTAATTTTTGATAGATAAACACAATCCTGTCTAGTGTCTACAAAAACTAAAGCGTCTACAGTTGATGTGAAGTTTGAAGTGGCGACTCTTCCTCCCAGATTTTAGTTGCAATACTAAGTCCATGGTCTACATACACTCTGTTTCGCTTGTGCTTTGGTTATCACTCTCACGTGTAAGAGGGGATTGCACATGAGAGGGAGTGGTGTAGAAGATATACACTGTTGTGACCTTTCTCTAATAATAATCTTTTAGAGAAACTGGTAAATTAAAAGGAGAAGTTTCATGTGCTTGCTATCCATTGTGACATTTTCTACCTTTAATGACATCATGGTGAGAGATACACCCTGGGCAGGATTTCAATTTCTTTGTTTTGTGAATGTCATTTTATTTGTATATTTAACATGCAGACTTGCTGAGTATATCTTGTGTGGGGATATTTTGTATCTCCGGTATTAGTTCCTGACCTCATTCATATGTTCTTCCACACTGCAGACTTGTTGTTGACTGTGTATCAGACATGGTAGACTACTGGATAACATTTAACGAGCCTCATGTCTTCTGTTTGCTCACTTATTGCGCTGGTGCTTGGCCTGGTGGTAATCCTGATATGCTGGAGGTTGCCACTTCTGCTTTACCAACTGGTGTGTTCAATCAAGCCATGCATTGGATAGCAATTGCTCACTCGAAGGCCTATGACTATATTCATGAACAAAGGTTTCCTGCCAAACCAAGCATATTAATTTGTTTTTCTGCCTCCATCAAGAATTATATATTTGAGGATATCCATGTTTGTGCTTCCCTGGAACACAAAATATAAAAAAGATATTGATAATTGTTATTATATGGCTATGTTAGGAAAGTCATTGTGCACTAGCAGAGTGTTGGTGTGTGTATGATAATATATATATATATATATATATATATATATATATATATCTACGCACGCATATGTGTGTACAATAATATGTTATCGGTTCCAGTTGCATTTTTTTGTCTCTTTCACTTTATAACATTGGGGACATCTGTTTTATTTCTAGGAGCGTGTTATTGAGATCACCTGTTGGAGTAGCACATCATGTCTCGTTTATGCGTCCATATGGGCTCTTTGACGTTGCTTCAGTTGCATTTGCTAATTCCTTGGCTCTCTTTCCATATCTCGATAACATTTCTGACAAGCTGGATTTTATAGGAATAAATTACTATGGACAGGTACTTTTAACTTCTTCACAGAATACTTCGGCTCCATTTGGAACTTGGAAAGCGCGGAGAAAAAGAAAGGAAAAGGAAAACAAAAATAAATGTAAAAAAAAAAAAGAAGATCTATATCAATGAAGATAAAACTAGCCATCTATACTTTTGAGAAATCTAATGTTGGGAACAATGTTAAATTTAGTGGAAAAAAATAAATGCTCCAATAAAATATTAGATTTCATTTCCTTTTCCAACTATTAGATAGATAAGGAGTAGGTGAGTGAGTGAGTCCTTCTCCCTCAAGTATTTCAAGTTCCAAACTTAGCCTTCATATTTTGTGTCTGTGCAACCTGACAAACTCAACATCAATTTTTTTTGTTGATCAGGAAGTAATAGCTGGTGCTGGACTGAAGCTGGTGGAGACTGATGAGTATAGTGAATCTGGACGTGGGGTATATCCTGATGGCTTATTCCGTGTGCTGCTACACTTCCATGAAAGATACAAACATCTAAATGTACCCTTCATCATTACTGAAAATGGTGTTTCTGACGAGACAGATTTGATCCGACAACCATATCTGTTGGAACATTTACTTGCAATTTATGCAGCCATGATGATGGTTTTGACTCTTGACTTACCTTATTTAATTCCAAAATTGTTTTGTCATAAATTTATTAAGTTGTAGAGGTGCTAATGCTAATTCTGCAGGGTGTCCGTGTTCTTGGTTACCTGTTTTGGACTATCTCAGATAACTGGGAGTGGGCTGATGGTTATGGCCCTAAATTTGGACTTGTAGCAGTTGATCGTCTCAATAATCTTGCACGGATTCCACGTCCTTCATACCATTTGTTTACAAAAGTAACAACTTCCACGTGTGCTTTCATTTCAATTTCATGTCCTTTCTTCCATATTGTGCTTCTCAATCATGTGTTGGCTGACATCTTGATTTCAGGTGGTGACTTCAGGGATAATCACTCGTCAAGATAGGGAACATGCATGGAATGAACTTCAAAGAGCTGCTAAAGAGAAAAAAACAAGACCCTTCTACCGAGCAGTAAATAAACATGGTTTTATGTATGCAGGTAGGCAGAATATCATGGATTCTTCCAGTTTCATAATCCAGTCTCACATTCTTATCTTCTCTGCTTGATATCATACTTCATATAACAAAAATTCTAACAAAGAGGTCGCATGTAATCCAACTTCTAGATAGTTTATTAAAGAATACTCTACCCCATCTCGAGTTAGACCTAATCCATGATATGATGTAGACTTGGGAATATCTCAGTATGTGCTCTAATTATAATCATTTTTATGTCCAAAATAAAGTTTCGGTTTTTTAAGAAGTACAAAGCAGTATTGAAACACAGTCATCAATCCACTCATTATTTGAATACAATGGACACTTGCCTGTTTAGTATGTGTGCTGGTTTCTGGCTTGTGAAGTCAGTTGTCAATTCACTTGTTATCAGAACACGAAGGACACTTATATGGACTTTTACCCATAATTAAATTGTGTTTCTCAGTTATGTGCTTTGTTTAGTTTCTTTCTTTCTATTCATTGTGCTGAGAAGATTCATGTCCAAGGTATGTTGAATGTACATGCTTTTTTCAACAGGAGGCCTTGATGAACCTATATTAAGACCTTATGTTGAACGAGATTGGCGGTTTGGACATTACGAGATGGAAGGTTTGCAGGACCCATTCAGCCGTTTCTTACGATATGTTCTCCAACCTTTCTCCATGAAAAGCAAATTGAAAGCAAAAAAGGGTCGTGAGAAATTGATTCTCCAACCCCTTGAAGTAAGTATCTCACACTTTTTCTTTTCTCCTTTTTTTTTGCATTTTTTTTGGGACAGTTCCCTTTACATTTCTGTCAAGCACATTATGAGCAATGTATCTTTCACAACCTTGATTTGCTACCTAGAAAGGCTAGAATCATAAAAGACCCTAAATTCTAGTACCTTTGACATGGTCCTTCAATAATTCCTGTTAGATAAGTTTCCATTAGCTTGGCACCTTGTTCCCAAGTACCCCCCTCCCTTTTTTTCTTTCCGAATGATAGGTTTACAATCAGCGTGCTTTAGTATGTTGGAACTTGGGAAATATGGATGAAAAGAAAAAGAAAGTATAATTTAAGGATAAAATATCCTTATATAGCACAAGTCTAATTATCCATACTTCTTTAATATATATTATCAAGATCAATATAAAAAATAATGCAACGGATGGTTTAAAAAAAATCCAATAGATTGTTTAGATTGAATTTTCTTTTCCTTTTCCTCCTTTTTCCTTAGTTTTCCAAGTTCCAAACTACAGCCTTTAATATTCAGAAGCTCATGAACTCCGAATCAAGATACCCTTGAGCATCTCTGGATTGCACCAATTTTTTGCTGTATGTACTTTTTGAGCTTGTGTTTCAACTGAACTCACCACATGCATTTGCTTTTTCATACCTATATTTTATTTATTTATGACATATAACTTTCTGCTCTTGCCTTACATACATATATATATATATATATATATATATATATATATATATATATATATATATCATGAATGTCTCTGCAGGTATAGTTCAGTATGTGTTTCTTGACATGCTATGGGAAGAACCCAAGTTCTAGCAAGCAAAATGGAACTACAGTTAGGTGTATGGGTAAATAATGTGAAGATGCCCTTGTATAGTTGTATTTGTTGAGAAAAAAAAAAGGATGATCGTCTTGAATTGAAGACAACAATTGTGCAACCTTTGACTCCCCACAATCAACGCATGGTCTCATTCCCTGTATCTCTATATTTCCTTGAATTATAGTCTCAAACGTAAATTTTGGCTAGTCCAAATCTACGAGGACATGAGTATACTTATTGGACATGAGTAATTAGTCCAACTTTTCCAGCTAATTTTGTTAATATCCGGCTATACTTGTTTGTTTTTATCATAATCAATTGTTATGGGTATCTAGTAAATGATAGTACAAGTTAAACAACCAAAATTTGTAAAATTTAGACTAAAATTTAATTTGCACCCAAAACTTTAATTCTAAACTCAATTTGCACCATAAGCTTTATTTTGAATTAAATGTCCCTTTTACTTTTCATGCTCTTTTTTCGTCAAATGTTCATTGATAGCATTAAAATATAAAATTTTAACAATTATTTTAAAATGATCGTATTTCCCATGTTTTAATGACTTAATAAGATGCAGAGGTATTTAATTAAAGATAAAATTTATGGTATAAAGATTAAAGTTTTAGGGTATATACTAGTATAGTATTCCCTCCATCCTTAATTATTTGACGTTTTAGAGTTTTTTATTTGTCTCTAATTATTTGACGTTTGTTCAAATTTAAGAGAATTAATGACAATTTTTCAAAAATTACCCCTCATTACTCTTTTTATTTTTTTGATACTTTAAACTTTTTCTCTCTTTCTCTCTCCTTATCCCAATAAAACTCTTATTATCCCAACAAAACTCTACTTATCCCAATAAAAGATTTAAGAGTATTATAGACAATTGAGTATTATATTTAATGTTTTTCAATTATTATCTTAATTCTTGTGTTCACCTTTAAAACGTTAAATAATTAGGTACGGAGGGAGTATTGGAATTTAGTCGTAAAATTTAAGTGCTTCCTTGGGATTGTCTTCAGTTGCATCGGAACTGACGAACGTTGTTTACTGCAGGTCAAGTCAAGTGGAAGAAGTTGATAGCAGATTCTCCGTCCTCAATTTCTTTGTTCCCTTTTGTCCCTCTACTTAAATTTTGACACTTAATCATTTACTTAACACTAATTAATTCTAAAAATAAATAAAATGACATGTATCAAAATTTAAATGAAATGACACAAGGGAGACAGAAAACTTGAGAACAGAAAATCGACTCCGGAAGAAGTTCTGCTTGGACTCATCCCTCCATTGCCATTGGAGTACTCCATTATTTATTATTGGGAGTAGTATTTGTTTCTTATTATTATTACATTACAGCCCCTTATCCAATACTACTAATATCATACTATAAAGAAAGTTGTGGTCGGTGTTGCTGGTAGGGTTTGAATATGATCGAACAATTATAATCAATCAGCCTTTGTATACGCCCCGTTTGCACCATTCCGGTACGTTAATTGAAAACTTGAAAATGCCAAGAAAATGTAAAATATGTACTTACTATCTCCGTTCTTAAAAAATTATCGTTTAACGTTTTTGCACATGGATTAAAAAAATATCACTTACCAAGTAAAATTTATTTAAAATTCCATCACTACCCATTTATGAGAAGTTGAAAACTATTAATATAAGAGATATAATTTCTTGAGACAATGAGAGAAGGTAAGGATAATATAGAAAAGTAAATAATTTATTCTCCTCGAAAATTGTAAACGACAAATATTTTAAAATAAATTTTTTCTTTTAAAATGACAATCTTTTAAAAACGGAAGGAGTACTTTATAAAAGTAGTTATAGTTATTACTAACATACTTTCAAATAAATGCAATATCAACAATGCTACTACTAGTACTATACAATTTAATAATAAATGACTAAATATAGTACAATATAGTACTAATAAATTTTTAAATATTTTCACCTTTAGTTTCCCACGATTTTTCTAATAAATTTTGAAATATAAAAAAGGAAAGGGCTGAAAAATAGACCAGCACGCCCAACTCCTTCCGCTGTGTTTGGGAGTTCTAAAATAGAGAGAAAAGAAAGTAGTACAAGGAAGTAGGGGTGTTTAAACCAAACAATTTTTTCAGTTTTTAGGAAAATCGAACCGGTTCGAACCGGTCAATTCGGTGTAAATATGAACCGGTTTGGTACCAGTACACATAACCGATACATACCGGGTTTTTGAGACCGGTTTCGATAGGCTATTTGGCTTGATCGGTATATACCGAACCAAACCGGTTGTACCGATTTATTTAATAATATTAAAAAAAATATGCTTGTGGAACTTATAGCAATGTATTTCCTTCTGTTTTTACTTATGGGTGTTGGTGACACTTGAAACTGTCTGCCATGGGTTAGTAATGTGCTTCATTGTTATGTGGAGCAGCGAAAAGCCTTGAATGCTATTGAAGTTTTATGCTTTTTTCTACTTGGATAAGCTAAATGTAAATCATGCTTTGCAGTAATGGACTAATGGTGGATCATGTTTTCCTTGACATCTGATGGTGGCTTTGAGCTGTTTTGTTGCTGACACAATGACACTGGCACACTGCTGCTGAGTGCTGACTGTTTTATTACTACTACTTTTATTGTTTTGTTTTAATGTTATGTCCTATTTTGGAGAATTATTGTTTTGTATAATATTGATGTTATGTCTTATTTTGGAGAAACTGTTTTATCATCTAGTGTATAATGTATTGATACTATGGTTAAGACATACCAGGCTCACGGGCTGTCTTGCAAGTTGCAGCATGAGTGCATGACTACTTTATGTTTAATCTTATATATGGTTAACACGCTCACAAGTCACAGCTCACTGCCATACAAATGTTTGTTTTGATTTACTTAATTGTGTGATGAGATTTGTTGGTGTCATGAATGGGTCCATTATTCACTGTCCAGGTATATAAAGAACAAGTATAAAACGGTACAAATCATGTATAAACCTAATCAATCGGAAACTTGTTTCGAGATCTTTGTTTAATCGTCTGGGTTTTGGTTCATAAAATTAGCTATTTTCGGTATACGGTTCGGTTCGAACCGACCCGGTCCGGTCCAATTTTATATTGATGAACACCCTACAAGGAAGGAAGTTTAGGGAAGAGAATAAGATTTTTTCTTTCTAAAAATTTCCTTCCAATGTTGTAAAGATTTGAAATTTTTTTTACTAAACACTTATCTTCCAAATTAAAATACCAAAATTATCCTTATAATAATTTTAAAATATAATTTCATAAAAATAAAATAACAATATACTATTTTAAGTAAAAATTTCCTACCAAAACTCATAAAAATAATAAAGGAAATGTACTTCTCTTCTCTCCTTTTTCTCTCAAAAATTTTAAATTCTCTATCCCATTTTTCAGAAACATATTTGTCAATCTCTTGGATTCCGTTATTTTAATTTTATGTTAAATTAATCAAAATTAACTCCAACTGGTGCCCTGTCTCCGCAATCTGTTACTCTCAGACTCGCTCATAAATAAGTCAATGGCCTTTGCAATTCTAATCCTAGAAAAATGAACATTTCATTTTTCTCTCTCTTCATTGTAAATGCTCTACCGATCCTTGCTTCATTTATTACTTGCATTAAACCATCAGAAGCACACCTAAAATCCCAGGAATATGATAGAGTAATTAATCTACCAGGCCAACCCTCAAGCCCACCAGTCTCCCACTTCTCCGGATACGTCACAGTCAACCAAGATCATGGGAGAGCCCTTTTTTACTGGTTCTTTGAGGCTCAATCTCAGCCCTCCAATAAGCCCCTGCTCCTCTGGCTTAATGGAGGTACATACCTAGTTCAACACTCCTATATACTACTATACTTTAGATAATAAATAGTACATAATTATGTAAAATGTGGTGGTTAAATTATAATATATCTGTTTTTTATGATTGGATTATCTAACTCTTTTTTCTTTATTACTTTGGTTTCTTGAAGGACCTGGTTGCTCATCAGTTGGGTATGGTGCAGCTGTTGAATTGGGTCCTCTTAGAGTAAAGAAAAATGGAGTTGGTCTTGACTTTAACCCCAATTCTTGGAATAAAGGTTGTTTCTTATACTTCTTGTTTTGGTAACTTTATAAAGTTTAAGTTGGGTTTTTAATATGGATCTGGGTGACTCTGAAATTAATAAGATTATTATTTAAAAAGGTCTTGTAATTTTATCCATATTAAATTATTAATTAAAGATTTTTTTTCTGCAGAAGCAAATATGCTGTTTGTGGAGTCCCCAGTTGGAGTTGGGTTCTCCTATACTAATACATCCTCTGATTTGGACAATTTGGATGATAAATTTGTTGGTAATTCACTGTCCTTGACAATTAGAAACTTACTCATTACCCACTTGTAATTTGCAAGTTAGCTAACCATCTATGTAATCTGTATCTTGCTTAGCTGAGGATACCTATAATTTCTTGGTGAAATGGCTGCAAAGATACCCACAATTCAAAACCCATGATTTCTTTATATCTGGAGAGAGTTATGCAGGTAATATAGCTAGCCAAGCTCTGAAATTTATTTTTTCTACCATTTTTCTCATATCTTGTGTTTATATGTATAGGCCATTATGTGCCTCAACTGGCAGAGCTTGTGTATGATCGAAACAATGATACAGCTAAATACCCACATATCAATCTCAAAGGTTTCATAGTATGTACCCTTTCATGCTGCTGCTCTGCTATTTTCAATTGGTTCAACAAATTTTTGGCCCTTTACTTATGAGTACTTCTATGTGCACTGACATTTAATTTTACCTGTTTTAAATGCATTAATAAATTGCAGGTAGGTAATCCGGAAACTGATGATAGCTATGATTATAAAGGCATTTTAGAGTATGGATGGAGCCATTCAGTAATATCAGACCAGGAATATGACACAGCCAAGAAAGTATGCGATTTCAAGACTTCCGACTGGTCCAAGGAATGTAATGCTGCCATGGAAATACTCTTTGGCAACTACAGGGAGGTTGACATCTATAACATTTATGCTCCAATATGTCTTCTTAACAGCACTACTTCATTAGCTGATAGTCATAGTAACGGTGTCTCTCCTGTTAAGGTGATTGTAATAACAAAGCATCTTCAATTAAACACAAACCTTTGCTTTTGTTAGTAGCCACATTTGAATTTAAATTTAGTGTTAATTTGCAGGCACAAACACATGGGTTCAATAGAATGAGACGCATCCCTGGCGGTTATGATCCGTGCTACACTAAATATGTAGAACAGTACTTCAACAGGATTAATGTTAAGAAAGCCCTCCATGCAAATACTAGTGTCCATTATAAGGTGTGCAGGTGAGTTAGCTACCTTATGCAATATTGTTTATGTCAATATGATTATTGATGTGTTAAAATTATGTACTGCAAGTGCACAGTGTCGAATTGAAGAACTGACCAGTACAGGTCGAACCCATAGAGACTAGATTAATTTTAATATTTCCTTAATATCTATTTTAGGCGAATTATAAATAAAGATTGAGAATTGATTAACTAGAATATGAGAACTAATAATGAAAAAATAATCTAGGAATCTGAATCTATTATATAATAAACTTAACATAATTCAATCTCTTCTATTTTTAAAACTCAAATATGATTTTTATCTCCCTTCCCTTTAATTTAGTAATTTACAATTAACGTGGGCAAGCATAGACTATGAAAATTTAAGGATTACGTATAACCTATCAAAACTTCTTTGAGCAAACATGGATTATGAAAAGTTCAAATCTTAACAATAATCTATCAAAACCTCTTAATTAATTTAAAATCACATAAGAACTATAAAACGAAGTTATTTCAATAACGAAACATGAAGGCAAAATCAATTAAACGTAAAGGAATAAATAATAGAAGAGATGAAAAATATTATCAAAAATAATTATTTAATTTATCTTCTTCCTAGATTAAAGAAATTAGCTAGAAATGAAAAATAATTAAACTAACTAAAATAAAGAAAAGAAGAAGATTAAAATAAATAAGAAAATTCCCTTTAATTAGCGATCATCCAACGAATGTACAATTAAGAAATAATTTAATCTACTCCTAAACTAAACTAATATAATACCTAATACTTCCTCTCTAAAATAAGAAACCTATTTATAGGGAAAATAAATTTGTGTCCTAATTTAGATTCATTGAACTTTGACACTTTTGTTCTTTTTTTTTTCTTCTTTCCTTCTTGGCTTCAAACTCTATATGGCAATCTCCCAAGAATCATTTTTCATCTTTAAAATCTGTAAAATTATGTTTTACTTATTCACCAAGACAAACAAGATAAATTCAATATTGCTCCACCTCCTTCCTTATTCTTCTTGCATCTTTCCTTCCATGAATAAAAGCTTGCTTAAATACTGATTGATCACTAAGATTTTGACTTTATTGCAACAAATATTAAATCCTATAAAATAAAATAAAACATATTAATTTAATAAACTAATATAATTAAAAGGAAAAAATTAGGGATATTAAAATGTATGAATTGTGTGTCCATCAATTATGTTCATATTTCTTGTTCTCTCATTTATATTCTGCTTATCAGTAGCTCTGTCTAATATAACATCTTTTCTTGACTCAGTGATCTTGTTTTTAATACATACACGTTAAATGTCTCGTCTGTTCTACCGATCTACACAAAACTTGTTAAGGGTGGGCTCAAAATCTGGATTTACAGGTAGCTCCATTCATTTCTCCGCATTAGCCATTGTATTGTATTGTATCTTAACCGTATAAAGATAACCTTTTTCTTTACAATTTATGAAGAAATAACACTCTTTTTCCCAAAAGAGGGATTGTACTATACAGACCTCAGCATTCTATTGGCATACTGGTCAGCATTAGAACCATATGGATTTTGAACTGACACTATCAATTTACTTTAATTCACATGGTAAATTTCACAACATTTGGTACATATCATCCTCCATATTGTTACACTGACTGATGCAAGTTAGAATCTCTTACCTGGAGGTAGTTGTATTGAACGTATCCGCTGCCTGTGGTTGAGTGGAGAGAGTTCAAGTGTTTGTCAATACGGGCTAAAAGAACAGATTAAGCAGGGGATTAAATATTGACTGAACAGATTGTTGGCCAATTAGTGATACCTGAAGGCCAACTTTATTTTCGGCTAAAATCAAATTGCAATTGTCTAATAATTGCACAAGATTGACTGGGGTAAATTATATATGCCAAACTCATAATTTATACTCGAGAATATGAACAAAATATGATGTATGATCCTTTCCGAAAATAAACTCCCATCCTTAAATACCCACGTGTTGCAATTGGATTTATTGTCACTTTTTGTTCTCTTTATAAAAAAAACTAATGTAATTTAAAAATCTTTATTCTTATGATTTCGCTTTTTGTGCTTATTTGTAATAGTGGGGACTGTGATGGGAGAGTGCCAGTTATAGGGTCAAGATACTGTGTTGAAGCTCTTGGGCTGCCTCTCAAATCCTCGTGGCGTTCTTGGTTTCACAATCAACAGGTGATTGGCTAGCGTATATCTTTCCTAATCCATTTTATATTACATCAACTGCAAACCCAAATTCTTGTTGCTTCTGATTCTGAAGGAAACTCCACCAGTTGTTTTCGACTTTTTGTTCAAATTCCTGTAAATGATAGCAAAAAGATTGTGGGTTTTTTGTTTTTGTAAGAAAAAAAATTCAATGAGTTATCAATATCACATATATTAGCGAGACAAGTTGCATATATAGCCCCAAGTGGTTTAAACTATAAGCAAATCAATGAGTTTATATATTGTTTTTCTTGTTGGTTGTAAAACTTGAAAAATTGCAGGTGGGAGGGAGGATGGTGGAGTATGAAGGGTTAACAATGGTGACTGTGAGAGGGGCGGGACATTTGGTACCTCTCAACAAGCCTAGCGCGGCTCTGTCTCTAATACACTCTTTCTTGTCTGGGCAACATCTCCCTACAGTCAGATAGATGATATTATTTAGTTCTCCCACTACAAGGTGTGTAATTCTCCTTTTCTGATAGTACATTCTTGTGACAATTTGAGTTTGGTTGCTAATAATAATTCGGTTGATATATAAATTTGATATCTTTATTAAAATTATATGCAATTTGATTGGTGTTTGCATGCAACATTAATAGTGAATGCAGATTTTGTAGGATGAGTCGAGATCCGGATCATATAATTTATTTATTCTATTAAGTTGTTTATTGTGATCGCCGATCGGATGGATGTTGCCGTATATTATTGAATTATCTAACTGCATGCCCCCACATGCTCATTTACAAAATATATTAGTTATAATAGGTAGACTTTTTATATTTTTTTTTGAAAAAATCCCATTTTCACATTAAAATATGTAAAATATGTTGATATATATATATGAGAAAAATATATGTGCACAACAGTCGGCTATGGCCACAGGCAAAGTTACATACATCATTGTGGGGTCAATTGACCCCACTGAAAAAAATAATTGCTTTATAATGTAAGATAAATTTTAAAATTTTTAAGTATTATGTATAAATTGACTCTATTAAAATTTTATAAAATTTCTATTATACGGGGTCAAATTAAAAATTTATAACTTTGTCAATCAAATTTTAACCACATATGACTCACATCCTCTCAATATATGTATATCTCTTTATAATATTTTAAACTAAATAGTAATTTAATTTATATTATTTTTAAAAATAATTAATGAATTAATTACATATGAACAATTATGATTAAAAATTCTATTATTAGTCAATATAGTAGTGTATATATACCATATATTATTACTTATTATATTCTCATTGTGTGTATATATATATATATATATATATATATATATATATATATGTGTGTGTGTGTCTGTGTACACAAGACGAGACTCGTAAATACAAAAGTATTAAAAAAAATGGCTCGTGGACACTGCCTCCGAACTCCCGCCAAATTATTTATATCATAGTAATAATTTTGACCCCACTAAAAATAATTTTTGGCTTCACCATTGGCTATGGCAACGGATTTTTATTTATAAAACCGTCATTATAGTTATTCTCGCTACTACTGACGACGGGTGAACTGTCATGCTATAACCCAAAAACCCATCGTCATAACCCGATCGTGTAATGTATAACTATATATATATATATATATATATATATATATATATATATATATATATATATGGGTAGTGATTCATAACAACCATTTGTTATGAACGATCGCTATTCCTTCTAGTCGCCAGCACAACTATGACTAAATTTCTCTAAATTTTATTTGGATCTGGTTATTGTTATCGTGCATTTGCTGCATATCAAAGAGAGTATTTGGATGTTTGTTTATCATTGATATCACTCAACCTAATTTTTTTTATTGCAAATGGTTTTAATTTATGTTGGTTGAAGCAATATATGGAGTTTGTTTTAGGCCTTTCATCCAGTTATTAGAATAATTTATGACTCGACCATAGTATTTAAGATGTAATTTTTAATGTTTTATTTGTAAGTAATTTCAATAAATTGATATCTATTTATTGATATATTTCATTATTTACTTGAAAGAAATAATTAAATACATAAGTCTGAAATTTGGGTGTAATATAAAATATGGGAGAAGGGTCAAAAATGCCCTTGACTTTTACCGCGATGTCTATTGAGCACCCTATACTTTTTTTTGTCCAAAAGTATCCCTAAAGTTACAATTTTTGGGTCAATTGTACCCCTGCCATTGACAGACATGCCAAATAGACTAACATCCGTCCAAATTGCTTACGTGGCTGCCACATGGACGGATTAAATAAGTACTAAAATACTAATAATAAAAACAATAATAATAATAATAATAATAATAATAATAATAATAATAATAACATTAACAATAATAATAATAATAATAATAATAATAAAATAAAATAGTAATAATAATAAAAATAAAAATAAAATAAATAAAATAAAATAGCATTTTAGTATTTAAAAATATATAATACTAATATTTTATAAAATAATTAAATAAAAATATTTATATATTTACATATTACATTGTAAATATGTAAAATACTAATTACATTGCTTACACTAATTAAAAAGGAGCGTGACCACTATTCCCAATTCGCTTTCTCCGTCCACTCCGATCAAAAGGAGCGGTAGCATGTTATGACTTTCTTTGAAATCGGAAGTTACAGGAGAGAACTAAACTTGCAGGAAAGAAGAAATTAATCAAGAATAAAGATTCATGTATTCCATAGATCTCAAATCGATCCTAATAGCCATAGTAGAGCTCACCAAAGAAGAATACACGCCATCACCATGCTCAAAGACATGACACGTAACAAACTCCAAACAGACTCATAAAAGAAAGACTTAAGTACCCTCACTGAGACAAATAGAAAGACTATTTTATCCCTCTAACCATTTATTAGGTAATCAACTAAACTAATTAAGCTTAACAAGTAATCTCCCAACAATTATCCCTCCCTTAAGAAAATCCTTGTCCTCAAGGATTAAAGTTAGGAAATTCACTGCAGATCTTTTGCCATTCTTCCCAAGTAGCATCCTCAGGTATTGTGTTGGACCATTGCACTGAACCATAGTCACAAATTGGTTGTGTGCTTTGATAATTTTCTATCAAGGATTGCAATTGGTTCAGTTTTCAGCCCCTTCCGCAGTCACTTTAGGCAAACAGTAGTTTGTATAACTTTCTTCCTTCCAATTTTCTTCTTGAAATGAGACACATGGAAGACATCATGAATTTTGGCTTCGAGGGTAATTTAAGTTGATAGGCCACCTTTCCAACTCTTTTAACTATGGAATAAGGTCCATAGTATTTAGCAGATAGTTTGAAATTCTTTCTCACACTAACAGAAGACTGCCTATAGGGTTGTAACTTAAGAAAAACTTCATCTCCCACCTCAAACTCCCTTTCAGATCTTTTTCTATCTGCATACATCTTCATTCTTTCTTGAGCTTCTGCAGATTCTCCTTTAATAGTCATTGCCGTAATTTTTCCCCATCTCCGCACAAACATCCGTGACCGCAGATTCCTCTTGTGGCTCTGGCCCGATGGTAACTTCAGAATCGGAGGATCTATTCCAGTCAAAGTTTTGTAGGAGTCATGCCAATTGATGTATGAAAATTGGTATTGTACCACCATTCAAAGAAGTGTCGACCCACTTTCTCCATTGAAGCGGTGTTTATGTCCATCATGCACCTCAAGTACATCATCAATACATTGGTTGACCTTTTCACTTTGGCCATCATTTGGGGGTGGTAGTCAACTTAGCTTGATTTGTGTCCCCATGGCTTTAAAGAGTTCCTTCCGAAACTACTAATAAAGATTTTATCTCTCATGATATAATGGCCTTTGGAGTTCCATGTAGCTTGATCACATGATCTAATACTAACTGTGCAACTTGTGAGGCTGTGTAAGGGTGTGATAGAGCCATTAAATGACATCCTTTGGTGAACTTATCTACTGTTACCAATATAGTGTCCTTTTCATCAGATTTAGGCAACCTTTCCACAAAGTCCATCGTTATGACTTCCCAAGCTTGATTAGGAATGGGAATTGGTTGCAGTAAACCTGGAGATAATACATTCTCATGCTTATTCCTTTGGCACACATCACACTGTTTGACAAATTCAGTTAAGTCCTTCCTCAACCCTGGCCAGTAGAAAAGGGCTTCAACCCTCTTAATAGTGGCTATTAGTTTCTTCCTCAGCTCTCCCTGATTACCCACATAAATTTTTCCCTCCTTCCTCTAGACTCCTTCTTTCAGACTGAAGAGTGGATTAGCACCTGGATTCATCATTAATGGGGCCAGAACCTGTTGTGCTTCTAAGTCCCCTTCCAAGCTGCCACTGATTTCATCCTTCCAATTTGGGCTTATTTCTGTAACTGTGGTGCACCTGATTGCAGTCTCATATTGCCTAGATAAGGCATCTGCCACCAAATTGCCCTTTCCCTTTTTGTACACTATAGTATAATCAAATCCAAGCATTTTTTATACCCATTTACATTTGCTGCAATTGTTGTTACATTACGCCCATAAAATATTTCAATGCCTCATGGTCTGCTTTTAATGACAAATTTCTATCCTAATGTATAAGTTCTCCACCTACGGATAGCCATAATAATGGCTAGCAATTCCTTCTCATAAGTTGATAGCCCCATGTGTTTGTTTGCTAATGACTTACTGAGATAGGCCAAAGGTTTGCCCTCTTGCATCAAAATGTTTTCAATACCACCGACATGCATCCGCTTTCTATGATGAAAGGTTTATCAAGTCCGATAAATGGTGTAAGACCTTTGAGTAGAAGACAAAACCTCTTTCAATCTACAGAAGGCTTCTTCAGCTTCTTTTCCCCACTGAAAGGCTCCCTTCTTAAGCAGGTTGGTTAGAGGTTTGGAAATAATTCCATAATGCTGTACAAACCTTCTGTGGTAGCCTGTGAGACCCAAGAAACCCCTTAGTGACTTCAAATTTTTGGGAACTGTCCATTTCTTCATTGCTTCTATTTTGTTCTCATCCACTGCCACTCCATCTTCTTTAATTACATGGCCCAGATATTCAATCTCAGATTTACAAAAGTCACACTTACTTCTTTTAACAAAGAGTTGATGCTTCCTTAAAAGTAAGAGTACTTTTCTCAGATGTTGTTTATGATCTTCCAAGGAATGGCTGTAGACCAAGATATCATCAAAGAAGACTAATACAAACTTCCTCAATTGTTGACTAAACACCTCATTCATTACGCATTGGAAAGTGGCTGGTGCATTGGTTAAACCAAATGGCATCACCATAAATTCATAATGTCCTTGGTGGGTTTTAAAAGCAGTTTTTTGAACATCCTCATCTTTGACTCTTATTTGGTGATATCCACTCCTCAAATCCAATTTAGTGAACACTTTACTTCCTTTTAGCTCATCTAGCAGCTAAATACATATGATAGGTATAGGAAATTTGTTCTTCACAATGATGTTATTTAAAGCCCTATAGTCCACACAAAATCTCCAAGTGTTATCCTTCTTTTTTACTAAAAGAACTGGTGATGCATAAGGTGAAGTGATGTGCTTAATAATACCATTATCCAACATTTTTCTAACCAACCTTTCAATTTCTGTTTTCTGTATATAAGGGTACCTGTATGGATTGGTATTGACTGGTTTGCTGCCTGGAACAATTGGTATGTGATGGTCTTGGCTTCTTACTGGTGGCAGCCCTTGTGGCTCCCTAAAAAGATCTTCATACTCATCTAGTAGATTTTTTATTTATGTGGGGGGTGACTGATCACCTAATTCTGCTCCTTCCATAGCTGTTAATTGGGCTAAAAAATAAGTCTCTTCTTTGGGATTCCAATGGAATGTTTCTTGTATCTGCATACTATAGAAGTTAGGGGTTTCTTCCTGGTTCCCCAAAACTATCTTCTTTCCGTTACCATGAATCACCACTTTCTTTTCTTCAAAGTCAAATAGTATAGATCGACAGCTTTTCATCTATCAAATGCCAAGATAAAGATCATATCCACCAAAAGGAATCACATACATTGGTTTGAAACTTCCTCGCTCCATTTGCCGTAAAATTTGAAACTATTCGCACATTTGATGGAGTCCCCATTGGCCACAGTTATTTTTACTGGAGTACATGGTTCAGTGGGTAGTTGAAATTGCTTAACCACAGTGGTAGACACAAAGTTGTGTGTGGAACCACTGTCTAGAAGCATACAAATCTGTTTGTTCTTAATCATGCCCTTCAACTCGATGGTGTGAATTCCACTAGTACCAAATGATGGCATGTAAGGAGACCCCACAATTATCTTCCCATTGTAATGTCTCTTCTCCTTCATCATGAATTATCATAGCCATTTTGAAATTTCTTCCTCTCGCTTTGTTGTGGGTTTTGTTTTACGCTTTGTTCTTCTTCTCGCAATCATGATGTAGATGTGTTTATTCTTACACTGTGCCTACGAAGGTATACCTCATCACAAAGGTAACACAAGCCTTTATCTCTCTAGCCGCCATCTCGTTTGCGATCGGCCTTTTAATAGGATAAGTTTTAATCATTCCCACTTCCTTTATTGCTTACTGGTAATTCTTTTGGTAGAGGTGAGTAAGACTTGAAGGAAGAGGCAGTATTGTAGCCTCCACCCTTATGTGAACTTGATTATCTTCTGTCCAAGGACTCCAAGTGAACTTCTTGCCCTTTTGCCTGATTAATTGCATCTCCGAGAGTCGATTGGTTTCACTACGTATAGAAATCATAGTAATTTCATCCTTTAACCCACTTAAGAAACTCTCTACAAAATATTCTTCTGTGTGACCTTTGTTCTGAGCCAACATAAAGGTTTTTAACTCCTCAAACCTTTTGATATACTCATCAACTTTGCCTCTTTGTGTAAGTTTATTAAATTGACCAGTCAAGTTCTCATGTGCTCTAGAGGCAAATCTACTACAAACATGTTGAATGAAGTCCTCCCAAAGCAACCAGGGGTTTTCCTCTTGAAGAGATTGGTACCAAATATCAGCTTCTCCCTCCAGATAGAGAGCCGCATATAGAACCTTAGTTTTGGAGTCCATGAGAGGATTCAACTGGAAAATTTTTTCACACTTTTTCAACCATCCTCTAGGATCTCTTCCTTCGAATTTTGGGAAGTCCATTTTTGGCATTGGAAAGGGCAGAAAAGGGTTGTGAGGCCCATATTGTGGAACTTCAAGGGGAATTCCCCAAGATTGTGGGTTACCAGTGGTGGAGTTTGGTCCATATTGCATATAAGGGTTAGAAGAATTATGGTGTACTGAATACAAATTGCCAGGGAAATGTGGTCCAGGCATAGACTGGGTTGTTCCTATGGAAGGTGGAGGTTCCACATAGGGATTCCATACGTCTGAATGGTGGTATTAATCTGATTATTTGTATAGGGTCTAGTGACGGGTTTTGTAGGTGGATGTGTAATTATGTGGCTGAATGGAGTTGTAGGTACTTGATTATTGTTTGGAATCTGAATGAGAGGTCTTGTAATAATGGAAAAATTATTATTGAAGGAATTGAAAGTTTGCGGTGTGGTTAATGGAGTAGAAGTGGTTCCAATTTGAACAAGGGTAGCAGGTACAGAGATAGGACTAATAGACTGTGAAATCAATGAAGGATTCATCAAATTCTTTGAATTTGCGACTTGAAAATTTGTAGCCCAATTAATACCGTCATCAATCGATGTTGTCTTACTCAGACCATTAGAATTAGCACTTACTTCACTTTGGATCGATCGATTCAATGAGGGATTCTAGTGCTTCACCTATCTTCTTCTTGAGTTCATCCCGAGAGGATTGAAGTCGTTGATGCGTCCGGCTACTGTGATCGAATCGCTTCCTTCGTCTGTTCAAAGCTCCTCTCCATCATCATTTGGAGTTGTTCCAGCCTATTTTCCAAGGACTTGAGATCTTTCTCATGTTTTTGTAAACTGGGTTTAGCGGTGGAGTCTGCCATAACCGTTGGCCCAAGGTTGCTTTCGATACCACTCATTATGACTTTCTTTGAAATCGGAAATTACTGGAGAGAACTAAACTTGCAGGAAAAGAAGAAATTAATCAAGAATAAAGATTTATGTATTCCATAGATCTCAAATCAGATCCCAATAGCCATATAGTAGCTCAGCTCAGCAGCAATTGTGACGCCCCCAAAATAGGTCCAATCCATCCAATCTATTCTGAGTCGCCAAATACATGGTACAGAAAACAACTACAACTTTATTACTACAATTGTCGTGCAAAATACAACAACACATATATTGTGAGTTTTAATACCAATCGTGACTCATGTCCCAACTATGGACAACACCTCACAAAGGATACCTTACATAAAGGTACAATCTAGAACTGCTTTTAGAAATTAAAATCTTTGGGAAGTGCTTCAAGAAAACCTTCGTATATGGAGGCCATGAATCTAAGTTATGATAGATATCATATGTTCAGAGAATTATCCTTGGTTGATCCAATAGACCCCAAAGAAAAACGAGAAGATTACTATCATGTTCCTTCCAATGGTGAGTCTTCTCTTGACATATAACTATCTCCACCGTCTGCGATTGAACATTATGTTTCAACCCAACTCCAAGATCATATAGGTAGTGTTCGTAGATATACTCAGCAAGTGGATGTGCACAACCCTTTCTTATGATAACACGAGATTGCATGTCATTAGATATCTTGTATGATAGTGACAAAACACCCTTCCAAAGTTGGGTTCGTCTCACCCTATTCGGTTCACCAAAATTAAATATCAAATGACGTATAATGATCGACACACACTTATCTAAAGTTCTCAATAAAATTATTTCCATACTATTTAGGGAGAACGTCAACAGCTATAGACCACCGTTCTATTTCCCTGTTACCCCCACTCGACCCAGCTACATTCTTGTTACCTGAAAGGAATTGTGAAGCAAAAGGGTGAGCACAATTAGCTCAGTAAAGAATATCATAACTAAAGATAATTAAATTATCAATAGCATTCATCAGTAATAAATCAGAGATTTAGAACATATGGTAGATGATAAAAATTTTCAACCATAGTTACAGCGGAACGAGCAATCCATTAGAAGAGTCAAATAGACCATAAAATCTATTATCTTCTCCATGTTAAAAGTCCACCAATAATACTTTAACCCTGTAACATAAATCAACAGATCATGTTCACAGTCATGTGAATAACTCATAATCATAATTGTAGTTCTAATTTTCTCTTCTCATCTAAGACGAAGATATTTTTCATCACATGTCTTTACCTGAAACATCAAAGATCATGGTTAAACCAAATCACAGCCTCTGCTCATAATCATATCTAATAGGTTCATCTTCGCACTACGGGCCAAAGATATTCATTAACAGTTCATCTTTGCACTACAGACCAAAGATATTTAACAACAGGTCATATTTGCACTACGGGCCAAAGATATTCAACAACAGGTTATCTTTGCACTACGGGCCAAAGATATTCATCAACAATTCATCTTTGCACTACAGGCCAAAGATATTCAACAACATGTCATCTTTGCACTACGGACCAAAGATATTCATCAATAATTCATATTTGCATTACAGACCAAAGATATTAATATCTCAAAGAAATACATAATCATTTCAGAATTTATATAAACCATAATTATAACCATGTTGATCAATTCACCTTTGCACTTAAGCTAAAAATATTCAATTGTAAATTCAATGGTCATGATCATACCAGTCAACCATTCATATTTGCATTACTGGCTAAAGAAAACCCATAGTCACGATCATACCAATAATCTACCCATCTTTACACTTAAGTCAAAGAGAAATTTTATCATTGGGATTATAAAAATGTTATATATGATAATAAAAACAATACGATCAACAATTGCATTTAATTTCAAGAGTAAGATTCATAAATCAATGATTTCATAACACCTTAATCCAAATGTTATAAATTACTTAATAATCTCATAATCTAATATTATTAATACTACCACAATATTTTAATCATTTCTTAAACTTATAAATAATTTATTTTAATTATTTACACTTTACTAATTAATGCATTTAATCATACTAAAATGCCAAATTCATAAGATTTCATCACCAATAACCAACAACCTCATCAAAAATCTGCATATACCATATATAGGATTCCCAAGCCATAAAATTCTATTTTTCAATCTTGTTACTTCACATAACATATTTAATTTATTTATTCATAACTAGTTCATTTTCATGAAAATACCAAATCAGTTCCAAAAATATTTTTTTTCTGGGATTTAGCATAATATAGTCCCATATTGAACATATATTTTTCTCGAAATTTTTAAAATTCATTTACTATTTTCATACGGCCAAAATCTATTTAAATATTTAGACATTTATCATAAATTGTACTTTTGTCCAAAAATTCAAAATTTACGAATATACTGATGTTATATAGATGTACTCCTAATAAAAATTTTACCAATTTTGGAGTTAACCATAAGAAGTTATAAGCGTTTACTTTTAAAATAGTTTTTTCTCATAAAATTCATAACTCCTAATCTATACATCCAAAAATCGCCATTTTTGGATACAATCAAGGAAACTCATCAAATTATCATTTCAAATTTTTCTAGAATTTTGAAGGTCCAAAAAAGTACTGGCCCGAAAAACATAATAACCCTTAAAAATCCTTTACCTCAAAAGAGCGAGATTTTGACTAGAATGTCGATATGTAATGTCAAGGAAACTTGTCTTGAATAAAGAACTCTCAAAGTATCTAAATACTCACAAAAATAAACTCGACAATATATAGAGAGAAAATTTATGTTTACGTGTGATTTTCAATTATAACTTAAGCGCTTTATTTATAGAAAAATCTTTAGAACGCCAAAAGAAGACTAAATAATAAAATAATAATATTATTATTCATCCTTCTATGCATGCAGCCATTCTAGACCAACTTTAGCCACCACACTTGAACAAATTTGGCAGCCCACATGTTTAAAACAATAGTGGGTCCCACCCATAATTTAATAAAAATATTTTAATTTTCAAAACTTCAATAATTCATAGAAAATAGCCCGTATATCAGAAAAATACGAATTTTATGTCCATTCCGCATGAAATCGAATTCTCTACAACTTTATAGCTTTGAGTTTTTTCAAATTCCAAACATAAATTATCCAAAATTCACAAACGGACGATTTTCAACACCGTTTCAACACCTTTTAAATTTCATAACAAATCATGCGTTAATTTTCAACGGTTCAAAATTTGTGGATATATACTCAACTTATATATGTATAACATATCCAAAAATCACAACGATCCAACGATCGGATTAAAATTATAACTCACACAATAGAGCTTTAAGAACACCGATTTGATCTTTTAATACCTCCAATCCGACAAAATACTGATAAAACACCTCAACATTAATTCCTTCATTTATAACCACATAAATAAATCCATCATTTATATCCGCATCAAATAAATATTTTCTTATCATATAAATCAATAATTAATTATTCAAAATAATATTATAGAATCACAATTATGAATAACGGGTGGTTCCCGAAAGAGGGGCTTTCCAATAAGGATTTCTCCTCATCGGCTCGCAATTAGGTGACCAAACCTCTCCTCGATGTAACTTTCTAGACATTGTCAATAATGCTATCTAATAATATTATTCAAATAATATGAATTATTGATTTGATAATGGGAAATATCTTGTGCGATGACAATTATTGCAACAACAATAATATAAAATATCAACGCAAAGAATTATTGAATCAATAAAATAAAATAAAATATTGAATAAAGAATTACATGTAACAATTATTGAGTAAAGCGCCTTCACGTAAGAATCAATAATTCAAAAATACTCGTGCAATACTGTGTGTGCTACCGCATGCAACCACGCCAGACATCAGATTTTTTAACCACTAGGTATTCCAACAAAGTTTAATCAGTATAACTACGCTGTAGTTATTTATAAAAACTCAAACTTGTGCTTTTTTCATCCGACAATTATTCTATTATTATGGGCCCACGAATGGTACGCAACGGCTGGTCGCATTTAATATTCCTGCACAACAAGAATATTCCACGACCAAACGAATATTTCCTACAAAAATGAGTATTTTATAACCACTTGCATATTTTGAAAATTTTATATATATCACCCTTAACTTTAAACTTTTATCAATTTAACCATTTACTGAATAATAATTATAAAAAAAATTGAATACTTTTATTTCATAAAATTCGGGGTCTTACAGCAATACACGCCATCACCATGCTCAGCACATGACACGTAACAAACTCCAAACAGACTCATAAAAGAAAGACTTAAGTACCCTCACTGAGACAAATAGAAAGACTATTATATCCATCTAACCATTTATTAGGTAATCAACTAAACTAATTAAGCTTAACAGGTAATCTCCCAACACAGCAGTCATGGCCACTAATTGAATACGCACCTGTAACTTTTTCTCGTCGGTGAATACAATTACTGTCGGTGCTTCTACGTCCACCACTTTCTCAGGGAAGCGAAGGGAAGAGAGAGAATATTCTATGAGTTACCAGCGACCCCCTCAAGACTCATACCACCAATACCCTCTCCCATGTATACATTCATTTCTTCAATTTCACTAATTCTTGTCTTCTTTTCTTTTTCTTTTTCAGATTTTGATTTTGCTATATTTTTCTAATATTTTTAATTTGACTGATTGTTGACTTTCAAGATCTAAACTTTAGCACTTCAATTTTGTGGTGATTGTTAATTTTGAAGGGTATGGGAGTCCTTCTACATATCCTCCACCACCAGGATACCCATCTGCGCCACCGCCATATTACCGCCATTCGAAGGTATCGCAGCGGCCATCATCTAATCGCCACCGGTACACTTATGCAAAGACCCCAGTGTCGAGGGTATCAAGGGTATTTCAGTGGAGGAGGGTATCCTCCACCCAACAGTTTTTTTTTCTAAGAGTTCGAGAGGGAGGGAGAGTCGGAGACGACAGAGCCGGAGGAAGAATAGTTATTGATAAGTTCAGTTAAACCCGGAGGTGGAGTCTTGTTTAGGATCCCTATTATTTGATTGGTTGCCTTTTTTGATTCTTTTCTTTATCTTTGTTCTTTTTTGTTGGTTGTTGAAATGGATTGGGTGGATCTGTATGTATATGTGGTGGTATTAGATGATGGTGGTGGTGGTGGACTGGTGGTGGAGTGGGTGATTTTATTAATAAATAAAACTTATTTATAAAATACACATAATAAATAAATTATCAAATATATATAAAATATTATATTTATACACATCAGATGGTACAGTAGTATTTTTTGTTTTAATTATTTGACACGTCAGCAAAATATATCTAAGTGTTAACTTCGTTTGTCTATTTGGCATGTCTGTCAACGGCAGGGGTATAATCGACCCAAAAATTGTAACGTTAGGGGTACTTTTGGAAAAAAAAAGTATAGGGTGCTCGGTAGACATTGGGGAAAATGTCAGAGGCATTTTTGGACCTTATCCTTATAAAATATTATCACCGAGTTTAATGGACTTTTGTTTTTGTTAACTATCCAATCTAGGATGACTCTGCTTGAGTACTTGAAGGTTCCTAACAATAATTGAGAAATTTTCCCCTAATCTAACGATGTTAGATGCAAGTGGTTGTACATTACTGTGGTGAAAAATTTGTCAAAGTTGAGACACTTTATGAGATTAAATCTTTCAAATTGTGCTAAGTTGGTTGGAATGTATGACTCGAATGAACCTAATAAATTACAAGATATTTACATGACAGGCTGTATTTATTTGGAAATTAAAAATAAATAAATTCTTTCAGGTTGTTATCTTTTCCTTTTATCTTTCTTTGTATCTTACTTACTTATATCTTAATTTATATGTTAAAATCATTAGTCACGACTTTACGATCGTTAAGTAATGATTTTACGATCGTTTAGTCACGACTACGATCATTAAGTCACGACTCTACGATTGTTAAGTCATTACTTTATGATTGTTTAATCGTGACTTTACGATCGTTACGTACGATTATAGAGTGTAATCCTGTTGAAATTTAAACCAAGTCTAAAATTATGCAAATTATTATACAACACAAACTTTACTTGAAAATATTAAGCAAACTCCATAAATTCAGAAGACAATTGACACAACATTAATTTTTAACCTATAACTCACACAAATTTTATTCAGTCATAGAATGACTAATACTTTATCAAGTTTTAATCAGTCATATAATGACTAATACCTTATCAAGAACCAGGGTGAGTGCTTTCCTATACAAGTTAAATGTGTGGGGAAAATAGTTTTTAAAAGCATTTTACGAATTTTTTTTGATACGTTTTAAAATTAAAATGTAAACCATAATTTGAAAACTGCTAAATTTTAGACCTCCCAGTTAGTATTTCATACTCAAAATCACTACTTTGAAACCACTTTTGTTATGTTACAAAATACTCCTTAATATTAATTCCTAAATATAAGTAATGCTTAGTCATAATACTTTCAACCAAACATTCCAGATGAAGATTAAACCGAGTTCAAAATTATGCAAATCATAACAAAATGACAACGTAAAAATTACGTCTGTTTTTTACGGTCGTTAAATAGAACACGCGACCTTTTTGAAAATCCAAATAAAATTAAGGGCAATTTAGTTATTTCTCTTGCATAGTTAGTAGGAGTTACAATCGACAGCTTAAAATGAGAAATGAAAGATTACACGCCCAAACCATTATATATATATATATATATATATATATATATATATATAGGAAGATAATAGAAGACATACTAACTTACTAAGGCTATTTAACAAAACAACGTAATTTTGTATAAAAATTCTATTTATAAATTTTTTGATATAAAATTCAAAAAATGAAAATGTAAGACCCCAACTTTTATAAATAAAGATGAATTTTCTATAAATATTATTTTTGAATATTATGGAATAAATTTGATATAATGTTATAGTTGTGGGTAATATTTATAAATTTTGCAAAAGTAAGCAAGTTATAAAATATTCGTTTGGTGGGGGAATATTCTTTTTGTCGGGGAATATTCGTACGGCTACTCAATCATTAATGGACCCCATTAACGGAAGTATTGTCGTAGTTAGAAAAACGACAAAATTATTTTTCTATAAAAATAACGGCAGAGGTGTTACTGTCAAACCGTTGAACTACCCTAGGTAGTAAAAGTACAAGAATACGCCGTAGTTGTATAGTAGCGCACGATATTGATTATTGATCTTTACGTGAGAAGTCACTCAATTATGCTCAATTATTGCTACTGATATCACTTTGCATCATATCTCTTATATTATTGATTCAATTATTGTCACAAGATTATCTCAGTATAATATGTTATAGTATTAAATTATTAATTGAGACGACAAGTTATAAATGATTAATAATTGTTGAAAGATTAAATATGTGTTGATTAAAATAAAATGATTTGTGGTAATATTTATTCAATCCTTGATGTATATAAAGAGTCTGTTATGAGACGTTTGTGGTAAGTTTGATTATTTTATGGGGGGTATATGTAAATCATCTAAGAGTCTCTTTGTCATAGTAATTACCTTTGTGAATAGTAATTACCTTTGTGAATAATAATTACCTTCGTCGATAGTATTTACCTTCGTCGATAGTAATTACCTTTGTGAATAAGTAATTACCTTTGTGAATAAGTAATTACCTTCGTCGATAGTATTTACCTTCGTCCAATAGTATTTACCTTCGTCGATAGTAATTACCTTCTTGATAGTAATTATCTTCGTCGATAGTAATTACCTTCGTCGAATAGTAATTACCCCTTCGCAAATAGTAGTTGTCCCTTGATATTACCAAGAGTTAAGCGCCTCTTGATTGTTCCAGGGTTAATTACCCTTCATGAATAGTAGTTGTCTCTTGATATTACCAAGAGTCATTTTGACCTTCGTTAAGACCAAGAGCCACCCTCGGTTTTTCTATAAATAGAAAGCTCATTCCTTCATTATTTCTTACGAATTCAATTGAAACTCTAGAGAGAAACTATAGAGAGAAAAAAGAAAAGTATTTTGCTACTTCACTTTTCCAATATTCAATTTTCTAAGGTAGGGAATATTATTTGTTGTACTCGTAAGGGGTGTTATTTTTTTATTCATGAAGAGAACTTCATTATTCCATTATTTATTATTCTTTGGAATAACTTTTGTAAAAGTGGCATACCCTATACATGACTGTATATGCTGAATACCCTATACTTGGTGAAATCCTTATATTATTCCATTCTTATTTATTACATTGGAATAACTTTTTGTATATCTGGAATCCCCTATACTTGGTGACATTCTTCTATTATTTTATTATTCCGTTGGAACATCCTCGTTGCATGCTTTACGCTGTGGACTGGTTTCCGTCTTTATTATTATTCTGTCTTTATTATTCTATTGGAATATCCTCATGTCGTGTGTTTTTAATTGACACAGTTCCGCTTTTATTATTCTATATTTATTATTACATTTGGAATAACTTTCATACATCTGCAATCTGCACATGCGTGGTGATTTCTTTTGTTATTTCATTATTTATTATACTCGGTTGGTTAAAATTTTTACTTCATACTCCATGAATTTAGTGGAATATCCTTGATATTTGCGCTTCATCCATATTTTTAATGAAAATATTTTTCCGAGCATTCTTGAATTTTACTCTACAAAGCATGATCATGTTGACAATTTGGGCGTTATTAGTTCTGAATAAATTAATTAAATGAACTTGTTTTATTGAATTATTATGTCATTGTCATCATCCTCATGTTATATTATGTTATCTTTGGCTTACGTGCATAGATGAACTTAGTATGATTATGACCGAGGATCATTCGGTATAATCATGGCTTGATATAAATGATGTGACAAAAGTCCTCGATGGCTTTGTAATGCAAATGATGGATAGTTTTTGGTATGATTATGACCGGGGGGTGATTCGGTATAGTCATGACCATTGATAATTTGATGAAAATCCTTGACCGTGTAATACGTGGATGATTAGATATTATGGTTTATTCATTAAACCGAGTCTTAGTGATAAAAATTGATGAAAACCTTTTAAAACCTAAAAGATAGTAGACTTTATTTTCTACTTGACTCTTTTAATAGATTGCGTATTCATTCACGCAGCTTAAACTGGTTGTCTATTGTATTTTATCAGTTTAACATTGTTGAAGACTATTGATAATTTATTCTGCATTATCTTAGTTATAATATTTCTTATTGGGCTAGTTGAGCTCACCCTTTCTTTCACTGTTCTCTTCAGAAAATGAGAATATAACTGGGACGAGTCGGGGAAAAGAGTGATGGTCCCGAAGATAGCATTAGTAGTCCTCACTATTCTGTTAAATAGTGTGACAATAAATGTAATGAGGACTCCTTGAGTATGGATATTGTCTAAATGACAATATTCCTATTAGAACTCTCAGCTTATGTATTGTCGTATGTTACACGACAGATGTATAATTAAGTTTGTATTTGAATTTATGTACCATGTAAGTGGCGACCCAAGATGGGTGACGTATACCTAATTTTGATGGCGTCACAGAAAACTTAACCCTAAATAGTAAAACTATGTTGTTTTATTCTGATTTTACTAAATAATTTTAGTTAAACTTAGTTAAGACATGTCTTAAATTACTTTGTTTTATATATAAAAGTTTCATTAGACTTAACTCTTTTTTTTTGTATTTTCATCCATTTGTTGGATAAAGTTCCTTAATTCCCTAATTGTATTGTTATCGAGAATTGATATCTTTTCATCGTCATTTTTATATTTTTTCTACCACTTGTTTTTTTGGAATTTGCATGAATTAGTAATTAAGTGTTTTTTTTATAAAAACAATTAGGTTTCAAACTCACTTGAAATGGGCCTTGTAAAAATATTTAGACATGTTTTTGCGAGTGTGTTCCCTGATTTTATTTTTTAGCATAAGTCTCTCTCATAAATACATTAGTCATGCAAAATTGTTATTTCATCTTTTTCCGTTGATAATAAAGTAATTTTTGTTAATTGAATTTGACAAAAAAAATACTACTAACATATTATTATATTTCATAAATTAAGGTTATTATAGTGGTAACTGGCGTGTCAGCATGTTCTCAATGTGGTAATTGAATTATCTGTTCCATTTCCAACACTAATTTAAACCCTAACGACTACTTATAACTTTAATTTCACAAAATACAATTTGGTTGAGATAAATTTTAGCCCTGATTTAAAACTCATGATTTGATTAAGATGAATTTGAACCCTAAGACCTCTTAACTCACATTTGTGCGTGAATTTTGTTGCTCTCAAATGCATCTCAAATAAGTCTAACTACCATAATGACTACAATAACTTTATTTTATGCATGAATAATATGTTAGCACTTTCTGTCATTTTTTAATGCCTTGGGCAAATTTAATTTGATAAAATTAAGTTTTTTATTGACAAAGGGGGCTGGAGGAACAATTTTTCACAATAAATTCTTTCAGGTTGTTATCTTTTCCTTTTATCTTTCTTTGTATCTTACTCACTTATATCTTAATTTATATGTTAAAATCATTAGTCACGACTTTACGATCGTTAAGTAATGATTTTACGACCGTTTAGTCACGACTACGATCATTAAGTCACGACTCTACGATTGTTAAGTCATTACTTTACGATTGTTTAATCGTGACTTTACGATCGTTACGTACGATTGTAGAGTGTAATCCTATTGAAATTTAAACCAAGTCTAAAATTATGCAAATTATTATACAACACAAACTTTACTTGAAAATATTAAGCAAACTCCATAAATTCAGAAGACAATTGACACAACATTAATTTTTAACCTATAACTCACACAAATTTTATTCAGTCATAGAATGACTAATACTCTATCAAGTTTTAATCAGTCATATAATGACTAATACCTTATCAAGAACCAGGGTGAGTGCTTTCCTATACAAGTTAAATGTGTGGGGAAAATAGTTTTTAAAAGCATTTTACGAATTTTTTTGATACGTTTTAAAATTAAAATGTAAATCATAATTTGAAAACTGCTAAATTTTAGACCTCCCAGTTAGTATTTCATACTCAAAATCACTACTTTGAAACCACTTTTGTTATGTTACAAAATACTCCTTAATATTAATTCTTAAATATAAGTAATGCTTAGTCATAATACTTTCAACTAAACATTCCAGATGAAGATTAAACCGATTTCAAAATTATGCAAATCATAACAAAATGACAACGTAAAAATTACGTCATTTTTTCTGGTCCTTCGTAGAACCTGCGACCTTTTTGAAAATCCAAATAAAATTAAGGGCAATTTAGTTATTTCTCTGCCCGTTAGTAGGAGTTACACTGACAGTTAAAATGAGAAATGACGAACCACATTTTTGAAACCATTAGATCTTATATATATATATATATAGGGAGCCCTTCATATAACCGGTTCTTTATGGTCTGGCAACACCCCTTTTTGAATAGTTGATAAACTTATTGGAAGGTGAGATTGAAACATAAATATACCAAGCCGTAACAACTTGTCACCAAGCTTTTATTTTAATATGAGGACCCCACCATAGTCAACATGTTGTCGGTTTGTTTAACTAAAAGCAATTTTTAATATTAAATAATCTGACCAAGAATGCGACATGCAAAACATATAAAAAAAAAATCAAACAGTAAAGAGCCTCTTAGGCTTAAAAAAAAAAAAACCTAATACAACCTGACCTCTTACGACATATAAAAATCAAATAGTAGCACAAGTTCTTTATTTCTTTGTTTTTTTATAACAATATTTGTTATTTTATAAAACAAATATTTTTATAATAACAAATAAAGAATATAAAATATTTTATAAAACAAATATTTTATAAAAACAAATATTTTATAATAACAAATAAAGAATATAAAATATTTTTATAAAATAGCAAATAAAAGAATTATAAAATATTTGTTATTTTATAATAGGATATAAAATAGGATATAAAAATATTTTATATAATTCTTTATATAACAAATATATAATTTATAAAAATATTTGTTTTATATAAGTCCCTGGGGTATACCCACATCTTTGGGTATATATAACACTCAATAAAATAACAAAATATAACTTGATTAATAAATGAAACGCTACTACCAAAGCCAAGTCTTATAAAGTTCAGATAAAGAAGGCATGGCGCTTTTAAAAGCCAGGCCCATATGTGAAGCCTTACTATTCGGAAACTCTCTTTTTTTTTTTTAATATTAACAAATATTAAAATATTTTATAAAATAACAAATATTTTATATTCTATATTTTATATAGAATATAAAATATTTGTTAATAACAAATATTTTATAATTCTTTATTTGATATTTTATAAAAATATTTTATATTCTTTATTTGTTATTATAAAAATATTTGTTTTATAAAATATTTGTTTTATAAAATATTTTATATTCTTTATTTGTTATTATAAAATATTTGTTTTTAAAAATATTTGTTTTTATAAAATAACAAATATTGTTATAAAAATAACAAATAAAGAACTTGTACCACTATTTGATTTTTATACAAAGCGGAAGAGGCTCTTACGGTTTGGAATTTTTTTTTTTATACTGTTAATGCATGTTTATGCAATCGTATTATTTAATATTAAAATTCGTTTTAGTTAAACAAACCGACAACATGTTGACTATGGTGGGGTCCTTATATTAAAATAAAAGCTTGCATACAAGTTATTACGGCTTGGTATATTTATGTTTCAATCTCACCTTCCAATAAGTTTATCAACGGTCCAAAAAGGGGTGTTACGCAGTACCCATAACAACAGGTTCTTTATGGAAGGGTCCTATATATATATATATATATATATATATATATATATAGGAAGATAATAGAACATCTTACTAACTTACTAAGGCTATTTAACAAAACAACGTAATTACGTATAAAAATTCTATTTATAAATTTTTGATATAAAATTCAAAAACAGAAAACTTAACCCTAAAAAGTAAAACTATGTTGTTTTATTCTGATTTTACTAAATAATTTTAGTTAAACTTAGTTAAAACTTGTCTTAAATTACTTTGTTTTATATATAAAAGTTTCATTAGACTTAACTCTCTTTTTTTGTATTTCCATCCATTTGTTGGATAAAGTTCCTTAATTCCTGTTAACGCCAAGATCTTCTGTCACGTCCCCAATCACTTAAGACGCATACGATCCCCTTACGATAAAACACGATAAACACCACAAGCTTGCGGCGGTTCAGTCGGGGATAGCTTCGGCGTGAGTCGGAATTGTGTTCACAAGGTTTATCGAAATGGAGGCTATATTGCTTTAAGATATTGAGAGAGAGATAAAATAATTCTCCTTGTATACGTGATTATGAATGAATAAGTGTATGAGCCTACCTCTTTGTGAAGACTTCCTTTGCTAAGCTATATCTTATCCTCCCGGATTACTGATGCCACCCATTATTACCCGACACACACCCCGATCTAATGGGATCCACCGATTGTATATAGTTTATCTCTTTGCTTTACAGTCATTTTATTCCACCGTAAGTAGGTTATAATCCCATCCACATTAATGCATGGCGAGTTCTCTAGTCAACCGTCATGCTTTTTCATCATTCTTGTCAAAATAATAGATATTAAAATGTCGAAAGGGTCGACCCAATGGATCGACCGGTCTTATAAGTCGAAAAGAAAATAATAAGATAATCGGGCTCAAAGACCTCCATTGGTTCAATAATAAAGGCCCAATAGATTAATTAAAGAGAAGCCCAATATACCTTGATGATGAGAGAAAATATCATGACCCAACATTGCCCCTAGTTTTTGTTGAACATAATGTTTAATAGAAAACTATAAATAGTCCATGATATTTCTACCGAAAATCAATAATAAGTAAGTAATTAAAACGTGCCCGCTTATTGCTCACGAAATGAGACGAAAAGAAAATTAAAGGCCCAAATCGAAAGGCCCTATCCATTAAATATCCTGGACCAAAACCGGACGCTTCCCATTCAAATTCCAAATTATTACTAGCATTTAATGTACCCGCTTGAACACCGTATGTAAAATCGATATAAAGGATAACTTTACCAAATTTGACAGGTTTACTTTCATTTGAAATTGACTTTCTAAACTTTCGATCCTTCTGCGCAAATCGTCACAAATGGCTTCCCACAACCACGAACAAAGTTCCCCGATACTAGTAACACCAATCACAATGGTTCCACCAAACCCCGATCCTCGTGAAGGGACTTGACACGAATCCCAAGCCGAAAACCAAAAAACCCCTCTGAATACTACAGAGAGTGCGGAACGATTCTCGCATGCCAACACTCCTTCTATCATAACCGAGGTTGAACTAAAGAGGTTTGATCTCGTTTCCACATTCCGGATACCCACGCGATCGTGGTACCCGATGCGGTGAAAAAAGATGTACCAATGGCTTTGAAGGTTGGGCGGTAGTCCGGTGACCTTCTTTGGAAAGGGGGTTCGCTTTCCCTACACATCTTTATAGTAACCTCTCTTTGGGGTTTACGGGTGTGGGGTTCTCACGATTAGTGCCAAACTCCTACATTCACATTACGCCTTCGTGGCCTTACGCGTGAATTGGGCGTCGAGCCCTCCCTGGACTTCTTCTTCACTTGTTTATAAAATAATACAATCCGGGGAGAAGGGGTTCAAGGCCCTTGAAGCATTCTCCGAAGTGCGGAAAAAATTCGATGAGCGTTCACATGGTGAACACCCCTTGACAATAGGGGATGGCACGAGAAATGGTTCTTCGTCGTCAAAGGCCACGAGATTTCTTCACTACCGAATCGGGCAATCGGCGAAAAGATATCTGGCGACTTGAGACATTTCTGAAGAACGGGAAGTGGAAATGATGGAACTATTCGACAACTTTCTTAAGGAAGAGTGGAAATACGGACTCCTCTCGAAGCAGGCATGGTTGTATGACCGTAAGTGTAAGTAATGTCACTCATTTCACATATATATATATTTTTTGAAAATATTGTGTGATACATAATTTTAACATAGAATTGTTTGATTTATCGCATTATCTTTGATCGAATGAGCTCCTTAGAAATAAAGGAGTTCAAGATTTTTGTCCCGGAAGTCTTGAGCGGTAAACTATACCAATGAAGAAATTACTCCCGAGGTCGAACCAACCCCGAAATTAATACGGATGAATTTCAAATAAAAGGCGGAGGTCAAGAGGTTCTCATACCGAAGAGACCCTTCACCTCGACGGAGAGGAGAGCTACCGGAAAACCGAATCGACCCTCTCACACCCTCCCGAATCCACACCGAAATAGAACCAACTCCTCAGAACCATTCCTCGATCGGTGGTTTACTTGATCGTCTGATCGAAGAAATATACTTAGGACCAAAAATTAAAAACAAAAATAACCCCTCTAATCGTCCGAAGAGCTCGGGGTTCCTCGGTTTTGATCATCCCACCTTTCGTGCCCCCGTAGAAAATCTGATTGAAGAGGAGGGCGGTGACCGGGGCGAAGGGATTCCGACGCTATCCGGAAGAGAAGAAACGCATACTCGATAGCCATCCGAGTTCCGCTTACGCTTCAACACCCAAAGGACCCACCCAAATAAATCTCCCACAACTGAAACCATACATGCAGCACCTACCCTCCCCGAATGTACTCTCTCTCTGAAAGGCCGAGACCCTCTCCCGAACGACCCGGTCCCTCGGTCAAAGTTACTTATCTTGAAATTTCGTGGGATCTCCGACCATGTGGCCCGGGTTCAACGCTTAACTTCCCTTTGACCTCTTGAACTTTCGTTGAACAACGGCGACCACCGGTTCAGTGATCATACGGACGGAAATCTTCTCGATGAGGGGATGAGCTATTTGGCTAAGGTAAATAACAATCTCTTCTTCCTCTATATCTCTGTTTTCCTTTGAATATTTGGACATTTGACTTGAATATTTTGAAAATATGCGAGCTAATCTTGTCTTCTTGACATTGCGTCAAGAGACACATAAATGGAGAGGCCGGGAAGATTTCATGAGACAAGAGATAAATATGTTGAAATCGACCTTGGGCCAGAGAGCCCGGTCGTGTGAAGATGCTTTTCATACCATCAACGGTCTTCAAATGCGAATTAGACCAAGGGCTAGGATGGATTGAAGACATCGATGATGAATTAAGAACCCACGAGGATGGGTTGGGCTGCGTCAAAGCCGACCAACAAACTCTGGACCGACTGAAGCATTTGGTTTGGTTGAAGAAAACTTACTCCTGAAGGCAAAAAAATGAGGAGTTTTCTTGACCAACCAAAGCTTAATCATCCTGACTTAGTGAGGCCGAGGCGAAGGCTCAAGACGAAACCACGAAGGCATAAGGCCAAACGCCACAAGCTCCGCCACACAAAATAAAGGATCTTGAGGGCGGGGCCCTCTTACGATCAAGAGCTCAGGAAGCGATTCGAGTGGACTACGAGGACTTCAGACGAACTTAATCTTTGAGATCGTGAAGGTATATTCGGAGGGTATGAGGATTCTTAGAGGCGAGGAAAAGAAAAGCTATCAATTTGCTTTCAATTTGGACCGGCATTGCTTTCAACTCAGATGATGAAGGCGGTGCTGAATATACATCTGTTTTTGTTACATGTAATAATTTAACCATTTTAAGCTTTTTATGTTCATGTAATTAATTTATGATTGACTTGAATGAATGAAGCGTTTTATATTATTGATAAATCTTTAAGCATCTTGATTATGAATTCTATTTTGATCAATTTCTTGTCGATAATTTAGTATCGATAAAATTTGAACCCAACTAGTGAATTAGATATGGCATATAACGAGTTAACTTGATGAAATGAAGTAAATTAAATTTTATGGATGAGGATTCAACTTAAGCGAATCGAATGAATCGAACTCAACACTTAAACAAAATAAAATAATGTATACTCATTGGTGCCAGAAGAGTGAGATCGGTCGTATGTGAAGCAAATTTACGATCCTCCTTACACCATCGAGAATCTTGCTTACCACTCGGGGTGAAACAAGTATATAAGGACCAAGATATAAGGATCGAATAGTGACCATTGACTTACCACCTGATAAGATCAATATAGGATCAAAAGGACACAGGGGCTACCATCGAATGGCCAAATGAGTCCTACCATACCTCCTTACACCATAGTGACCTTGGACGAAATAGGACCGGTGACCATTGACTTACCACCACGATAAGATCATATAGGATCAAAAGGACACAGGGGCTACCATCGAATGGCCAATGAGTCCTACCATACCTCCTTACACCATAGTGACCTTGGACAAAATGGGACCGGTGACCATTGACTTACCACCACGATAAGATCGATATAGGATCAAAAGGACACAGGGGCTACCATCGAATGGCGGTGAGTCCTACCATACCTCCTTACACCATAGTGACCTTCGGACAAATAGGACCGGGACCAATTATGAAAAAGTGACCTTTTATTAATAACAAACAATCGTATGCGGACTTAGATAAAGCCGACTTAATCTTTATTGAAAATATTTTGAAGCACCTTGACGTGCAAGTATTCTTGATCTCGGAACCATCGAGTGTCTTTAACAAATAAGTACACGGCTTTGGTACTTGATCACTTCATATAGCCCTTCCCGATTCGGCGTTAGCTTTCCTGTGTTTTGAGGCGTAGAAGCTTGGCTTCTCTAAGGGCGAAGTCTCTACTTGAACCTCGGTTTGACCCCTTTGTTGTAATGTTTGGCCACCCTTCGTTGATAAGCAGCCAATTTGAGCAAAGCTTCCTCTCTGACTTCGTCTAGCAGGTCCAAGTTAGCTTTCAGTCCTTCATCGTTGTAGATTTCTTTGAATTGACTCACCCGAAGACTTGGAGATCCGATTTCGACTGGGACTAAGGCATCAGTACCATAGGCCAATCGGAAGGGCGAATCCCCCGTGGTAGTCCTTGGTATAGTTCGGTATGCCCACAGCACGCTCAGCAATTCTTCTGGCCATCTCCCCTTAGCTTCATCCAATCTACGCTTGATTCCGTTCAACAGCGTCCTGTTGGTCACCTCGACTTACCCATTCGACTGTGGATGAGCCACGAAGTCTTCTTGTCTTTGAATCCCCAAATCATTCAAAATTCTTCAAATTTTGAACCTCTGAATGGCGTCCATTGTCCGATATCAATACCTTAGGGATCCGGCGAAACACCACAGACTCCTTTATAAACTTTAGGCACTCTGTTCGTTATTGGCCAAAGTGGTTTTGCCTCTACCCACTTAGTCGTATAATCAATAAAGAACTATAATGAAGCTAACGACCTTTAGCTTTAGGTAACGGTCCCAATATATCCACCCCAGACGTGAAGGGTATAGGAGATAAAATCGAGTATAACTCTTCTTCGGTGGTGATGTGAACCGGACTATTGGTGACATTTTTCGCATTTCTTGGCGTACTCTGTAGCTTCTTTGAAAATTGTAGGCCATAGTATCCTTGTCGAAATACTTTATGAGCGAAAGACTTGGCGACCGTATATGATCATCGCAAATTCCTTCATGAACCTCCAAGAGAGCATACTCGGCAGACGAACCAAACATTTCAACAATGGTGAGGAAAATGCCAATCGATAGAGATCCCCATCAATAAGACTAAAATTGGTACTCTTGTATTTAATCTTCTTTGCCACATTTGATCCGAAGGAAGGACGCCATCGCCAAATACTCGATGTGAGGGTCATCCAATGCGTTAGTTCGCTCGATACATCATCCTTGCTTCGTCTTTGAACACTTGGTTCTGCTTTTAAAAAATTTCCAAATATCCGTCCGTGAAAAACATACGCATCAGTAGTGGCGGCTTTGACAATGCATCGGCGATGAATTGTCATTCGCTCTATACTCAAAACTTCATCTGAAGCGAAAAATTGAAGTTGGTCTCTTAATTCCGCGGATATTTGATCATTCGGGTTCCACGAGCTTCATAATCTCCCGACAACCGTTTAACGACCAACCGAGAATCACTATAGATAATCAATTGTTGGACTTGAGACTCTTTGCCAATCGGACACTGCTTACACTTTGCCCATTACTCGACTTCATTGTTTGTTGCTTTAAACCCGAATCGATGGCTTTCTTTGGACCTTGAATCCCTCTGGACTTATTAAAATAATTTACTGCTCCACTAACGATCGTCGTAGAGGATCCATCGGCATCTGGCGTCCACGCCTTGACCTATTTGAAGAACGGCCTTTGCCCGTCGAAGATTGACTTGTGCAACTCGCATCTGCTTTGGTGAGCGAGCATTCTACCATAAAATCGGCCGGGGCTTGGCCTTTGATGGCGATTCGGGATGATACTCGATAAAAATTGGGATAACTCCATAGTCCACGCCGCTTGCTTTGCCTTCGACCTCACGGCTTGCCCATCACCTTCTTCAATGGGCGATCCGGTGTAGGCGACGAGTCGACCTTGAAAATCTTGTCGAAGCTTTCTACTGGCAATTATTAAAGCAAAGGCAATTTTCTCAATGTTTGGATACCTGGTTTCAGCATCTCGTAGGACGTGGCTGACATAATAGACCGGATGTTGCTTCCCACTGATCTCCCGAACCAACACTGCTCCAACTGCTAAGGAACTTGCCGCAAGGTACAAATATAAAGTCTCTGCTGGGGCAGGCTTTACCAATAAAGGGCCCGAAGACAGATACGTCTTTATACCTTGGAAAGCGTCTTCACACTCCGAAGTCCACTGGAACGTCTTCGCATTCTTCGGTCCCTTCAATGTGTCGAAAGAAAGGAAGGCATCTCTCCGCAGATTTGGCGACAAACCTCCTCAAAGCCAATCCTACCGGTCGAGGCGTTGGGCGTCCTTGAATGACTGAGGAGTCTTCATATCAAGAATGGCCTGGATTCTCCCCGGATTGGCCTCGATGCCCCTCTGACTGACCAGATAACCCAGAAACTTTCCGGCACTGAGGCCGAAAGTACATTTGGCCGGGTTAAGTCTCAGTTGACGATAACGAACAGTTTGAAAGCACTCCTCCGAATTCGTCCAAATGCTTCTGAATCTGCATACTCTTCACGATCATGTCATCTACATAAACCTCCATATTCCTCCCTAAATTTTGCTCGAAGATGAAGTTCATCATTCTTTGGTAGGTAGCTCCAACATTATGAGGCCAAAAGTCATTTTTTGTAGGCATACACCGAGCGGTGTGTAATGAAACGCTTTTTTTTGGAATGTCTTCTTTGCACATAGATATTTGATGATAACTTTGAAAAAGCATCCATAAAACTTAGTAATCGTACCGAAGTGGCATCGATGAAATTTGATCGATATAGGGCGGAGGATAAAATCCTTCTGATGAAGCTTTGTTGAGATCGGTATAGTCGATCAAACTTCGCCACTTTCCATTCTGCCTTTGTACCAACACCACATTTGCTATCCATTACGGGTAATCAATCTAAGTAGATGAAGTCGGTGACTAGCAATTTCAACCTCTTCATCGATGATCTTCGGCGCTCTGGAGCAAATATCCGCCTCTTCGACGAAGCCCGCTTTCTTGAAGGATCTATCTCCGGTTTATGCTCGGCAACCTTTCGGTAACTCGGGCATGTCTTGTGGCTCCCATGCAAAATATCGGCATAACATCGTAAGAGTTCCATAAGGTTCGTCAGAAGAGGTTACGGTGAGACTGAACCCGATCCTCACATCTTGTCGGGCTTTCCGATGACCAACTCGATCTCTTCCGTCCTCGGTGAGAATCACCAACGATTACGAAACTGCTTTCTCGGTGAAGGGTTCGATCTCAATTGTCATCGTCTTTTTTCTGTTTCTTGACCCCATTCCGGATGAAATAACAACATTAGATAACATCGTGCGGCCAGTCTAAGTCACCCACCACCTCTCTCCTCCATGCGTAGTAGAATTTGATTTTGAAATGTGGGATGGAGGTCACGACTTGAAGAGTTGTCGGCGTGGGTCTTCCCGAATGGCGTTGTGGTAGAATCCACATGCCTGACATAAAATTTACCGTTATCTCTACTGGCGAGAAGTAGTGCAGAAGATAGCAGGGGAGTTCAATAGTGCACTGCACTTTGGCGGGGTCGTTCTTAGAAACCATATAGAGGAGCCTCTGTCCAGACCTCCATTTTGTGCCCATCGAGATGCATCCTCACGGTAAGCATGGGCATAAAGAATGTCCACCAAGATCCGTTATCTATCATCATGCGTTTCCACGTCCACCGAACTCTTGAGCTATGATCACCAATGCCCCTTCATGCGGTTCGATGGGCTCAGAAGGATAATCCGCATCCAGTAAATGATATGGCGGTTCTGGAAAAGGTCTGTCGATCTTGAGGTAGCATCATCATTTGACATGGCCAAGAATCGAGATAAGCCCTTCTCTTCGCCCTCTTAACTTCCTAACGCACCCACCGTTATTACATCAACGACTTGCCTTGGCGGTGGTATTGGAGCATTTTGAATGGATGGTACTTGAACCGTTTGAATCTGATGCGATTGATAATCTACGACCACGGGCGGTTCTTCTGACCCACATCTTGAATTAACAAGCCGCTTTTAATCTTGCTCTCCACAAAATCCTTTAAATTACAACACTTTCATTAGTGTCATGACCCGGTGACTTGATGATAACCACAATATTTACGAGGGTTGCCGTGTCCCGAATCTGTAATTATCACGAGGTGGCTCAAAGAAAGGCCGGTTTCGATCCGATCCAAAATTATTGACCTCTCCGTATTCAATTGGGTGTAGACCTTATTAACCTTGGGGTAGAAAGCAGTGTCTGTTGCGCCTTGTTGCCACGAGTTATTGTACTTCTTTGAACTACTTCGCCCCTGGTTGTATCCCCCACTCTTCTACGATCAACCTCGGTCTTGGGAACCTCTACCTCTTTCAATTGGCTCGAAGAAGGATTTTTCGGACTATTCATAGCCTCTTCTACAACAATATAGCCTTCCGCTTTGTCGAAAGCTTGCTTAAACTTTTCGGATGATGAAACATCAACTTCTTTACCAATTTCTCCGACTTAACCGAGATCTAGCCCATTCTGGAACAGGCCAAAGCGGCTTGGAGGTCATTAAGGTCGGACACTGACCAAGCTTCTTCCTAAATCTCTTTACATATTGGCTTAAAGATTCATTGGTGAACTACGGGATCTGTCTAAAAGAGCTGTAGGATTTCCCTTCTTGGTTGCTTCCAAAACGTGCATGGAATTTATCCTGGCTTCGGTCCACGAGGAAATCGAATCCGATGGTAAAGTCCCCATCCATTTGTCTTGCGTCTTTTCTCAGCGTTGTGACAAAAGTGTGACACTTGGCGACATCGGTGAAGTCGTAATAATCCATTAAGCCGGTTGAAACGCCTTTGTTATGGTCATAAGGATCTCCGGACCCATCATAGCTTTCCATACGAGGCAACTTTTTGGTAATATCTGCCTTCTCCTTAAGAATATCGGAGGAAAAAGGGGACGCCTTCTTTCCAGGAGTGTCCTTCACCTGTTGGACCTCAGCCAACTGTTTTCGGAGTTCTTTCAACTCCTTTACCAGAAAATCAACACCTTCAGGTTGCAATGAGATCTCCTTCTCTTGAGCGTCGTTAGGCCTTGGAACGGATCGACCTCTCCCTGCCGATCCCACTGCCCTTGTGGGACTTCTTGATCTACTAGGGCGTATAATCTCATCCTCATGATGAGAACGGTTGTGTCGGTACTCTCCCCTTGGGGGTTTACGCACGCGATTTCTCTCGACACCTTCTTCGTCTTTCATCGTCGCGATGAATTGATCCAACGACTATCGATTGCCTTCTTGAGGCGAGGTGTTCGCTTCTTGATCTCCTCTCTCTGTGAGAGAACGATCCACGGACACATCGTATAGAATGTTCCGGCTCCTTACCCTTCCGACGGGGTATCTCCTTATACTACTCAAGTCTTTTCCGGAATGAACATGGCTAGATGCTTCGTCCCTCAACTCATCCACACGAAGCATCTGTTGGCTATATCTTCCCTTTGTTTTAACAGAACCTCCAAAGCCTTATCCGCTTGTCCGCCATCCTCGCCAACTTGGCGGCTCATCCTCTTGACCACTTGATGATGAGTCACGGTGGTGAGCCCTCTGCAGTCCACGATCGGGATCACGCCCTTATCGGCGTTGAAAACCAACTTCCGTCTGGCTCCACCGTGAATCTTCGGACGAAGTTCTCCTGAGTTGTGTTTAGAAGCCGTGCTTTCGTGAGCACTTTTAGAAGGACCCAGACGGTCCTTTCTTTGAAATCTGAGGCGATGATGAACTAATGACCATCGCTTTTGCCCTTTTGGTGTACCATCTCTACTCCTCATCATCTTAGAAGTAAGTTAAACAATTGTGATTGAAAAAGCCCTCCTCCTTATAGCGCCCGATGTTAACGCCTAAAATCTTCGCCACGTCCCAATCACTTAAGGCGCCTCGATCCTGCACAAGAAAACGATAAACACCACAAGCTTGGCGGTGGTTCCGTTCGTCGGGATAGCTTCGGCGTGAGAGTCGATAATTGTGTTCACAAGGTTTATCGAAATGGAGGCTATATTGCTGGTATATTGAGAGAGAGATAAAAATAATTCTCAGATATACGTGATTATGAATGAATAAGTGTATGAGAGCCTACCTCTTTGTGAAGACTTCCTTGCTAAGCTATATCTTATCCTCCTGGATTACAGTGCCACCCACTATTACCTGACACACCCCCCTGATCTGATGGGATCCACCGACTGTATATAGTTTATCTACTGCTTTACGTCATTTTTTCCCACCGGCCCGTAGGTTATAATCCCATCCACATTAATGCATGGCGGGTTCTTCTAATCAACCGTCATGCTTTTTCATCATTCAGTCAAAATAATAGATATTAAAATGTCGAAGAATTAGACCCCACCTGGATCGAATCTTGGTCTTATAAGTCGAAAAGAAAATAATAAGATAACTGGGCTCAAAGACCTCCATGGTTCAATAATAAAGGCCCAATAGATTAATTAAAAGAGGAAACCCAATACACCCGGCCCAATGAAAGAAAATATCATGACCCAACAATTCCCTAATTGAATTGTTATCGAGAATTGATATCTTTTCATCGTCATTTTTATATTTTTTCTACCACTTGTTTTTTTGGAATTTGCATGAATTAGTAATTAAGTGTTTTTTTATAAAAACAATTAGGTTTCAAACTCACTTGAAATGGGCCTTGTAAAAATATTTAGACATGTTTTTGCGAGTGTGTTCCTGATTTTATTTTTTAGCATAAGTCTCTCTCATAAATACATTAGTCATGTAAAATTGTTATTTCATCTTTTTCCGTTGATAATAAAGTAATTTTTGTTAATTGAATTTGACAAAAAAAATACTACTAACATATTATTATATTTCATAAATTAAGGTTATTATAGTGATAACTGGCGTGTCAGCATGTTCTCAATGTGGTAATTGAATTATCTGTTCCATTTCCAACACTAAGTTAAACCCTAACGACTACTTGTAACTTTAATTTCACAAAATACAATTTGGTTGAGATAAATTTTAGCCCTGATTTAAAATTCATGGTTTGATTAAGATGAATTTGAACCCTAAGACCTCTTAACTCACATTTGTGCGTGAATTTTGTTGCTCTCAAATGCATTTCAAATAAGTCTAACTACCATAATGACTACAATAACTTTATTTTATGCATGATAATATGTTGACACTTTTCTGTCATTTTTTTTTAATGCCTTAATGCTCTGGGTAAATTTAATCTGATAAAATTAAGTTTTTTATTGACAAAAGGGGCCGGAGGAACAATTTTCCACAATTAATGTATCTATGAGAGAGACTTGTGCTAAGAAAACAGTTTAGGGAACATTTTTACAAATAATATAACAAATAGGAAGGTCAGATTTATAATTTAGTCAAATATTTATATTTTTTTTTTACCAAATACTTTAAAAATATCAAAATTAGAACTTATAAAATAAAAACAATTCCCTTATTATATATAAACCCACAAGGCCACCACAACACAATCAAAGGACTCCCAACCGGCATCGGGGCATGTTTCCATGGTTGTCATGGCTAAAACATTCTGCAACGCGTCACTCTCCCATTCGTTGATTTATCATTTAGTGAATGATATTCACCAAAACGCCGTCGTTACATAGCTGAATGGAGCCTATTTTGGACCATTTGGTTGTTTTCTTGTTTTTTTCTCTCTAAAATCTTAAAGCTGCAAAACCACCTCCTCCCGCCATAATCATCTGAACATTTCTCGGGGTTTTAGTTTTGATCCCACTTTCTCTCTCCAGAATTCTAGGGTTTTACATTGCAATGCCTCTTCCGGCTGATGCGAGGCATTTCAACAAGGGAGACTACGTCGAGGTACTACGATCAGAATATTTGTGGTTTCCGGCCACCGTATTACGGCTGCCGTCGTCGAATCACAGGAACAAATTTTACGTGGAGTTCGAAAACCTAACGGCTGGAGAAGGAAACAATACTACTACCACGAGAGAGTATGTGAATGTGGGTGATGTCAGGCCGGTGCCGCCGGTGGAGCTCCACCGGTTTTTCAAGGTGGGCGAGGTTGTGGACGCGTGTATAGAGAAAGAGGGTTGGCGTAGTGGAGGGAAAATTGAGGATATATTGGAGAATTCCAAGTATAAGGTCTCGTTTAATCATGGAAAACAGGTTATTAAGGAGGTTGACCAGATGAGCGTGCGACTTCATCGTGATTGGGACCATGGTTCATGGATTCCCCCTCTTCAACTTCAGGTGTTCGAAAATGATGATTTTTACATATCATTTATATATATTTTCTTACATGTAAAAGAAAATCTTTGACATACTAAAGCAACTGTGCAGATGAAACGGGGAAATTGTGCCCGTGAATGTGTTGGGTGTTCAGTTAAATGATTAATTATATTTCTATTTGTTTATCAATATGTTGTTTTAGGTATACAGTTTTTAAGTTATTTGGTATTTTTGTGCAATCCAAGTATGTAATGAAACATGGGCTACTTGAAAATGGGGTTTAATTATAGATCAGATATGGAAATTATGTAATGCAAATATTCTCCATTTTGTTACAAGTACTTTCTGGTGGCTGCTAAGTTGCACTTGTTCTTGTTAGTTTCAATTTCCATGTATGTTATTGAAATGGAGTTATATTCTATCTAACACAAACAAAATGGGAAAATGGAATTAGAAGTTTTGTGGGTATTGGATATTTCTATATAACAGAAACAAGACGCTAGTTTCCTCTGTTGTTCATTGCCACCCCTGGTTTAGCTCGATCCATCTAGACTCTTTCATTTCTTTTACTCCATATGTTCAATCTTTCAATTTGTAGGATCCCTTTCATGGACCAAACAACTTTTAATCATGTGTTTCATGTGCTCTTATGTAAAATCTTTGTTTTTTCTGTTCTACTGTAGGTCTGTATCAACAAATCATGAATCTCTTGATTCATTTACTTCAATGGGGAAGTTTCCACACATATGTTTTGTTACTAAATGAATGGTTCTGACGAGTTTAACCAATAAAGCACAAAAATATGTATTTGACTCCTGATGCCCACACATAGTTGTATTTGATCCATATTATTTTTTTTATATGTTCAAGCATAATGATCATGTTTCCAACATGCATGTTTGTTTCATTTGCGCTCAGTATTTGAAATCATGTATCCAGAACAAGTCTTCTGAGCTGGAGGTGAGGCCCAGAGAATTAAAACTAAAAATAAAGTTTAGTAGACAAACATCAGAGGTGAACTTCTGCAAGGGAATGTTGGTGGAGGTGAAAAGTGATGAAGAAGGTTATCGTGGTTCATGGTACACTGCAGAAGTTATCGGACCAGTAGGGAATGACAAGTTCTCAGTGGAATATCAGACGCTGAAAACAGATGATGAATCTGAATTCCTTAGAGAAGATATAGATGCTTCATGCCTTAGGCCTTTTCCACCTGGAATACCACAGACTGACCGTTTCAAACATCTAGAACTAGTTGATGCTTGGTATAATGATGGGTGGTGGGTGGGCCATATCTCTAGAGTTCTCGATGGCTTCCAGTACATGGTCTACTTTGGGACTACAAACGAGGAAATATTGTTTGAACATTCGAAATTGAGGTCTCATCAAGAATGGGTAGATGGTAAATGGGCCCCAGCTTCTAAGGTATAAATCTATTACAGTATATATTATTCTTATTGCAATATTGTCCTTTATATGATTTAAATTGCTTAAATTATTGCCTTCCGAACAAGATTTTCTCAACTTCTCTTTGTCTTTTTGTACAATCTTCATGGTTTTCATTCGTATGATTCATGTTTGTTCAATTTTTCTGAAAGCTTGAAATGCAGAGCTGTTCACCTGATTTGAAGGCCAACGACTTAAAATTCAAGATAAAATGCAGTGGAAGAATGTCAGTGCCAAAGTTCAGCAATGGGACGATGGTGGTGGTAAAGAGTGATGAAGAAGGTTACCAGGGATCTTGGTACCCTGCCGTTATTGTTGACTCAGTAGGTAATGACAAGTTCTTGGTGAAATATAAAACCCTGAAAACAGATGATGAATCTGAACTCCTTAAAGAAAAGACAGATGCTTCAGATATTAGGCCTTGTCCCCCTGTAATTCAACGTCTTGACCGTTTTAAAATGCTTGAAGAAGTTGATGCATGGTATAACGATGGATGGTGGATGGGTCTTATATACAAAGTTCTGGATGGCTTGAAGTATGCAGTCTATTTCTGGTCCACAAATGAGGAATTGGAATTTGACCATTTCAATCTGAGGCCTCATCAAGAATGGATTGATGGAAAATGGGTTATTTCTTTTAGGGTATGACTTTTCTCTCGTAACAGTCCTTTCAGGAGAATATTGTTACATTTGAATTCAGGCCTTCGTAAACCTATTTCTCTTTTGTAGAAGCAAATTACTTTCTTTCAGATAAGTTCCAACTGTATGTAGTCAAACTGGATCTTCCGGACAGATCTGTAAAATGTTTATGATTTCTATTTTATTTTGGCCTATGTTTATATTTGATTTCTTGAAATGCAGAAAAAGCCCAAGTTGGCAGTGAAGCCCACCATTGCGAAGATGAAGGTTCCATATGGTGGAGGTGCATCAATAGCTAATTTTTGCAATGGAACAAGGTTAGAGGTAAAAAGTGGTGAAGAGGATTACGTGGATATTTGGTTTCCTGCTATCATTCAAGGTCCAGTATGCAATGGGAAGTATTTGGTGGAATACCTAACACTGAGAACAGATGATGATGGTACAAAACTCCTCAAAGAAGAGGTAGATGCTCCGGGGATAAGACCTTGTCCATGTGTAATTCAATGTGTTGAGCTGTTTAAACCGCTTGAAGAAGTTGATGCTTGGTATGGTGGTGGTTGGTGGGTTGGGCAGGTCTACAAAGTTTTCGTGGGCTCTAATTACAAAGTCTATTTTAGGAGTACAAATGAGGTACTGGAATTCCAACATTCTTATTTGAGGCCTCATCAAGATTGGACAAATGGGAACTGGATCACGGCTACTAGGCTAGGGTACGGCTTTCTATACTCTTGCTTGAGGATTCTCTCAAGGAAAATTTAATATGATTTATAGATTGAAATTCTTGTTTTCAAAAAACATGCAGTGTAGTGGGACTATTACAAGCATACCACCTATTGCCATAGGATTTGTTTGTATTTTTGAAAATTAGATTTGCTAGTTTCTCAGCACTAAAGTTATAACCAGTTTAATTGAGGTCATATCAATTTTGAAGCTTGGGAGTAAGTTAACTCATAGTATATAATCTAATAGCTTATGCATGGGCTTGAAAAAAATAAAATAATAGCTTATGCATGTATTGGCTTTCTTTTTCAGGGGACGGATTTGATGAACTCTGAATGAGTCAGTCTCTCTCTCACAGATGTCTATTACTGCTGCTGCTGCGGTCATACATAACATTGCAGCATCATTGGTTTGGCGGCTATATATTTTACTTGGTGCGTAGCGTAGTAGAATACTTAAAAATTCACAATTAGAGCTAAAAAGGACACACCCACCACCCTCTAGCTAAGATTTGTCTAAATTAATTATGTAGTAGTAATTTCTTCTCCTTATTATGGGGGAAATAGTTTGCCTTGTAAAGGATTTTTTTGTCTTTTCCTCAACTCAAAGTCTTGCATCTCAAATTAGTTCTAGTTTTCTTAACCGGGGTTGTGTTTTATTTCACACTAATGTAAGAAAGAGAAGAGGTTAGATCAAACTTGAAAAAAAGATAAATATCACTTTCCTATTTTAAAATAGGAGTAATTGAAATAAAACTAGTGGACTTGTATTCATACGAATTCCTACAAAATTTAGCGCTGCACTTGATCAAACACTTGCTCAACTCACTGATTGATTAATGCATCCCATCCCATCCCATCCCATCCCATCCCATCCTTCTCCACTTCTAGAAATGGATTACATAAAAGTAGTCAATGTATATTGAAGTATTTGAAAACTGTTCCACCTTAGTCCCATAAAAAAATTAGCAATAGATAAAGCACAAGACAAAAAAAGTTATGCTGTTATTATTCCCATCCCATGGCCATACCTTAACAACCTAGTTTCAACTTACAATAATAGATAGTCAAAGTAATTTAATTATTGACATCAATATATATATATATATATATATATATATATATATTAAACTGATGTGATTTTTTAAAATTTTAATTATTATAATAACAAAAATTATTATTCACAAAATTTATTTTATTATAAACTTTCATCTTTAATTTTAGAACGGGAGTATTACTTTTTATTTTGAAGTATATTTACTTGTTATATATTTTCTTTAGTTTTTCTAGTGCTTTTTTTCCTTCCTTAAAATTATACCCATAATCTTTATTATGGATAAAATTGTACAGACAAATTGTAAGGGGTCCCTTTCTAGTAAAGATTTAACCAGATTGGCTTTATGTCTAGTACGACAAAAACTGCAATCAATCCAAATGGATTGGGTCGGATTAAACCTAAATGATTCCAGTTGGGCTTCGTCTCTACTGCAACTGACGGATCTGGGCCGGGTCGAGGAACAGATAGAAACTGAGAAAGATTGGCTGCACGGCGCCTGTCTATTTTTGTTCTTGGTTTCTTCCCATGATTTTTACCAGTAGTCTCAGTTCCCTGTTTATTATGTTTCGTTTGGCTAGCTTGACAGCTTGTGGACCAATCTTTCTCTCTCTACTCGATCGCTAATCACCATCTTCAACTATTAGCTGTAAGCTCTTTAATTTCTCTCTCTCTCTCTCTCTCTCTCTCTATATATATATATATATATATATATATATATATATATATATATATGCTTTATTCGTATCTGTTTGGGACATGTATATACAGACTGTCTTACTTATGTTTTGATGGAAAAAAATTGAAATTAGGGCTTGCCGCTGATTGATGGTTGAATTATTCTTGAATTCTAGTGAAGGGGTATTTAGTCTGGAAACTGAATAAGACTGTTATGAGAGGACTCCATAGATAAAAGTCATATGGATATATTAATGTACATGTATTCGCTGTTGCATTTAGGGGAAGTCCTTTGAGAACTCAGAAATGTCTAGCGGCTGTGATTAATTTCAATCATGTGATTGGTTGATATTTGATTAATTAATTTAATGCTCTAGGTTTGTTATTTGTCAAATTCATGTTTGATTTAATACATTTTATTTGTTCAGTTATATCCCCATGAATGCTGTGTTATATACTCTTAATTATGCTATTATTCATGGATCGTTCATTTATAATGTATTTCCTTAGTTGAATCGTCTTGCTCTAAGTGTGCACCCCATTTTCTATTCCATAACAGTATTACTTGTGGCTACAATGTGTGTCTAATATCTGCACTTCAGTATTTAGACTTTTTAGTTTGTTGTAGAAATTTCATCTTTTTGACGGATTATCACTGTGCTTCATGTGATGAAATACCTTGCTTGTGGAAATTATGATCTTTGCTTATAATGAAGCAAAAAGTGGCTAACCAGTTGACACAAAGGGTCAAGTTAAAGACAAGGTTTTCAAAAAAGTAATTATATGCTGAATTATTAGGAATGATGTCTGTAATTTGAGAGTGAATATAATGATGTTGAGTGAAGTTACTTGCAACAAAGAAATAAAGTAGTTAGATATAGATGTGCATTCATGAAAAGTTAGTGCTTTAGTGGTAGATCCAATGCAAAACAGGTCAAGAGAAATCCGTGTGGTAAAGTTCTTGTCCATATTTGATAAAGAGCAACATGTTTTTTCCAGTAGTAAGTATACTTTTGTTTTTGATGGCCTATGAGGAGGAAGCGAATCAAAGAATACGGCTCGAGGTTGTGACTGACGACATGTGAACTATGATTAATATAACCTTGACCCTTAGGAGTGTCACGTGTTTCTAATTTCAAACTCTGAATGTTTCAAATCTGTTTCCGTATATACCATCCTTTCTTAATTTAGTTTGTGCCTCATTTAGTGGGGCTGTGTTAGATAGATTTGAACAAGTGTGTATTGGCTGATTTATCTTTTTTATCTTATTATTATTGCTTTGTGTTGTTGTTGTTGATAAGTGATAAAATAGATGTATTGAATATTGTTATTATGTTAATACAAAGAGTACTAAATCCTTATATATACTAGTTGAGTAATGGCCAAGTATGTGTGGGCACCAAGCATTCTTGGTGACCAAGTTCTAATAATAATGTACTCTAATAATAATAATAATATACACTATTAAAATCATGATTCTAGAATAATCTTCTAACCCTCAAGTTGGAAGTCTTATATTACAACTTACAGGACCCAAATTCTATGGACATAGAACAGGACTAATAGTTTGTCCTTTTAGATATACTTTTTGTGTATATAGGGCACAGACACACAGTGGACTTCATTTTTAGATGAACTATTCATGTGACCACTGCATTCATTCTGCAGTAACAATGTGACAAGATTAAGTTTTCAGTGCTAACAAGATTAAGTTTATACTAGTCTCTTAATTGTAATTTTCTGATATAGAGCTTGTTATGAAGTATAGCATAAGCTGATTCTCCCTTTTCCTGCATTGAATATACCAACATTATATTCCCTAACTCTATACTTTCTGTGACAGGGTCCACCATACACATGAAATAAAACTTGCAAGGGTTAGATATAATGCATTTTTGATCGAATTAGATGCTTTTCCCTTGAATGATTGCCTATTATATTGTATATCATGGCTCACAAGGGAAACCAACAGAAGAATGGGTTGGATCACCACTCATCAAATCGTAGGAAAGGAGTTTCAAATTCAGTGTCTGCATTTCCAAATACAATGCAAAGGGGAAGAGTAAGTGAAACAAAGGTCCTTGCTGGGGAGGAACTTCCTAATGGCAGTGAGCCAACTGTACCTTTGACAGAGAACTTTAGTAAAACTGATCAAGGAGGAGATGATAAGAAAAGCAAGCAAAAATTTGGGAAACATTTGAGAAGTAAAAAGCAAAGGGTGAATGAGACACATGGTCTAGAGCAACCAGTGCCCTCTGGCAGTATATCACGAGATAGTATTGAGTATATGTATACAACAGAAGCTTCTGGTTCGAGAGAAGAAAATGGGCCATCACCAGTCAGTAATTTTGGCCCTCAGATTCCACAAAGTAGTTTAGGCCACTCGTCGAACGGACTACATATGGGTGCTACAATGGCAAGTATAGAGGTTTTAAATACAGTGGTTGTTAGACGCCTGATGACTTTAACTTTGTCAATCTTAAAGGCATCTAAGGAATGGCTTGAGAAGCAGAAGCCTTTGTTCATAACAGTGTCAAATTATGTATTAAATGCTCGTGATTATGTCCGTATGAAGGTTGAGCATGCATATCCAATTGTCTTGCGATGGAGCATGCATTTCGCGAACATATTGCTTCTTTTGGCAATGGTTTGGTTGGACTGTTCTCTTAGAGGCATCGACTCCTTACTACGCATGGGAACAACATCATTCTTTGTAGTTATATGGTGCAGCACTTTCTCGCTTGTCACAATGATTGGAGTGACCAAGATTCTCGTTGTCCTGGTAAGTTCTGGTGTTATTTGCGTGAATCCAGAGTGTTTCTATCCATAAATTCTAAAGAGAATTTGAAAGTCACTAATAAAAAGAATATTAGACTTTATTACTGTATATCTGCACATTGCTGAGGGTTTTTTATTTCGATAGGTAAAATTTTCCCAATTCTGGCGCCATAAAATCATGTATGGGGTGGATTCCTATAATTAACATACTTTAGTATATAGCAATCTGTAGCTTCAAAAATTGCGACACATATAACTAACATTCAATTTTACTTATAGGAGGAGTCATTTTTATGTATTTAGCTTTGGAGTCTTGCTGTTTTTCTCTTCTCTGACCTGCACTATAAATTTATCTTCCTTTTTCATTTTTAGTTATCAAGTTTATTATATATTTACCTTTATAAACTATTATTTATATTTATCAGGCTATAGCTGCTTTTATGGGATTAATGGCTGGGCTCACCATTGCTACTCTGTTGATTGCATTTTCTGGAATTGTTTTCTTGTGGTTGTATGGAAGCTTCTGGACAACAATGCTTGTCATTTCCTTTGGAGGTGGTTTTTTGACCTTTCTCTAGCTGTGGTTAGTATAATGTCTCTCTATTTCAATTTTGGCCCTAATGCTGGTGGTTCTTTTGAATGCAGGACTGTCATTCACATTTAACCATGAACGTGTTGCACTGTCAATCATCACTGTGTATTCGGTTTATTGTGCATGGATGTATGTTGGATGGCTTGGTTTACTTCTGAGCTTGAATTTATCATTCATCTCCAGTGATGCTCTGATATTCTTCCTGAGGAATAACTTAAATAAGCATAGAAGGACCAACAGTGCCTTTGAACAAGCAGCTGGATCAGGCATCTTCTCCGGTGAGCAATGGAATGCTTCATCCCCAGAAAATGGTTCTGGTCTACCGTCTGATCGTAGCCCAGGAGTACCTTCAACCAGTGGGTTTGATTCTGATGTAACATCTGAAGATGAAGTTGGTCGGTTATTAAACTCTACGGATCACTATTCGGCATTGGGATTTTCCAGATTTGAGAATGTAGATGTTTCCATTCTTAAGCGGGAATACAGGAAAAAGGTTGGTTGTTGGTACCATAATTAGATTTTCAGAAATGCCAGTTTTGATTGTTGTGTAGTATATTTCCATCTCAGAATGGTTTCTCATATGTTGAAGCTAGAAAACTTGCTAGCTAGTTATGGTTCTCCATGAGCTGAGAGTAGATTGTACTTGCGAGGCAGTCATGGTGTTTTGTAGCTCTCCAAGGGAGTGATATATTATTTATTTTAGGTTATGTTTATATTTTATTGAAAATAAAAGGTTAAAGGTTGTTCATTCATCTTATTCTTTTTTGTTATTTTTTTGGGTTATTAGGCAATTCTGGTCCATCCTGATAAAAATATGGGCAATGAAAAGGCTGCAGAAGCTTTTAAAAAACTTCAAAATGCATATGAGGTACCTTTAGTGATTGCCATTTTCTTTTACTTATCTAGAGTCACTATTTAAATCTTGTTTTTCATGACCCTATTGGGTGTAATTATTTTTTCTTAGGTTTTGCTCGATTCATTGAAGCGTAAATCATATGATGATGAACTGAGGAGGGAGGAGCTGCTGAATTATTTCCGTGGGTTTCAAAATGGATCTCAGCAGGTTTAATTATCTTTCTTATACCTTTACTTGAGAACAGTCACAGTTTTTCTTCTTCGTTTTTTGGACAATGAAGAATTCTATTAAGAATAAGAAAGAGAGCTGAAAGAAGCCTAGGAGTCCTCTCACCAAAATCAATGAAGGGCAGCTTTTTAGTCCCCCTGAATGCCGGAGATTCTAAAAGCACCCATAGTTAAATACTGAGAAGAAGCATGAGATGCCACTATTTCACTCAATATTGAAAAGGGGAAACTGATTCTTGCTCTTCCTCCTACCAAATACTTTATATTGAGAATTCAAAGCCCCACACCACCCAATATAAAATTGTCCTCATGTTAAGCTCAAAATTACCACACATATAAGGTGATTCGGGACAAGCTCTAGAATAGTTTAGAGAATGGATAAAGGAGGAAGAAGGAAGGGTGAAGCAGAACCTACCCTCGTTAAAAATCGGTGGAAACACACAATGACACAAAGCCTTAATTCAATCAATATATTAAACTCTTTTCTAACGGTGGATTACATCACTTTAAATAGAATACATAAAATCCTAATTCTTGTATAACTTGAGTAACCAAATTTGATAAAGAAACAAACTTCTAATTACTAATGTAAACTAGCCTACCTGCTAATTAAAAGATACAATAGCTACAATTTATTTCTCCCTAAATAATAATAAATAATCTCATGCAATTTCTAATTCCACTCCCTGATCCGTTCAACATCGTGAGGGAGTGTGTTGAATACAAAGTCCCCCATCGAACAAGTTAAGCCTTGAAGCTCGCTATATGTTAGGAGGCTACTACACTTTAAAGAACCGCAAACTTGCAACATCCTTACAAATTTTTCTGCCCTTGCAATTATATGAAATGGAATTTGCAACCATCATATTCTAGCATTAATATTTGAAAGACTTTTTGTCTTTGTTTCTTTTTTGGCATTTAGGGGAAAGGATTCTCTGTAGTATTCCTAATATGGCTCCATATATTTGTGGCCTCTAAATTAGAGATTTAGCAGTAATATATATTTGTATATGCAAAGTCCTCTTAGGACATGGAATCCATGGTTATAAGCAATAATAGATATGTTAGCTTGACCTCGTACGTATCTGGAAAAAGGAAATTTGGGGGGTGGGGGGTGGTGAACACTATAACTTTTAACTTACAATTTCAGAAATGCGGTAACACAATAAAACTGTATGGCAATGAATCCTGCTACATTCGCGAACAGTTGTAACTAGTCCGTGCATATGTATATATACTTCTCTTTTTCAAAGAAAAACACAAACAAATTAATCTTGTGTTTCAATGGTCTCCAGTTTCATTAATAATTGCAACACTGTCAACATTCCTTTACTGATAAGATCTCAATACATGAATGAATGACAGTTTCTTGTCATGTAAATGAACACTACTTTCACGAACACTAATTCCTACTTATATGATTTTCTTTTTGGATATATCATACAGAGTTTCAAGACTGTCACACTTGAGTTAAGCCAATAAATATCTTATCATTTTCGATCTGGGTAAATTTCCTCAGTTCATTAGTGTGGCTTAGCTTGGCTACAAAACTTAGACCTTTAAGTTGTCCAGAAAGTTGGTCCTAATAAGCCCTTGTCATGTTTGATGTTTGTATTGCTGAGTCTCTGACTTTTGTACGTAATTTACAAGTAAGAGAACATCAAAAGTAGCACAAATTGGACAAATAGCTGAAAGATTACTATCAAACAATATATCTAAGCATTATGAGAGAAATAGAAGCTCCTTTGAGGTGATAAATATGTATATAGGAGTCAAAACCTTGGCCCTGCTTCGAGTCTGTTCATTTTTTATATGCAATCAATCTCAAACTCCCTGTCGAGCCAGACCTGACTGCTCATGAAAGATTGCATCAACTGTAGCCCTTTGTCGAATTGCCTAGAGAATCTCACACCTTTCTTTTTCTTTTGGTTGGTTAATAATCTCAAATCTTCCTGGCTACCTAAGTAGCTCTCATAATACTTTTAAAACTGTTTTTAAGATGCAAGCTTTATTACTTATCAGAAAAAGAAAAAGTGAAGGAAAAAAGATGTAAGCTTTCTTAATAATAGTGATTTTTTTGGGATCATTCTAACTATTTAGGCATTGTTTACATGACCATTGTTCAATCTGCATTTCAGTTTCTTCACCTGCTTATGCTTTCAAACAATGATGTTGCAGGATAGAGGGCATAGTTTCTTTTCTTCAAGATTTAAACGCACAGAGGCGGATGTTGAGGATCCTCTAGGGGAGTCGAGGCGTATGGCTTGCAGGAAGTGCAACAGTTCTCATGTCTGGTTTCCTACCAAGAAATCAAAATCTAGAGCAAGATGGTGCCAGGTTTTCTCTCTTTCTCTCCAAAAATATTTTAAATTGCTAAAAATTCTTAGAAAGTGGAACTTAGCATATTAGCATGTTGCAAGACCTTTTCCAGATTTTTTTTATGTTTTATTGTAAGAAAAGAGATCTACCAGGACTTAAGGTTTCTCTCTAATCACATTTTGAAGGATTGCAATGATTTTCATCAAGCTAAAGACGGGGATGGATGGGTTGAACAGTCTTCCCAACCCTTCTTTTTCGGGTTATTGCAGAAGGTATGTATACATTGGTAGAAGCTTGTGTTTTGAAAGTAGCTATGTCTATGGTGTTTTATCTTCCATCCTCATTGATGTAGAAATAACGGTTTCCAAATGGCTAATGTACAGGTTGATGCTCCTTGTGCATATGTTTGTGCTGATAGCAAGATATATGATGCAACTGAATGGTATATCTGTCAGGTAAAAAAAAAATAATCTTCAAATTGTGTTTGTGTATGTCTTTGAACTGATATCATACAAAGAGAATCAGAATTTCCTGTTCTGAAATTAGTATAACTAAAAAGTTTCACTTGAGAGTGGTGTAGTCTACGGATGTTGTGCAAAAGAAGCAGACCTATTCTTAAATGTTAGAAAATATTTGGCGCTTTGATATTTTAACTGTGCAAGAGTCAGCAAGACTGCACAAGTCTGTGCTTTTAAGTTTTAAAATGTAGTTGAAGGTCAAACCAAATATAGCGTGCAATGAGAGTCGTAGTGGGTTCTCACATGTCCTAAAGATGTCAAAATATTCTATGTGCTTTAGCTAGTCTTGAAATGTTCTTATTATGTTTTCTAGTGGAACTTAATGCATCTTTTGTCTTTCGCTTTACCCTTGTTATAAGTTCGCCTTCAGGGAATTGAGTCTCTATTCCGTTTCTTTTATTGTTATTTGGTGACATGCTGTGATTACATAATCAACTTGATAATTTCATGTATCCATGTTTCACTGCCAAATTGATATGTTTGAGGAGCTATGTAAACATAAATTCTGAGTCATACTAACGAGTATATTCTCATTGCTTCCTCACATATAAGACCAGTGCCATTATGGGAGAAAAAGTTTTTTTGGGAAACCAGGGGAGTGGTGGGGTGCACCAGAAGTGATGGATATTTTTCTATTTTTAAGAATGGAAAAGAGGAGGGAGCATCTTCATTATTCTTTCCTACCATAAATGAGAGGGACCTGAAAAGACGGTACTTCTCATTCTATATATAACAACATAATGGTGTAAGTTAGTAATAGTAGCTGCTCTTTTCTTCCTTCCTACTCAACATCCCTTCCTTAGTGATCATCATTTACCAGGAGTGAGCATCCATATTATGGGTGCAGATATCCCCCATAACCATTGGAAAACTATAATTTTACTAGTTTTAATTGTACCTCATTTTTAGACAATAGTTTATCCCTCCCCCTCCCCCCCCTCCCCTTATACTTGAAACAAAATTCCGGTAGTATTAACTTTGTCCCCTTCGTAGGATTTTACTGTATGTCATGTTTATAATACCCCTAGATGGTGGCAACCCACCCCCCCCCCCCCCCCCCCTTCTTGTACTTGAAACAAAATTCCGGTAGTATTAACTTTGTCCCCTTCGTAGGATTTTACTGTATGTCATGTCTATAATCCCCCTAGATGGTGCTTTTGCCATACAACATTTTATAGTAAAGTAGTTGTACCTTTTGTACATACTTATAAAGAGAAAGATGGTACAGTTATCTCTATCTTTTGATCTCCTTTTTTCCCTTAAATTCATGTCCTCTCTATCAAATGGACCATAATAGTGTGGAATGGTAACTTGGTAATTACTTTTATAAATTGAAAAAAAGACTATCCAGATCATTATTTAGTATTTTGGCGATAATTACGTTATATGTTTTCTTTTTGAAGAAAAAATAGATCAACTTTCTGATATCATTAAATATATTTTAGTTATGGTTTAGATTCAGTATTGAAGAAAAACTATACTGGAGAAAACAATAGTCTACACACATGTTTGCGTTTCTTCTTCTTTTTGGACAAGTAAAAACAGATACATTTCTTCCATGTACATTATGCTGGATTGTGGTTGCAGGGAATGAGATGTCCGGTCAACACTCACAAGCCAAGCTTCCATGTGAACACAAGTGTAACGTCAAAGCATAGCAGTGGGAAGGGAAACTCGGGACAAAGGGGAGGTGGAATACCATCTTCTAATATGGAGGAGACAATGACAGAGGAAGAATTTGAAGAGTGGTTACTGAATGCAATGCAAGCTGGCATGTTTGACAATTTTGCTAATTTTGCTGGCGGTAATTCAGATAGCCCGTCTACACGTGCTGGAACCAGCTTTAAAAGTGATGGGGGCAATCCCGGAGGCGGTGGCGCCAGCAGTAGTGGTGGCAAGAGAAAGAAAAAGGGAAAGAAGCAATGGTGAGCGATATTCCACCCCCTGTGCTTACACTACGGCGGATGAACCTTTAAGAGCCTGAAAAGAGGGCTCAGAAAACTTGATGAGGGTAAGTTTGTCTCTTAGAATTTGAAAGCCCGAGGAAAAATTTAACTCCACTTAATTGTACACTGGTGTGAACTTGCCCCTTAATCCAGCTTTATACAGAGTTTGTATAGCTTCCCACCCACATTTCTTTGGGAAATTGTACTCGTAATTCTCATTTTAAGAATGAATTGCCAGTAATTAATGGCAGTTTCTTTTTAATGTGATGACAGTTGTGATGAATGTTCCCAACTTTCAGCAGTGGGTTATATGGACAAGATGATAGGCAGTGTATAAGAAAGAGATGTCAATTTAATTGGCAAATTTTCTGAATTATTAAACTTCGCGGACAATTTTGGAACTCTGTGTTTAAATATAATAACAACATAATTAAATATAGAAGAATTTATTTTTGCTCTAGTTCTTGTTTTCTTTGATCACTAAACATTGGGATGGCTTGAGATCATCTGTCAATTTCTTTTGAGTGTTATCTGTCGATTTCTAGATATTACCGTGATTTTATACCAAGTGTTTGAATGCAACCATTCAACCCAACATTCCTCTTTTTGGATTTAAATATTGTCTTTTTAAGGTGAATCAAAATAAATAAATTAATAGGAAATAATTGTACAAAAAATTCCATATTTCATCATTAAAAACATGTAAAACTTGACTATTGTGTCCTTAAACCCTCTTACACTTGAAACAATTAGGGGGGAAAAGAAGAAGAAAAAAACAAGTTTAAAATTTATAAATTCTTTTAACCATCCATTACAATGTATATTACTAACATTCTTCCTGTTAAATAACTATAAATATACATAATTAAATTTTTTTTTATAATAATAGATCACATTTTTTTTTGAATATCTATAAATATAAATAATTAAATTTATTTTTATAATGATACATCACATCTTTTTTGAATGTCATGTGCATAAAATTTATCGAGTATAAAATAAAGTTTGATTGAGACTTGTTACCGAGTCAGCGGGATATCGAGCCCCAATAATTTAAACTTTTCAAACGGGTATCAATACAAAATTATAATTTTAAAAAATTCTAATAAGTTGTTCATATTTAAATCATTTCAAACCGAGTTGGAATCAAACTTTTAAGAATAATGCTAGAGACAAACTATTTTATAAACATTTTATAAACCGGTTGACGTGGCATACTTTATCTCAACTTTTATGTGAGGCCAAAGACTATATTGAATCAATTTGTTGATCAATATCTTTAAGTAGTAGATACCACATCAACCGTCATTTATAAAATAGTTTATATTAATCAAATAGTTTGAAAATACCATTTTACGGCCTTAATGCGGTTAATGCGGTGAGGGGTTTAGGGGATAATAAATCGTTAACCTCTATATCAAGGGGTTTAGATGAGATACAAGAAGAATCAAACCCTCAACCCCATTTGCTTCTCTTTTCCGCTTTTGTTTCTCTTTTCATCCTAGTCTTGCAAGTGTATCCACAATCATCCATTAAATTACAATCCATACCCTTCTCCCCTTCTTAAAGCCTATTCGAAGTATATAAAGTTAAAATGTATTGTTCTATCTTTTGATAATCTAAGCTTCAATGGAGTCAGTGGTGCTGACATCTTCTTCTTCTTCAACTAATCTTCAATTTTCTGAAGCTGGAAAACTGTATAGAGGTGGTGGGTTATCCAGCATAAATTCGAATAGTTGTTTGTTTTTCGCAAATGGGTATTCCTTTTCTCCTTTCCCATTTCCTTCTCAAAAGCTCAAAACTTCATCAATAATTGCGGCCGCCAAGAAGAATAACAGTAGTAATAGTAAAAAAGTGGACACCCATAGCTTTGTATCCAAACCAGATGAATCCACTGGCATTTTTCCTGAAGCTATCCTGCTTAAAGAGGTCAGCTCTCTTTTTCTAATTCGTTCTTATTTGTTGCTAGATGTTTACATACATAATACATTTACTCATATGGGTGTACTAGTCTTGATATGCTGTTATATTATTATTCCATAGCTATGACTATTTAGAGCATCAAAAGCACTTGAAAACCCCTAAAGTTTGAAGATGGGGGTACTTAAGTGTGTATTTGAATTATGTGAAGAAGAGTTTTGAGTATTGGGGGCACATGTGTAGATGTGTGTTATATAATTATTTATTATTTTAGCGTATATAGTGGAAGTAATGTAGAAAGTATGTAATTCTTGATTGTGAGTATTTAGGGTGGAAAATTCAAGCACCAGATAACTGCGGGCATTGAATACTAAAAGAGCCCCATTTGTAAAATTTAAAAAGGATATATTTTTCTCCATGTTTATCATAAATATGACGGGTGTTTAGTTTAGTAGTGGCAGTATGGTAATGAAGTTGTGATGTTAAATCTTAGGGATATTGTGTCATTTTATACTATCATCAACAAAAGGAGGACTATGTGGATCAAATATTTTTTTTTTTTTTGCAAATGTGACTTTTTTTTTTTGCTAAATTTAAAATGGGACTCTTTTGTGAACTAGAGGGAGTTATATAGATTAGTGGATTTATGTGTTTGGGTATATTCAATTCTATTATTCATGAAGTTGAATCTGGGGTGTTAAAATTGTATCCATTTCTTGGAAATTCGAAGCTTAAAGTTCAGTTTCTTAGGTTCAGCTATTACCGCAAGCTGTTAACTCTTTCTTTAACCTCCCCCCCCCCCCCCGAATTTCAGAAGAAACTTCAGGAAGATGGTAGGCTTCTACCTGAGTTTGCAGATGCTGAAGAGCGTAAGTGATTATTATTGTTTTGAATTTCGAAATTCTGATATTCTCTATTTCTCTTTTCTCCTGATCATATGGAGGTTACAGTGGTAGAGTTAATTGTTGATTGTAGAGGAACTCTATGAAGCTCTGAATCTTCTGCTGGAAAGTGATTTGGATGAAGAACGAAGTAAGCATGTTTCCTCATTATTTCACATTCCTAACTAATTTTGTATAAGGATTCAGGAAGATTCAAGAAGTATATCTGCCTTCTGTATTGTTGATTTCTCAGAAGAAGACCCGATACAGTGTACTTTTTAAACTTAACACTTCATCACACAGCTGTACAATTCGAACTATGACAAAAAAAAACTTACTTGTTTCCTTTTTATTTGTGAGATTGTGTCGTTCCTTAACAATAAAAGAAAATTTTATTGTGTTATACAAGGAAATACCCACAATGAAGAAAACTATAAACTTGGTGTTACTTTACATTTACTGATTTGAATCTACTGTATAGTTTCTTTTTTGTTATTATATATTTTTGATGTTGTTCTGCAGTGCGCCACTACGAAGTTGTCTACCTGATTCATGAGAACCATGTGGAAGAGGTTGAGAAAGTTAATCTTAAAGTTCAAGGTGACTTTTCTTTATTTTTGATAAGTTTAAGTTGTAGGCCTTTCATTGCTGTTATGTTTACATTTTGGGTTGATAAAAGTTCATTAATCAGGTCATCAATGAAAAGAAGGAAGAACAAAACTTCCTAGTCTTTTGACTTCAGTTATAATAAAGGGTGGATAGTACTTGGTTTGAAATCATGGTTGTCTGAGGATTTGCTAGTATCTATTTTGGTGAAGTATTTAATGTGCTCTTATTTGCATTACCCAGCATCATTTATCTGTTTATTTGATATGCCCTTTAGTGAGGAAGACTGCAGTTAAAAATTGTTAAAACTTCATTTATTATAACAATGAAACAATTTCTTGCAGAGTTTTTGAAGGAGAAGAAAGGCAAGGTATGGAGATTCAGTGATTGGGGTCTCCGGAGACTGGCATACAAGATACAGAAAGCGAAGAATGCTCACTACATCTTAATGAACTTTGAGTTGGAAGCAAAATATATTAACGAGTTTAAGAGCATGTTAGACAAAGATGAGAGAGTCATTCGTCATCTCGTGATCAAGAGGGACGAGGTGATCACAGAGGATTGTCCTCCTCCCCCCGAGTTCCATACTATGCGAGCAGGTACAGATGATGATGAAGAAGATGACTTGGATTATGATGATGACTATGAAGATGAAGGTGAAGGCGAGGATGCTGAGAATGAGATTGGTGTGGCTAGTTTGGATGATGGTCGTGAAGAGAGCATCATTTATGTAGATGAGGATGAATCCAATGATAGAGAAAATAGAAATTATAAGAAACTGAATGTAAGTAGCACCGGAAGAAGGAAACTGAAAACTGAGAAAGTAGGTAGGTAATTATTTTCCCTTTGTGTTTTCTTAGAGATGAATTAATACAGTTTCGGAAAGTTCTTTATCGCGTGTATGTTTCTGTGTCTCCCAAGTGGAAGATTGTTTTTGCGACTCTAATAATATTTTTGTCATGTTTTAAAGTTAACCATACTAAGTAGTAAAAAGGTCTCCCTGAGCTACTTTAGTAGGTTGGTTGCATGAAATCCATGATAGAATTGGTCCAATTGGATAGGAGAAAGTATGGTATATTTCTTGTTCCAGCAGTTGGGCGAGAGTTTGCAGCCTCTTTACATCTCATTTTGTGGACTAAGTATTGAAACCATGTTTGTAGTATTTTTCTGTGAACCAAAAAAGAAAATTTTCATTGGGTTCATCATATTGGGTTTGACTCGTAATGGGTTTGAACTTGAAAATTAAGTAAACAATTGAATTGGATTTGCTGATTTATACAAGATTTCACATGTCCCATATTACTTGGTTCAAAGAGTAAATTAGTGATATTTTCGGCTACTGGACAAATACAAATATTTAAAGGATTAATTACATATTATAGTACATTTTTAAAAATAATTACAATAATCATATATCCATAAAATAATTACAAAAATATGACATTTCATCATATTTATTTACAATACTAATACAATTAGGAGTCCTTAATTTAAGGGATTAATATTAATGGGCTGACATGGCAAATTAATGTCCATCTTAAAATCGCGTGATAACTGCCATATATCATTTGATTGGAACTCTTCAGTTACAAACCCTTGTTCTACATACTGAAACCCTTGTTTCTCTCTTCTGTTCGTGCGTTCTTCATCTCTATTGATGGTTGTCGGTGATTTATTCTTCGTTTTCGTGATCGTTACTCGTTATCATCTTCGTTTAGTTGTTCGTCATCTTCGTTTAGTTGTTCGTCATTGTCGTTGTTACTCGTTATCGTTGTTGCACAGTGGTTCAGTTGGTTTCTTCTTCTCCATTAATCGATTCTGATGTTTATTCTGGAGTTGCATTTGTATTTTAGCAAACTGTTATTTAGATTGGCAATGTGAATTATTGGTGAATTTACCTTTTATAGGTTGCTTATATTAAACTGCAAACTGCACGTAATGATGTTCTTACAAATTTGAGGATTTTATAAAAAAAGATGTTTTCTGATTGAAATTTAGGAAGTTATTGGCCTTACGTTCATATATTCATGCACGCAATAGTATGCAAAGCTCTTCACCTCATAACTCCAGAAGTTTTTCTATGAATATAATGTTTTCTAGAAACCTCTTTTAATTTCAATATTGTAGGATTTGTAAGATAAATATGACATGTTATTAGTCATGTCTGTCTGTTCTATCTCCATGTATTGAAAATCCTTTTTATTTGTTACTGATAGAATTTCTCATCTGGTTCAGGTGAACTATTTATCGTTCAATCCATACAATGAATGGATTCTGGTGTTTATTATTGTTAAGGACTTGAAGAAGTTTGTTATAGAGAGGAAGGGGAAGTTTGTTTATGTTTTGGTTACCATTAAAATAAGTTTTGGTTATTAACATATAACTGTTTGGTTACTTCTTTTAGTATTTTTTTTGTTACTATTAGCTTATGATTTGGATTCCATTCTTGTTCCCTCAATTTGGGATTTTGGTTACTTTTTTATGTTATTTTGGTTACCTTGTATTTGTATTTGTTTAGTATACATTGGTTGACTAAACTGGGTTTGGTCTACATGTTTTTTTTTGTGTTGGTTACCATTAAAATATGATTTGGTTACTATCATATAACTGTTCGGTTACTTTTTAGTATGGTTAAACCATGTATTTGCTTAGTATACATTGATGTATTATTTTTATAAATTCCTTCAAATATCTTCTACAAGGTTTATGCTCTTCTAGTTTTACTTCTATTTTCACAAACACATCCTACATGGGCTCTCTATTCACTAATCCCAAGGTATTTATCTTCTTCCCACAGGTTCATAATGTAGAAGTTTTTTCTAGAGAATGAGAGCAGCCATGAAGAAGAAAGTAGCAGCAGCCAAAAAGCTCAAGTTTCAGGAAGATTTGTACCAGATTTTGATTAGTTTGATTGTCGTTGTCTTGTCCTTCTGAATTTTGTTTCGTACTTTGATTTTTGTTGGATATCCATAACCATTTGTTATGGTTAGTGAGTATGTAATGTTTATTGGAGCTTATGTAAATGGAATTACATATTTGATTATATAATCAATTATTTGACATTGTTTGTTTGTGACGCCCCCAAAATTAGGTATACATCACCCATCTTGGGTCGCCATTTACATGGTACAGAATTTCAAATACAACTTACTAATATAACAATGTGTATACAATCTGACATAAACCGCGTGAGTTTGAATACAAATATTGTCTACTAGATATTATACAAACTCAAAAGGAGTCCTCATTACAACTATTATCACACTATTTCACGTAATAGTGAGGACTACTAATGCTATCCTCTGGACCATTACTTCGCTCCCCCCCTGGCTCGTCCAAATATGTTCTCATTTCACAAGAGAATAGTGAAAGAAAGGGTGAGCTCAACTAGCCCAAAGAAGAAATATTATGACTAAGATAATGCGAGAATAAATTATCATTAGCCTTCAACAAGAAGTTAAAACCGATAAAATACAATAGACAACCAGGTTTAATCTGCAATGAATAAGCAATCCATTAAAAGAGTCAAGTAGAGAATAAAGTCTACTATCTTTTTGGTTTTAAAAGGTTTTCATCAATTTTTATCATTTGAGACTCGAAATTTTAATAATAAACCACCACATCTAATCATCCCCGCACTACTAGTCCAAGGATTTTCATCAAATTATCAATGGTCATTCGACTATACCGAATCACCCCCGGTCATAATCATACCAAAATTATCCATCAACGCATTACAGAAGCCACCGAGGACTTTTTGTCACATCATTTATATCAAGTCATGATTATACCGAATGATCCTCGGTCATAATCATACTAAGTTCATCTATGCACGTAAGCCAAAGATAACATAATATAACATGAGGATGATGACAATGACATAGTAATTCAATAAAACAAGTTCAAGAATTATTTAATCCATGAATTATTAACGTCCAAATTGTCAACACGATCTCATTTACGTAGAGTAAAATTCAATAATGATCGGAAGAATATTTCCATGAAAAGATATCGGATGAAACGCAAATATCAAGGATATTCTACTAATTTCATGGAGTATAAAGTCAAAGTTTTAACCAACCGGGTATAATAAAGAATGGAATAACAAAAGAAATCACCATGCATGCGATTGCCGATGCATGACGTTATTCCAATGAATAATAATAACGGAACCGTGTCGTGAAATTCACACCGAGCGGGATGTTCCAATGAATAATAAAGATGGAACTGGATCCTGTAAAACACATGATAGGATATTCCAATGAAATGATAAAGATTTTAACCAGTCCTGTAAAACACACGAGCGGGATGTTCCAATGTATTAATAAAAAGCGGAACTGGTCCTGTAAAACACATGTATGTGATGTTCCAAATGCGAATAATAGAAGAATGTCACCAAGTATAGGTAAATCACAGATACAAAGTTATTCCAATGTAATAATAATAATGGAATAACATAAGGATTTCACCAAGTATAGGGTAAATCATATAAAGTTATTCCAATGTAATAATAAGCAATGGAATAACATAAGGATTTCACCAAGTATAGGGTATCTGCCATGATACAAGGTTATGTATAGGGTATGCCACTTTTACAAAGTTATTCCAACAGTAATAATAATGAATGGAATAATGTAAGTTCTCTTCAAGAAGAAAGAATAACACCCTTACCGTAAAAGAACCTAATATAGAAGTAGTGAAGTAGCGAGTATACTCTTCTTTCTTTCTATAATTTTCTCTCTATAAACTTCTCTATAATTTCTCTCTAGAGTTTCAATGAATTAAGTAAGAAAATAATGAAGGAATGAGCTTCTATTTATAGGAAAATGGAATGCATAAGAATTAATCCATGAACGGTCTGTATTGATTTACTTTAATCTGACGGTCCATATTTAAAGAAAAATCTTTTAAATAAAATATAATATATTCTATTTATATAAAAACATTTTACTATGCAAACACTATGCAATACTATGCAAAACACTATGCAAAACACTACGCACAACACTATGCATAATAAAATATAATATATTCTATTTATGAATAACTTTAATAAAGTATTCTATTTTATATAAAAGATGTTTCGCTTTTATTACGTTAATAATACTGAATAAAACAAAACGTCATTATCGCTATAATAATTCATATTATTAATCGACAATAATGGAATCAAACCGAGTGACTTCTCACATAAGCATCAATAATCAATACCGTGTCTACTACGCAACCACACGTATTCTTCGTATTTTTACTACCGAGTAGTTCAACAAGAACTACTTGTAAAACTTCCGCCGTTATTTCAATAAAATATTTTTGTCGCTTTCTCAATCCGACAATAATTTCATTATGGGTCCACCAATGATTGAGTAGTTATTGTATTTAATATTCCCCGCTAAACCGAATATTCCCCACCAATCGAATATAATATAACCACTTGCATACTTTGTAAAATTTATTAATACTACCCACAACTATAATATTATCTCAAATTCACACCATAATATAAAAAATTTATTTTGACAAAATTTAAATCTTTATTAATAAAATCTGGGGTCTCACATCTCCCTCCTTATGGAATTTCGCCCTCGAAATTAGAATGCGATACTGGTATGATAAAGAAGTGAGGATACCTTGAATACCTTTATCGCTTAAAATATTAAATTCATCTTTGAAATCGCCAAAGCTATTCATTAACAATTCATCTTTGCACTACAAAGCAAAGATATACAATCAGAAAACCAATAATGCTAAGACGCAGCTTTAATAGTATCACGACCACGAATTATCCATGCACCAATCGCCAAGGATATTCGTGTTTTCAATTACTATTATGATTATACCGAATAACAATCCTCGTCATCATAATCATACCAAGTCCATCTATGCACGTAAGCCACGATGACTTTGAACGCATCCATGAATTAATATTTCATTCTTTGAGACTCACTTCAATAATTAATCCACATCATCGAATCATCCCCGCACTACTGGTGCCAAGGATATTCATTAGTATCACGACCACAAATTATTCATGCACTACTACCAAAGATAATTGTGTTTTTCAATTACGGTTATGATTATACCGAACAATCCTCAGTCATAATCATACCAAGTCCATCTACGCACGTAAGCCACGAGATGACTTTGAACGCATCCATGAATTAATATTTCATTCTTTGAGACTCATTTCAATAATTAATCCACATCATCGAATCATCCCCACGCACTATGGCCAAGGATATTCATTAGTATCACGACCACAAATTATCCATGCACTACTACCAAAGATAATTGTGTTTTCAATTACTGGTTATGATTATGCCGAACAATCCTCGGTCATAATCATACCAAGTCCATCTATGCACGTACGTAAGCCACGATGACTTTGAACACATCCATGAATTAATATTTCATTCTTTGAGACTCACCAATAATTAATCCACATCATCGAATCATCCCCGCACTACGTGGCAAGGATATTCATTAAGTATCACGACCACAAATTATCCATGCACTACTACCAAAGATAATTGTGTATTCACTAGTATCACGACCACAAATTATCCATGCACTACGGCCAAAGATAATTGTGTATTCATTTACGGTTATGATTATACCGAATGATCCGTGGTCATAATCATACCAAGTCTATCAATGCACTACTAAAGATGACTTTTAACATAATATAAACATGAGGATAATGATATAAAGAATCAATCAATCACTTAATAATCTCATAATCTAATAACATTAATATTATAACAATATTTTAATCACTTAAATTTATAAACAATTTATCTCAATTGTTTACGCTTTTACCATATAATGCATTTAATCATTCAAAATGCCATACTCATAAAATATCATCACCAATTATCAAATCCTCATCAAAATATGCATATATTCTATATAGGATTCTCTAGCCATAAAATCCTATTTTCAACTTTGTTACTTCACATAACATATTTAACTCATATGTTCAGTAATTAAACTATTTTCATGAAAAATACCAAATTAGTCCCAAAAATATTTCTTTTCTGGAATTTAGCATAATATAGTCCCATAATGAAAATATATTTTCTCTCGAATTTTTAAAATTCATTTACTATTTTTTTAAAATCAATTTCTAATTAATTCCTTAAGAAATTAGCTACCTCAAGTTTAACTCCAAAATTCCCAAATCTTGGCAGGACCTTACACATGTTAACGTGAGCTTCTAGTTTAAATTTCATGGTTATCGGAGTTATAGAACTCCCGGTTATAGCGTTTTAAATCGGAAAAACCTAAATATTGAAATAGTCATAACTTGCTCATTTTAAGTCGAAATGAGCTCATTTTTGGACAGGAGATACTTTATACCATATACCTTCATGTCCCAAAAGGCCAGAATTTTTCTCATAATTTAAGTGGCCAAAACAGCCTCTCTAAAATCATGGCATGGTAGCTTTTTTTCGATTTTTGCAGCTTTGCACTCCTTTGCTAAAATCAGTCCCCACAAAAATCTACAACACCTTTTCCAGTAATTCCACTTGTATTAGTTAGGTAACTCATAGATCTAACTCTAGGACTTGACCACATTCAAAAATTCAAAATATAATAAGAGATATAGTCAATTGAATTTCATGTTACGCTTTTCACCAAAATCGATTTTCAACTCTTTGTGATTTCTAAGAAACTTTCATGTTTTCACATACTAACCAACATAACTCACCATAAAACTTACTAATACTTCATATACCCATGATTTTCATTATTCCAATGCTTTTATTATGACTTTCAACATAAACCACGTAAAACTGCTCATTTTAATTGAAGAAATATTTGAGGGTTTAAGAAATGGGTTTTTGTCTTTGGGGTCAATACAAAATTCGATTTCACGCCTCTAGGGTAGGCTAGAAATCTTCAAGAATACGCCAAGAAATTTATTAATGATAGAAATATCATTCAAAATCGCTACTCTTATCCAAGACTTGGATAAGACGTTACATTGATACCAACTGTGACTTCTATCCCTTAACCTAGATAGCCCTCACAATGATACCTATAAACTTGCCATCTTCATTCACGATGTCGCCAACAGAAAGTCCGGCTTCGGTGCATTCCACACAAGGAAGTCAACAACGAAAGGTTCGGAGCTCTTTACTTATGGCTTGATATTACAATGATTAACTTTAGGGTTTGGTTACTTTGAATTCAGATATACAAGGTTGGTTAGGAATATGAAAGCTAACAACCTTACAAAAAGAATAATGAGTAATTAATCAATCGTTTTCAAAAATTACCTCAAAGGCAAGTATTTTCAAAGAGATAATATCGACAGGTAACGTGAAAGTGTTTATTTGAATCAAACAAGATTTAAAAAAACAGTGGAGGTAACGAAGGTTTCTCCCAACGAAGTTTTAATAGATAAATCAAAGTCTAATTTTTTTCGGAGTCAAATTTAAACATTGAACACAACTAGGTAGAATAAAAGAGTGGGTAGAACTTGTATTGAATAAAGTATAGACTTCGATAATTAATTTACCCGTAATAACTTCGTTCGGTTTCTCGACAAACGCTTCTCGCTTAAATTACCGAAGTTTGACTTTACTATAGGTACATTCCACCCTTAAGTGCTTCTTCACATTCTGATCCATGATTTGAATCATTATTCTCCGATCCATATCGAATTCGGGTTGACCGCTATGCATGTGGTAATTCCGAATTCGATGTTGGGTTCTCCCAATTCATTGTCCAAAAGCAAAGTCCATTTCATCTATTTTGGCTTTATTGGATCTGGACATCTTTTTCTACACTATCAACGCGTTGTGCGCCTTTTACCCATGCATCGCCTATTCTCCTTCGCTCGCTTGTTTCTTCTTTCAATTGATCTTTGATTTTTAAATTCTCGATTCCAACTTTAATATCTTACACCTTCGCCAAAGCGTGATTTTGTTCGAGCATCACATATCGGGTAACCCAATTTTGAATTGTTGTATCCTTTGTTCCACGACCGCTTGCCGCTTCTTCAACCTCGTTCTTCTAGCTCACGAACACGATTTTGTAATTCTAAGTTTTGATCATAAATTTCTTCTAACCAATTCTCCTCGTGTTCCTCTTCTTCCTCTTCTTCCTCACTTTCACCGCTACCTCTGCTGCAACTAGCTCAAAAGTGCAACAATTAGTTCTTCATTTACTACGTGGATATCTCTAATTTGTTCCTCGTCGACAATTGCATTAACTCGATTAGTGATTAAAGGTGTCACAACGGTCACATTCACTCCATTGTGAATATTTTCAAATGCCATTTTCAAACACCGCCACAACACAAGGGTTAATTAATATATCAAATATTATCCTATACTCACTTCCACCAATTAAATACCAAATAAACTTAGGTAGGTCATACTAGCGAAGAATTTCCGTCGCCTCCCTCCTAGTTCTTATCTCACATCTTAGCCGGGATCATATCCCTAAGCTCGATACTTAACCGCGACGCCCCCCAAATTAGGTATACATCACCCATCTTGGGTCGCCATTTACATGGTATGCAATTTCAAATACAACTTACTAATATAACGATGCAGTATATAATACGACATAAACCGTGAGTTTGAATACAAATATTGTCTACTAGATATTATACAAACTCAAAAGGAGTCCTCATTACAACTATTATCACACTATTTCACGAATAGTGAGGACTACTAATGCTATCCTCTGGACCATTACTTACGCTCCCCGACTCGTCCCAAATATGTTCTCATTTCAAGAGAATAATAGTGAAAGAAAGGGTGAGCTCAACTAGCCCAAGAAGAAATATTATGACTAAGATAATGCGAATAAATTATCATTAGCCTTCAACAGTGTTAAACCGATAAAATACAATAGACAACCGACTTTTAATCTGCAATGGAATAAGCAATCCATTAAAAGAGTCAAGTAGAGAATAAAGTCTACTATCTTTTTTGTTTTAAAAGGTTTTCATCAATTTTATCACGAGACTCGACTTTTAATAATAAACCACCACATCTAATCATCCCCGCATTCACTTGGCCAAGGATTTTCATCAAATTATCAATGGTCATGATCTATACCGAATCACCCCAATCATAATCATACCAAAATTATCCATCATCGCATTACAGTGCCACCGAGGACTTTTGTCACATCATTTATATCAAGTCATGATTATACCGAATGATCCCCGGTCATAATCATACTAAGTTCATCTATGCACGTAAGCCAAAGATAACATAATATAACATGAGGATGATGATGACAATGACATAGTAATTCAATAAAACAAGTTCAAGAATTATTTAATCCATGAATTATTAACGTCCAAATTGTCAACACGATCTTTGTTTACGTAGAGTAAAATTCAATAATGATCGGAAGAATATTTCCATGAAAAGATATCTTTGGATGAAACGCAAATATCAAGGATATTCTACTAATTTCATGGAGTATAAAGTCAAAGTTTTAACCAACCGGGTATAATAAAGAATGGAATAACAAAAGAAATCACCACGCATGCGGTGATTGCGACAGAGGCGTGTTATTCCAATGAATAATAATAACGGAACCAGTCGTGTGAAATTCACAATTTGCATGTGATGTTCCAATGTATAATAAAGATGGAACTGATCCGGTGTAAAACACACAGATAGGATATTCCAACAGAATGATAAAGATTTTAACCAGTCCTGTAAAACACATGCATGTGATGTTCCAATGTAATAATAAAAAGCGGAACCGGTCCGTAAAAACACATGCATGGGATGTTCCAATGTAATAATAGAAGAATGTCACCAAGTATAGGTAAATCATGTATACAAGTTATTCCAATGTAATAATAAGCAATGGAATAACATAAGGATTTCACCAAGTATAGGGTAAATCACAGATACAAAGTTATTCCAATGTAATAATAAGCAATGGAATAACATAAGGATTTCACCAAGTATAGGTATCGCCATGTATACAAAGTTATGTATAGGGTATGCCACTTTTACAAAGTTATTCCAATGTAATAATAATGAATGGAATAATGTAAGTTCTCTTCAAGAAGAAAGAATAACACCCTCACCGTAAAAAGAACCTAATATAGAAGTAGTGAAGTAGCGAAATCACTCTTCTTCTTTCTATAATTTTCTCTATAAACTTCTCTATAATTTCTCTCTCTAGAGTTTCAATGAATTCGTAAGAAAATAATGAAGGAATGAGCTTATTTTATAGGAAAATAGAATGCATAAGAATTAATCCATGAACGGTCCAGATTGATTTACTTTAATCGACGGTCCATATTTAAAGAAAAATCTTTTAAATAAAATATAATATATTCTATTTATATAAAAACATTTTACTATGCAAACACTATGCAATACTATGCAAAACACTATGCAAAACACTATAACACTATGCATAATAAAATATAATATATTCTATTTATAGAATAACTTTAATAAAGTATTCTATTTTATATAAAAAGATGTTTCGCTTTTATTACGTTAATAATACGAATAAAACAAAACGTCATTATCGCTATAATAATTCATATTATTAATCGACAATAATGGAATCAAACCGGAGTGACTTCTCACATAAGCATCAATAATCAATACCGGTAAGTCTTCTTATGCAACCACACGACATCGTATTCTTTTACTTTTACTAATGAGTAGTTCAACAAGAACCACGGTAAAACTTCCGCCGTTATTTCAATAAAATATTTTTGTCGCTTTCTCAATCCGACAATAATTACATTGTGGGGTCCACCAATGATTGAGTCAGTTGTGCGAATATTCCCTCTAAACCGAATATTCCCCACCAATCGAATATAATATAACCACTTGCATACTTTTTGTAAATTTATTAATACTACCCACAACTATAATATTATCTCAAATTCACACCATAATATAAAAATTTATTTTGACAAAATTTAAATCTTTATTAATAAAATCTGGGGTCTCACATTGTTGGTTCAGTATTAAGTTGTGGTCTCGATACATTATTTGAAAGGTGCAGATTGGTAACCAAACATGCATGTAAGGGTAACCATTTTATTTTTTGGTAGTAACCAGATAGTTACTGAAGCTTGTATCGGGACATATATCAAGTGTTAAATGTACATGTGAGAGTATACATGGGTTACTAAATTGGGTTGGATATACTGAGTTGTTTCTACATTTTTTGGTTACCATTAAAACATGTTACGTTACTTTTCATATAACTATTTGGTTACTTCTTTATTATGTTTTGCTCTTGTTACCTTATGGTTTGGCTATTATTATTGTGCCCTCGATGTGGGATTTTGATTCTTCATTATTTTTATTCGGTTAATATATAATTGTTTAGTATACATGGATTGCCTAAATTGGGTTTCATTACATGATATTTATGTTTTGGTTACCATTAAAACCATTCTCGTTACTATCATATAATTATGTGGTTCTTGTTTTATTATGTTACATTATAGTTCTTGTTATTAGTAACCTTAGATAGTTCTAAGCTTGTGTCGTGACAAACATCAATTGTTAAATGTACATATGAGTTTTCATTTATATATATGGTTACTTATAGATCTCATATTAAAATAAAAATAGTTTGAGAGGTGCGATTGGTATCCAAACATGCATATAAGGGTAACCATTTTAGTTTTTGTTAGTAACCAAATAATTAAAACTTATATCGTAATGATTTATCAAGTGCTTAATGTATACGTGAGAGGTTCCCATTTATCTAGGTGATGGATACTTTTAAATTACATAATTATAAAAGTTATTTAGAAATGGTCCATTGGTAACTAAATATGAATATAGAGGTAACCATTTTATTTTAGATGGGTAACCAAATTTACATAAAAATATTTCAAAACAAATACCACCAATTGTTCAATGTATATGTTTACTTTATATTGACAACTCATGATGGAATCAAAAATCAAAATATTAATCAATAACATTTTTAGTTACTGTACACCATCAAAAATGTTACCAAACATGTGGTTAATGGTTACTAACAGTAAACAATTATATATTCCTGTATTTACACTCTTTTTATTTATGTTCCGTTGAAGTAAAACACAACTGAAATCATCTCCATAGTCTAACAACTGAATAAACATTATAAAGTAACCAAATCAATATTAGACAGTAACCAAACTGCATAATCTTAGTAACCAGAACATAAACAACATTTTTACATGCCATTTTGAAGGCCTAAATGATAGAATTTGACAAAAAAATCATGTACATCACAAGCAAGCTGGTGACTTTTGATCGTTGGCCCGTTTCCAATGAAATTAGGCTCCGAAAACGCCAAAATCTGACACTCCAAACTTGACAAAAATTACCAAATTGCCACTGGATCAAATCTTTCCATAACTATAAAAAACATCAGTACAAGTGTACATTAACAAATAAACATTATACAGTAACAAATTAAATAGTATACAGTAATCAATATATATAATCAGATTAACAGTTGTATGAAGGTAACCAATGAAGTCAATAAGTATCCACCAATATATAAGAAACAATTATAAAACACAATAACATTATACAGTAACCAAATAAACACCTTACAGTAACTAAATACATATTAGACAGTAACCAATATATCAGATGAAACAACTTTTTAGTATGTTTTTGGTTCTTTGTTAGCTTATCGATGTCAATAAAGTAACCAACTCAATGTCGACAAAGAACTAAACTACATAATGTTAGTAACTGAACATGGATCGGGATAATATTATCACGAACTATTGCAATTTTATACAAGAACCAAGTCAAAGATTATATACTAACCAAATTCAGATTAGACAAGAACTAACAAAGATATTAGACAAGAACTAATATATCGGATGAAGCAACCTTTTAGTATGTTTTTGGTTCATTAGCTTATCGGTCCGTAAAGTAACCAACTCAATGTCGACAAAGAACTAAACTACATAATGTTAGTAACCAGAACATGAACTGGGGATAATATTATGCAGTAACCATTGCAATTTTAAACAGTAACCAAGTCAACATTATATACTAATCAAATTCAGATTAGACAGTAACCAACAGTATTAGACAGTAACCAATATATCAGATGAAGCAACTTTTTAGTATGTTTTTGGTTACTGTTAGCTTATGATCTGTAAAGTAACCAACTCAATGTAGACAGTAACCAACTACATAATGTTAGTAACCAGAACATGAACTGGGGATAATATTATGCAGTAACCATTGTAATTTTACACAGTAACCAAGTCAACATTATATACTAACCAAATTCAGATTAGACAGTAACTAACAGTATTTGACAGTAACCAATATATCAGATGAAAGAACCTTTTAGTATGTTTTTGGTTATTGTTAGCTTATGGTATGTAAAGTAACCAACTCAATGTCAGACAGTAACCAAACTACATAATGCTAGTAACCAGACCATGAACTAGGGATAATATTATACAAAGAACTTCGCAATTTACACGAAGAACCAAGTCAAAGATTATATATTAACGAAATTCAGATTAGACAGTAACCAATAGTTGCAGAAAGGTAACCAATGTATTCAATAAGTAATCATTAATATAAAAAATATCAGTAAAATAAACTTTAAAATTATAAAGGAAGCATATAAACATTATACAGTAACCAAATCAATAATAAACAGTAACCAATTTATATGTATTTAGTAACCAGAGTGTAAAACATTTTAAAATGCATTTTACATTCAAAACATTCATAATTATTTTGACTTTGTGACCATTTAAAGAGCGAAAAATTTGAGAAAGGTAACCAATAGACGAATACGTAGTAAACACGGGGTAACACTATGCATATAAATTGAAAACTCAAATACCTCAGTATACAAATTTGTAATGGATCAACAATCGCAAATCGATCAACAATCGATCGCGATTCAAAATAAGTTTCGTTATAGATCTTGAAGTTGCTGTCGATCTTTTATGTTCTTCTCTGATTTGCAATTCATCACTTTCTGGTTATAGATATTGCAGTTGTAGTAAGTTTCTCCGATTTGTTCTTCTCCGATCTCAGAGTTGCTGTCGATCTTTTATGTTTTGTTCAGTTGCTTGAATTTAGGGAGAGATAAACGTGTAGGGAGAGATAAAGATCCGTAATTTTAGCAACGTAATATTATGTTGCGTTATTTTTGTAATTATGTTGTTTGTGTTTTATTTTTGTAAATACTTTCTAATTGTTGTATATTAGTGTTAAGGACCCATATTTAAATGAATATCTTTCGTGGTTGATTAAGACCTATCTACCTCTCTCTCTCATATCCAACGGATTCTTCCAATGTATTATTTTATGGGTTCAATGAAATTCATAGATATAGGAAGAAACACTATAAAATAATTTTTTTTTTCTTTCAACCATGTTCCAACTGTTAATATGATATATAAGGGCCGCTATTACAAAAAGTATTACACCCTTAATTATGAAATAACGATTGGTGCAATTAATATTCTACAATTAGCAATTATTTTATTTTCAAACCGATCCGTTTACTATCTATAATTTGATTGACTAATCGTTTCGATTGGATTTATATTAGAATGGGTGAAAAGTCAAATGGTTTGACTAATATGTTTAATCGTTTTAGTCATGAGACTTGGATATGTTTAAATTAATCAGATTTTTTTCGAATAATGCTGCTGATGGAAAATATTTATTTACTATTTATATTGACTTGAGCCCACCTAATTAACGGGCTACATTTCTGAGCTCTGGACCTTGGCCCGAATAGAAGATCTTTTAGTCCAGGATTATTTATTAAATTCTCCTGCGAATAATAATAAAATAAAATACAAAGTCGTATTTGAGCAAATATAACAAAATTAGGAGCGTGATTCACAAAAAGTCCGAGCAGACTGTAGCAAAAGAGCTTCTCTCCCCTCGAATTTTTCTATCTCCGGCAAATTTGAAGGTAATCACGAACACCACACTTAAAACGAACTATTATTAGATATCTGTTTGCCTCTTAGATCTGTTATATTAATATCTAAACGCAGATGTGTATCTCTTGTGGATGGCGATCTTCAACTCTTAGATCTATATAGACGCACGACATATCTGTTAAATTTGATTCGTAAAATCTCAGTAATGTCAATTTTAGTGTTTCATAGTTGTATGCGTTATTTCATAGGAGAAGGTTGATGCTTGTTTCTGTTGGAGCATGTTTTCACTTATTAGATCCTTTTGAATGCCCAATTCGGTGGCAATTATACATTTTTAGTTCTCTCCTGAACTTTTATATTTGTTTATATATGTGTGTTTAGTTCTCTCCTGAACATGGATTATTAGTGACTTAGCAATTAGCATCCACGACTTTTTTTTTGAGGTTGACGGTAGGGCTTATGTCAATATATGTATGTTTATGGATTTTCTGTGATTTCTAGCAAAACTTTAGGTTATAACAAGCCTTGTGGAATGAATTGATCATTGAACAGCTCAAATTTCAGCCCCTTTTGCATCTAGTCACCTGTGGAAGTTTCACTTTCTTCAGTTGTGACAGTTGTCAACTTGGAGTTCTCTCCTGTTTACTTTCTTGGTGTTCAGTATGATCTTTTGGTTCTTGCTGCATAGTCCAGCTTTTAATTGTTTCATTTTGAATTGTGTGGAATTAACAATAATGCAATCGTGCCTGCTTCATGTTTGATTCATTGTGTTTATTGTTCTCTTCTCATTTTCAGAAGTTACATATACGCACAAGAAACATAAGCTATGGTTGGGCATGATGATTCAGATGCATCTGAAAAGAAATCAAGTGACATTAATGATTTGCCAACATTTAATGTTGAGAATATGCAAAGCAACATGAAAGTAATCTAACAGTAATCTATTACAGGTTTGCCTCTCACCACCTTACTTGCAATGCAGTGTGTAATTTATTTATACTTTATGGATATAAAAAAAAAAATTAGAAATAGTTATCTTTAAAAAAAAAATAAAGAACTAGAAATGGAGAAACAAAAGGGATAATGGTCATGCACTCTAAACAGATAAATTTATATCACTTGACTTGTTGGAAATACGTCTACCCACGTTTGGGAAATTACAGTCTTAAATTGTGTGCGTAATTATGACGGACAAGCATACTGGCTTTATTTCTCTGTTAAATTTACCAAGTCTTGTTTAGTCAAATTCTTGAAGTGATAGATATATATTTTGTCCTGAACCTCTTGTTATATTTAAACTGACTAACTCTAGGACACAAATACTTCAATGTAGAATAATTATGACCAAATTCACTCTTCAAACTGTTAACGAGAATATACTGCTTCATCCATAGACTCGCAAATATATTCAAAAATGTTTACTGCAACAATGTTTCACACTTTTTGCGAGAACAAAGGTATGATGGATTCATCAGTCAAATATGTAAAAGTAGAATGACCTTTGTATTTATACCTCCTTTACAGAACCTTCTGTAAAACAGGGTCTGGTGATGCATGATATTAAATGCTCCCTTTATTACAAACATATCTTGAATTAGGATCTGCAAAAGGAATTGGAACCATCACTAAAGCGATTGTATGGCATCAGTTTGAAGTGAATTATTTTTGTTTAAGGAGATCTGTTTTGCACAGCAGTCCCATTTACAGTTCCATTTTCCTTAGCAATCCCATTTACATCAATAGAGTTCAACATAATTTTTGTGCAAAGAAATATCGGTTGGTGCATATTCTTTGCAATATCAAATCTCTCATTAATAGTAGTTTTGTAAGCCATTCAGTTATAAGTTTACTTGTTGAAGATACTGTGACAATCAATAATGCTTTACTAATATGAAGAATTTATCACCCAATAACTTTAAGAAGCTTTGGTGAATTCTGAATACAACCAGACATTCCCCCCTAAATAGGTTTCAAATATGTTGCAAGAACATGGAACTTTCTTTCTTTCTCTTTCAGGTGAAGAGATACTTTAGAAGGAAAAGTTTCTTTTGTGTGCAAGTAGTGTATAAATGGATCTTAATTCTTAAATGGTATGAATGTATACTTAAGTACAAGATATAGAATACTTTCTTCAGTCATTACTCCTGAAAATACAACTAGTACATTATTATATGTTAAGAACCTAAGCCTTAGGGACCAAGTTCACTAAAAGACTTGGACTTTTTTTCTTGGACATACAAAAACCAGAATATGATATAAGAGCACAAAACACACTTCTATCAATCTACCTTCAATATCTAAATATAAACTTATTTAAAATTGACTAAGCAGTAAACGAACTTCTAGATAACTATAATACCCTCTGTCCAGGAGAAAAAGGTATCATTTTCTTTGTAAATTACAAAGGAAATGGTACTCTTTTCTTTCGGACAAAGGTAATACTACTACCTCTACCGGGCATATAATTTGAGTATTCAATATCCCATGTCTGCTCCATATTGAATGAACAAAATTTCTGTACTTACTAGTTTTCTTAAATTTATCTTTCCTCGATTCTAGTTTTTATAGACTGCATCAGTGTCTGTATGTGTGTATATGTATGCAAGTAATAAGGAGTTGGAGGAGTCGGGTAAGAGATGTAATGTCAACGCATTCCTCTTTTTGTTGTTTAAAGGGGAGGGGATCGGGGGGGGGGAGGGGGGTATCGGAGCAACTATGGCCTTGAACTGGTACACATAACCGACGGTGGATAAAGCTCCACTATCACAGTGTACTCTGCTACGACTAAAAAAAACTTAAAAATTGATTGTAACAGTGTATTATTGGCTTCTATAAGTTCTATAAACATTATTATGTAGGTCAATATAGTAAGACTTCTCTCCCAGCTGATGTATCAGCATTCTCTATGACGTTGAACAAAGAATTTTACCGGTTGGCATTATTAAATACACGACTTAGTTTCTTCATTTGTTTACTTGCATGTATGCTTTTGTTCATTGAGAATGGCATGTTCTCAAATAAAATACAGAGTGCTATATGTTGATTTACTACTTTCCAGTCAGCATAGATGGAGATGTTTAAGATTTTGGTTGTGGGTTGTAGATTAGCTATATGTCCTACATCTATCTTCGGTATTGCGTTTGATATTCTGCTCATGTTGAGAGGTCTTCAAAAGTTAGTGGAACCTTGAAGGCTTGAAGAGAATGGAATAAAGAATGTTATTATTGATATACTATGTGTCCTCCGGGGGAAAGTTTAGGAGAGATGGGGAGACCCAACAGCTGCCAAGCAAAGCTGGAGCTCGGGTATTGATACATTCCATCAAGCGAAAGGAAGCAGACTGGTAAGAAAGCCGACCACATAGGGGGAATGAACTGAAAAGCTCAGCTTAACTTCAGAATTCAGATCAAATTTGAGCCATCCCAATCCAGTGTACATGAAATTTGCTAGTTCTTAAATATTTTCGTACTTCAGAACTATAAGGTGACAAATAGAAGGTTTACTGTGACCTACTGTCCTCCTGCCACAACTCTTTGGTCTTGCACACAAGAACTAAATTGGGAAAAGTGTAACAACCCTTGTCAAATCCCAAGCTCAAATTTAATCATAACGTACCAAGGCCAAATACATCATCCCAATATTATCTTCTTCGGTCATCTAGTCACCAATGACCCCCAAAATAGGTCATGACTGAATACTGGTAGTAGAATGGGATCTTATCCACATGTTCCGATGTGGACTGGGGTGTTACAACAAGGGCGTGTAAGAAAAACTTCAAGTTACTGGGAGCAAACAGATTGTAGAGTTGCTAAATTCTATAGGAATACATGCAACATGTTTTATTGAACATAATCCGTTCTTCCTTTTCTTATTTTGATTGTAATCTTGTTTTGAAATCTTGAAGTTGTTTGGTGATGCCAGAACTTATGGCTTATTGATTCATGCAGCCGGACATTTATGTCTATCATCGGAGGAGTCATTGCAGGAGTTCTAGGATTTACTGGCTTAATGGGATTTGTCTTTTATTTCCTTGTCATGGCAATTACGTCACTAGGGCTGACAGCCAAGGCAGGGTTTTCCATCCATTCATTCTTTGATAGCTGGAACAGAATTATACTCGACGGCTTTCTAGGCGGGCTTATGGTACACTTCTATAAACTTCCAGTTATTAATTCTTAAAGTTTGTGTTTTGCTAAAATCTGTTACAGAGTTTGCTCAAGTTCAGTGCATAGCTAAAATCTCTGACAGAGTTCGCTCTAGTTCAGTGCATAGCTTATTGAGTTTGATGAGTAAACAGTTCTGCTGTAATCAACTTAACCAAAAGAAGACCTTTTTTTACATAGAGCGAATAAATGCACAATCTTATCTTCCTCCTGGGTGTTCCTTGTACTCCCATGTTTTGAAAGAGCAATATGTCTTTAATTGCATTCACAATCTTTTCATCATTTGCCTTGAAAAAAAGACACTGGGATATTTCTCGTACTGTTTTGAAAGAGCTGAGCGCCACTCTTAATCTACATTCCTTTTTGCCCGAGTTTTGCAAGTGACTAGCCCTATCCATCAGAATTTATAATCTTCAATGGCTCAAGGGGTTCATGTCCGTATCTATTAAAACCTGGCATAGATTTTAAAAGTAAGCTAGAATTTAGTGTCAATTCCTAAATTTAGTGTTTTGATGAAAGTTGATTCTCGTATGTACTAGGTATATATACTTTGATAAGTCACCAATACCCTTTTTGTGCTTCTACCTCTCTGCAGTTTCTGCAGGTCAAAATGTCAACAATTATATATTTCATGCCGGTTTAAATACTCACAAAAAATACGCTCGATAATATAGAGAGAAAACTTGAACAATTTTCATTCTAACCTAAGCACCCTATTTCACGCCAATCTTCCTAGATCTGATCTCACTCATTATGCATGTTGTAGCCCACAAAACAAAGATTATTTAAAATATTTTAAACTTCCAAAATCAATTATTTGACAACTTCAATAATTCATAATAAATAGCCCTTTTATCGAAAATTGAATCTCGCGAGTTTTTATAGGAAATTCAATTCTCCATTCAAAAAAAGTTTTCAAATTCCAAATGTAATTGGACAAAAACAAAGCAGTGATTTTTACAATTTGATGAAGATATTTTGCAATGGCATTGACACAATAATAGTCTCATTTTCCATTCAAATGTCATCTCACTGACATTTGTCTTCATTCTTTTTGCAGTCATTCGTGCTGTTCTGGACGTATCCTATTTTCGTTTTATACATTTCCGTTTTGAAGTCTATATGTAGACAAAAGGGAAAAAATGATGCATAACACGTAGAAAGAAGACTTGTGCTAAAAAATGATTAGCATATAGGTTCTATTCCAGTAGAAAGAAGATATTAGCGACGCTAATCGTCATGCCATCGTCTAAAGGAGGGTATATAGGTATATTAGATACATGGACACAAGATCCGAACATATATATATATATATATATATATATATATATATAGAGAGAGAGAGAGAGAGAGAGAGAGAGAGAGAAAAACATCTTAGATAAACCTAAGATAAGTAATCGTAAATTCCAATACAACATCATTTGATCGTCAACTTAATAATCTAACCGGACGAATGTAATGAACATGCAAAAATATGAGATTATATAAAATTTTGTTTAATTTGAGGCATTGGAATATTATTTTATAATATAAATAATTTGTATAAATAATTTGTATATCAGATTTTGTAACTTCTGTTGTTATAAAATTGTTGATGCATAACCTCAAATCAAACGAAATTTTACATAATCTCATATTTTTTACATCTCATATTTTAGATTATTGTGCTCATTACATTGTATAGTTAGTGTCCTATCTTGGGTTAGATCTAAGATTATTACTCATATATATAATATATAATATATATATATATTAGTGACCTATCTTGGGTCGATGTCTTTTACTACTATATATATATATATATGTGTGTGTGTGTGTGTGTGTGTGTGTGTGTATATGTGTGTGTGTGTGTGTGTGTGTGTGTGTGTACTCCATCCCACTATAACATCCAAATTTGGACGGAGGGTGTATATATATTGAAATATTCAGATTATATAAAATTTGTCATCTTAATTGTATATTTGATATTCTGGAAACATTAACTATAATTTTGAAACTCCCAACTTTCCTTGACATGTGAAAAGATTTGCTTATGACATGGTGCATATATTCTGAAGGATCCCACATGAGACCATGTAGTTGATACTTCTGTACGGGCCTGCGGTAGTTACAAGATTTACATCCAAGAGTGTAACAAGAAGTTGAAAAAATTCCTTCCAGTTATTGTTAATTTTTGCTTATGCTAAATCATTAAGGGGTGTTTTTTTTTCTGGGGTGTAGCGTGACTTTTTCTTTAAATGTTATAATCATTTGACTGAGGAAATAGATTTAATTCCAGAACCAGAACTAGGAAAGTGGTGTAAGCTAGTCAGCTGTTTGAGTTTTCATTTACATAGTTATTTAATAGCAGGGTTTTGTTAACCGACACCTTATTTTTCTATTGACAATTAAATTGCCACCGGCATTGTTCATATTTATTCTGTAATTTTCTCAGGGTATTGTTATTTTGCAAGTAAAATTGTTAATTTCACATATTCTCTGATCCCGGAGAGAGATTGTGAAACTAAGAATTTTGATTGTGCAAATAACAATTTCCTTTTTCCAAGTCATGTTCTGCAATTTAAAGTAAATAACTCATTGTATGCAATTTCTTGTATTTCTGTAGAGGTAAAGCCCGTGTGTGTGTGTGTATATATATATATATATATATATATATATATATATATAGGGTTAAATCATTTTTTAATTATATATTATTTCCATTGGGACGATCGTCCTGTCGATTTGGCAAAGTCAAATCGTCTATGCGGATTGGACAATACATGCTCGTAGACAGGCGCCATAGATTTTAGAATAATCTGGATCACTTTTGTTGCACAATCATTTACATATAATTTTGCTTAGCCTGCTATCGGCTTTTGATTTCATGCTTTGCAATAAACAATTAAAAACTATTAGAAAAAATTTGTATCAACTCTAGCAATTTTTTTTATAAAAGTACAAAACTCTAAAGCCGGGCAGAGATGGATCTTCTTCAGCTACCCCGAACCAGTTAATATAAGATGCAACATTCTCCACAATCACTATAAACTCGGTTAAAGGTCGAATCATGTAAAACGACTTAAACATAAACGATTCAAAGAATAAAATTTAAAATTTAATAAAAAATTATTTTGATAAATTACTTGAGCCTCTTCAAATTGCAATTTTCTATTGATACTCGAATCATATTCGCTCGAAAAGTTCAAACTATTCGGGTTCGATTCGAAATCGTGTTCGACTCAATAGTTAAACGAGTATCAATTAAATCTTATTTCATACTCGATAAATTATATGAACTAAGCAACTCAACATTTAATTCGACCCGATTCATTTACACCTCTGTGACAGCATAAAAATTACAAGGAGACATGACAAATACAAACTCCCAAATAAAGGTAAGAGCTTACTAGATCTTTTCTGTATACTATGTCCTCAAAAACCCATCTTCATGTAACGCAACAGGTCTTTGAGATAAGAAAATGAATTTCACTTTTATGCTTCGTATGCAAGCTGATGTACAAACTCGTGGCCTTCTAAGCTATACATTTTCAAAGTCTCATACCTGCATATTTGAAGTTAAGATGTTTATTTGCAGATTTATGCTATGGTTCTGCTGTGCATGTGATATGTGATTATCATTACAAGTCATGTAAATGCATTTTAGCATGCCTTATAACGGCTATATTTCTGGCCGATAACTGCAACCCCCGAGATAAATGGGCGAGAAGGTATGACTAAGAAAGATATGAAGAATAGGACAATCTATCTAGGAAGAACACTTACCAGCATCTGTGGCAGCTTTAGAAACACAAAAGAAAGAGTGTACAGAACACTCAATATTACTACTGCTGCAATTATGTTGTAGGCCAGGCGCTTGTCATCTTTACTTGGTACAAATGCCACTTTCAACGTATTTGTCAGTTCAAACAGCCTGTACGATACCTGCAAGAATTTTTGAAAGAATGAATTGATTTACATTTTTATGACTTACTGATGAGCACATCGTAGATACTCACAGCAACATATATGGAAGTGGTGAGCATGAAGTTCAACATAGGGTAGTCCGGAATCAGAGAAAGTAGCATTTTAGGTTGACCATCTGGCACACTGGATCTGTTTACATAAGAGCTTAGTTACAAATCAACATATAGTACACATAATGCCCACTCTGTGTTGCACAACTAACAAGACGACAACCCCATCAATCCGACTCCGGAGATACTTAAAAGAAAGCTTCATGACTATCAAAGCTTTCATAATGGGAAATGATAATTGGCAAGATTTTTACAATTAAATAGACTTCCATCCTCAAACACAAGCCAAGGGTGAAGGAGGCCCTCACTCAATCAATATTTCTATCTAAAGGGTGTATCCCTATCAAAAAGTAAAATAATTTCATGGAATACTAAAAACTATTACTCCCTCCGTTCCAAAATTAGAGACAAATTTTTCTTTTTGGTCCGTTTCAAACTTAGAGATATAATTTTCTATTTTAAGACAAAGACTCGTATGAAGTTCTTAACATGCCATAACTTACATACTATGTATATTAAGTACTACCATATCATCACTACATTTCTAGCAAATAGGTTTGAAAAGGTAAAATTTTCCATAAAAGTCGTCGTTTTAGAAATGTAAATGTAATTTTGAAACGGATGAAATAGTTCTTAACCTTGTCTTCCCTGGGATTTAAATATTTGCTAAAACGCTAGGTAATCCTGTGATTTAATTAAGTTTGGAAATGACAATATATATATATATATATAAAGACAGATCATTCTACATACCTTAACCATATGTGAAATTGTGAGATGTAGGTCTCCAGAGTAATCTTTCCAAGCCATCTAATGATCAAAAAGAATATACGCAGTTAAAACGAGACCATTCACATGCAAAACTTCCACAATTTGTCAAATGGAGCTGAAATATGTAGTTGGATGCTCACAAGTGGACAGAATTTAGTGGGGACAATAAGAAGTCAAAATGAGGTCACTTACGCAAAAAGGGTCAAGGTGTAGCCACGGAGATGTTGTGTGAAGTTTCTCAAGATTATGTAGACACTGCTCAATCAGAAAATGACAATACATTAACAACTATTGAATATGTTAATACTACTCGCAAGCCAGAGAGAGGAAAGTGTATGAATTATTTTTAGTAAGTAAAATGGGAAAAGATCTACATACGTTATAGGAATCCATGAGGTATACGGATGGTACTTATTGTATGTGACCTTGGGAAGCTTGTAGATATACTCGAACCACAAATATCCCATCTGAAAATCATAAACTATTTTACATCAAATATAGAGATATTGGAAAAAAAACAAATTTGTCAAAGAAAAGGTCAATATTATACCGTTAAGGAAATTATCACAACAATTGTTTTGATTGATATCCTACGTTTTGCTTCTGTTTCCTCCAGCTTCTCCATCCACTTTTCAACCTACAACACAAAAATAAATAAATAGCTTAATGTAACATTTTAGTTGCAAAGAATTGAAAAGAAAGAACCAACTACTAAGGCTCACAAGTTTGTTAAAATACATATACACACACATGGATATTGATTGGCAGCCTCAGAACTAAAAGTTAACAGGGCTCCATCAGAACTTACTGTTGGATGATAATAAGCATATAGCATTCCAACTATCCATACGTAGCGATCAAGGCCTGAACGAAAATGCCACTCATGCAATATGGGAAGTGTTGGTTTTGAAGGATCAGTGTATCCTGCGATATAATTATGTCTTTTAATCAACCATGATTGGTGATAACCACAGAGAAATTAGTGGTATTACAATTTACTAACCAAGAAGGAAAGTGAATGGGCTCCAAACCAGATCAAACACTCCAGGTACTTCCCATATTAAAATAACCACCAAAAAGCAGGCTATGAATTTTACAGCAATGACAGTTCCCTTTTCATTGTATTTATTAAAAATACCAAGTGCCCCATAAACCATGAGGGTGAAAAGAGTGTGCATGGGGCATATGTAGTATAGCGTGTAACTGTTGTTAAGTATAAGGCAGCAAAAAAACACCAGAAAGTTAAGCCTCCACATCATCTGCCAAACATAAGTCATACAATCAGAAGCATAAAAGGAGAAAACTTGGAATAAAATCTTTAAGACCAAAGGAGACCATATACCTGAGCAAACCTTGCAAGGCTGAAATCTTTGCGGATGTAATAATATGAAAAATTCCCAAATCCAGTCATCCACACATATGAAGCAATAAATATTCGAATAGCATTATAGATTTCAAATGCAGCAAAGTAATGGTACATCAGAAACAACACCTGTATATTAAAGAAGATTGTCAGACATCATCATAATTGTCCGAATCGTACGATACGTATCGATATGATACGGAGATAATTCGATATATATCACAGGGTGAATCGAAAATGACACCGTATCATACGATTCAGTTACAATACTTACGATACGATACAATACACGATATTTGTTAAAGTTAACAACCGATTTGAAAAAGTGATGTAGATTCAAAAAAGTAAAAACAAAAATTAGGCTTTCTATCTTTTCAATTAGGGTTGTAAACGAGCCGAGCCGGGCTTTGGCTTGCCGAGCTCGAACTCGTCTAAAAGTTAAATAACTGGGCCGGGTTTTAAACGAACTTGAAATCTTGTGTACGAACTCGGCTCATCTATAAACGAGCCGGACTCGAGTTCGAGCCGGACTTGAGCGAGCCGAGTCGAGCTCAAGCCTAAGCCCACCCCGTTTATTTATTCATTTTTATTTTCATTTTTCACCTTCTTTGGAAAAAAAATATATATAAATAAAATAAATATTTTGTATTATATATTTTATATAAATAAAATAAGATTTTAATTAAATAATTATTAAACAAGTCGGGCTTAAACGAGCCGGGCTTAAGTCGGGCCTAAACGAGTCGGGCTCGAGTCGAATAACACATTGTTTAAGCTCGGTTCGTTTAACTAAATAGGCTAAAAATCTTGTTCGAGCTCGGATTGTTAACGAGCTCGAGTCGTTCTTAGTCGAGTCGGCCGGGATCGCGGAGCCCGGTTCGTTTACAGCCCAAACATATTCTATATCATTTAATTGAAGAGGATATTTAGCACAAACATATTCTATATCGTTTGATGAGTCTTTAATCACTTTTTAGAGTTTTATATATTCTTCGGAATGTCCCTCTATTTTACTCACGTCACTTTCCATAAGCAGATACATAAATTTCCACTTGTTTAGTCTATAATAATACTTTCTTAACTACTTTTATATGTAGCCAAGCTAATATGCTTGATTGTCCAATAAATTGTGTGATTCGTTATAAGCTTGATTGTCCAATAAAGTGTGTGATTCGTTTCCGTATCGTACGATGCGATGATGCATGAAACACAATATAGGGGTCTTCAATACATATATGATTCACGATTTGACAACTATGGACATCATTGACGGAGTGAGCAATTCAAACAACATTTATATATGTACATAGTCGTCAAAGTGCTGGACAGGTCGCAAGGCGAGGTCACGCCTTGGGGACAGTTAGCTCAACACATAAGAATTGTCCAAAAACATCACCAAACAAAGTCAACAATACTCACGCAACCCATAAATGGATAGATCTAAGAAATCCGAGTGCACTAGAAAAAGTCCGGTGATGGTCGGAGATCCAGCGTGAGGAGGCACGTGACATCGCCGACGACCTTTATTTTTCACGTCTTCCATGTCGGCGAACCAACCACCAACCTCACCTGGTGAAGATGATCGTTGTAGAATATTTGTTTAGCGACTAGCTGAGTTTTTGTTTCTAAGGCATACTACTTCTATGATAACGTGTATGATAGAGAGTTGTGTATTATTTTGTTTAACTTTGTACTTGAGTGTCTGGTTAATGAAAGAGTAACATTAATACAATAATACTACATGTGGGTCGCCTTGTATGTTAATTAGGCTTGGTTATGTTAGCAAATGACTTCCAATGGAAGACATCTAGCTACCATTACTTATCTTAGGGCTTGTTCGGCTATTTGGCAATGACCTTTAATAACTTGAAAGAGTACGAATATATATCTTGTTGATATCTTTATTTTTTTTCTTTCTTTTGTTTGTTTATAATAATTAAATGTACTAATTCATACACATGCTTTTATATTAAATAATTAAAGTATATTTTGTTTTTAATAATATTTCATAATCTTAATATATATAAGAATAACTTCATAATTATAAATGTATAAATTGCTTATTGTTAACTACTTATCGCCTTATGGGACGCTAAAGTAGGCGCGCCTTATCGCCTAGGCGTCTCCGATGGTCTCATCATGCTGCGACTTGCCGTATGCGACACGGACAACTATGTATATATAAAGACGAGGTTATTTTATGCATGCTTATGTATTCAGTATAATCCTTCCACCCTGAATAAGAGTCCACTTATAAAAATCACATTCAAGAAAAAATTGACTTTTGTTTACAAATCAATGGCCAAGATCACAACTTACTTAAATATTATTTGGTACGTTGATATTTTGGAACATTTGAAACTATTCATTAAATACTTTCTCCAAAACAATGAGTATTCTTTCTAATAATATAACGTTTGACCATAGAAATACAGACCACTATCTGAGATCATCTTTAATATTTTTAAATTTGATAATAAGAAATCTCTAGAGGAAAGGGATACCGAGGTCAACTTATGTACCTATGATCTTATGCTACCCTCAGAAAACAATCTCAATCTTAAGCTATAAATTGCAGGGAAAGCTACTTGACATGATTTTGGGAAGTAGTTTCGTTAGCCTCTCCCAGACCCCCAAAATATATAATAATAAAAACGAAAAAGAATGAAACAAATACCGGGAAAATATAACTTATTGGAAAATCTAATCTCCCAAATTAAATCCATAAAGGTCAATGGAGTCCGTTCAGATGGAAAATAATGGAATGGACTGTGGATAATCAAATTTGATATGAATTCGACACCTCTAATCCAGATAACATCTTAAGGATAAATTATAACCCAATTTAAAGGGCAGTAAATACCAACAAGTATTCACATGAAATTTGTTTTAAGAATTAGATGTCTTGTTAAAAGTTGGCTAACCTGCATCCAACCTTTCCACTCCTCAGTTTGATGCCTGTTGAGATAAAGTATGGATTTCCCTGAGAATGGTGACTTGTCCTGATGAATCTTGAAAGAAGTCATTGCTGAAACTATGATGAGCAGGAAGTAGAGAAATAAGAAAAGATCCCGGTTGTAACTCTGCAAACAACAATTATGACCAAACTTTGAGCTATACATAGGCCATAAAATTTCACAAAACAGATTAATTTCCAAGTTCACTACAAGCATAAAATCCATCCATTGGCATAAATATAAGGTTAGTCTAAGTAAAGGTGCAGAAACATGATTGTATTGGCCTGCTGAAAAATTTGCTCACCTCTATACTTAACACTAAAGGCACGTGTTCATGGTTAAGTTTAATTCACAAAATTGAGAATTAAAAAATTAAAAATATAATCCTTCCATAATATTACATATATGGTCCTGATAGAAGATTATTCTAGAATCATGATTCTAGTTCTAACACTACCTCTCAAGTTGGAAGTTCACGACTTACAACTTGTTACATAACATAATCTTAAAAATAAAAGATTCAAACCAATCATAGTTTGAAATTATTTTATCTTCAACAAGTCCCATTAATAGATTATTCAGTACTTCATTTTTCCGTAAAAATACAAAAAATTAACAGTGTTCACATGTGCCAACTAATAAATTATCTAAAGCTTCTAAAATTTTTGAACTTATGAGACAAGTGAAAGCAGGAAGAAGGAACATGACAGCTGAACTTTTGTGTACATTTTACTGTTTTACATAATATGTCTTCCCATTTTGAATTAAAAAAATTGGCCTTCAACACACTTCAAAATGAGCATTATAGAGTTTCCACAATCAGGACGAAAAAGTATCAAAGAGATATTATGATTGTAACCACACCTTTTTTGATTCGCCGAAGAGATTTGTCCTATCACATAAGTAATAGTAGATCAAAAGCACACCAAATTCTGATCTGAAGAAAATGGGTGGGGTAGACAAAGAGAAGAAAGTAGTCAACAACCTTACTCACAAATCTGAAGAAAAATTAAATAATTAGGGTAAATATCGAATTTAAGTACACGTACATAGCTCTCAGCGTCAAAGCTTAATTTCAAGTAAAAAGACTCTTCCATCATAAAAACCTAAAATTAGACAAAAAATTCACATGTCAAGTTAACTAGTAAATTTCTATTTGAAACAAAATGGAAAAAAATGGCATTTTCTATATACCTGACAATGTGAGATTTAGAGGACAAACTGCGAGATCTAGGAGAAGCAGACTGAAGTCCACCACCACCCTCCAATAAAACAGCTCTATCTTCTTCTTTAACGGTTTCATTTCCTAACTCAACCAAATTGACATCGGAATTCCTGCCACTAAATGTACGGAATTTGATTGGAAACTCATGTTTGGGTTCAAAAATAGATAATGATAATAACAAATATAAAAATAAAGCTAGAAAAACATTTGTTTGGTTCTAAAGTGCAGGATCCATTTGAAAAGACCATAGGGGGACTATAAGTATAGAGTATATTCTAAAATTAAATGACTTCTAGTCTCCTGTTTATTTAATTCAGCTTGACTTTTCAGTTTTATACAGAAATGCAACAACATATTTGATTCTAAAAGATTTTATCATTGAGTTTTCTGGTTTGTATGATTCTATACTTGCCACGATGTTCCCATGTTCTTTCTTATGCTAAAACTAGATAAGTTTCCAGGTTCTTCATGTTTGTCTCAGAACTTAAGCAAAGTTAGAGAAAACATTCAATTCATCAGCCTAAACTAATCAATACAGCATATATCTTGCAATATCCACACTTGCTAATGGGTAAAACAGTGGACCTCCAGCTTTAAAAAAACAGAGGACCTCCGATCTTAACAGCAAAAACGAACCCCCTACCCAGTCCCCTCCCTCTCCTCCCTTGAAAAATTCCAGTTATCTTATTATGTTGTGGCTATAACCCCATAGTAACATATTAAACCATATAATGACCTTATAAAGAGTGCGGTAGCAGCAACGTTACTCAAATATTGTTTGTGCTAGTTGGTGTTCTTATTAGAAGTTATAAAATCATTGGGATGGAAATAGTTAATTTTTGTGTTCTTAAAAGGTATAAAATCATTGGAATGGAAAGGTACCTTTTAAAAAGAACAACAACTAGCTCAAACAATATTTGAATAACGTTGTTGCTACTGTACTCTTTATAAGGATTTAAATTGTGAAATCTTTTTTCTATTTATTTTTTATAAGTAAATTAGTATACGCAGATAGATCATATTTTTTTGTTCTTGTCATAATGAACATTTCTTCCTTTTTTCTCTTCTAGTTTAGAAGCATCATGAGAGCTCCAAATGCCTTGTGATCAGACTTTAATCAAACTGTAAAATTTTATTACAATAATCTCATTACACTAGGGCATTTTTCCTTCACACGTGAGTGCGACGAATATTTTTTTTGAAAAAAATCATGTTTTCATGATCAAAATATTTTTACATCGCAAACAAAATGTAACTCCAATTACTCTAGTTTCTCAAGAAAATCTAAGCAATAACAGAGCCCATCTCAACCATTCAATTGACTTTAAGCCATTTGATAATAATGAGTGTTAGAACTGACTTTTATTAATGGAGAATGGCACATACTTTTTTACATAAAAGAGAAACAGCACATAGTTAATGGTTAGGAAATTCTTAAGCCTAAACATTATCTAAATAATTTGCAAGCTTAAATCAGTCAAGAATTTCATTTAAATTACATTTAAGAGAACTTTTTAACTTATAAAAAATATTGATTCTCATAGAATCAGAAAGCTAAATACTAAATAACAAAAGTAATATGTAAGAGAAGGCACTGCAAACTCATGCATGTTAATGGAGTTTAAAAATAGTAGCTTTCCTCAAGTAAACTTATAAAGAAACAAGGACACAAGCTAATCAGTGTTGAAGTGTTGTCTAACTCACGATTTGGATGGCACTGAATTTTTCTTATACTCCAAAAATTCGGAATATAACCATGCTACAAATAATGGGGTAAATCCGAGGAAAAATGAAACCTGCAATTGGATAACATACAACAACCGTGAATAATAAAATTCATCACAGACAATGTATATGTAATTTGATTGCATATATAAGGCGCCAAAGGGGGGGGGGGGGGGGAGGGAGGAGAGAGAGAGAGAGAAACCATTGTGCTGCAGATATCAGTTAATGAACTGTTTACGGAACTTAAAAGAAACAAAGAACAGGTTAAATGATGACATGAATAGTCACATGATATCTGACACATCCCCTCCTCTCCACAGGAAAGCGAACCATTAAAATCCCCAGTTATGCACCAAGGGAGCTCCCAGATTCTTACAGCACCAGCCAACTCCTCCCACAATTCCCACTTTTCCAAATCCACCAGTGAGCCATACATCAGGAGAAAAACACCACAAAACCCCAATCTTTGGCATTTTAAAAAGACACGAGATAGGGAAAGTGTCTTTTAAAACCTTGCAAAATGCACAGCCCTGCTATCCTACGAAACTATTAGGACTAGCTTTTAATCATTGATTATTTTGAATTCTGATTCTAAAAACCTAGGGTCCAAAAATCCAAAAAACGCCTGCCTCCCTAGTTTCCAGATTTTGGCAAAACATAAATATTTGGACTTGTAGAAGCCAACTAAAAAGCCTAAGTGTGAATTTTTATAATGAAAAGCAACACTCACAGTTCTAGAAAGCCAATCCAAACCAGTTCAATATATCCTATGCTTATACTGGATTATATTACCAATCTATTTAAGTTTAAGAACTAGCTTCATGGCTTTTGTTGATCTGATAAGTTCTTGGAATCCTTTTTTGCCATAAAATAGATTGAGTATGCTAATCAAGTTTCTTCGATTTAGCAGAAAATAATTGTTGTTACAATACCATACAACATCAATTTAGCTCTTCCTCGAATGCATCTAGACTAGAGATTTATGAATTGAGATTGTATCAGAACCTTAATGAAGTTCATCACTAAAACTTCTTTGCCCATAGTTGAAATTTATTTGAATTAACAAGCCTCAATACCAAATTAGAAGAATTGGCAGCAAGGGTCATCCTATTAACTCTAGCTGAAGTCATATCCTTAGGTTGAGTACAATTTAAACACGTTACTACCCTACCCAACAGGGGGCAACTAAGCAAACTTGCCACTTCGACTTCAAGCATAAAATTCAGTTCAATGATCAACAGTTCCTTACTTCAACATCAATATAATGAAAAATATAACTTCCACAATATGCTTTTAACATATTGTGCGATGTCTTAAAACATTCATAAAGTATGAACATACATATGAATTCAGTATATAAATATTCACAAGGACATCATTTAAGAACTACTTGAAAATAATTTGATCATATTACAGTCCGTAAACTACAATTCGACCATCAAAATGCTTGAGAGTTCAGTCCATAAACAAAAGGATGTAATATGTAACAGCATCCGTGGTTCTAAACTATCAAAAGCCTCAAAATCAATTACCTGACCAGGCGTCAAAGGCTCGTAGATCACCATTTTATCAAACGCGTACCGCCAATTTACAGTTAATAAAACTGTAAATCAACAAGCATTCGAAATGTAGGAGAATTTTAATCCAACCGACACAAAATCTGATTACTTGAAAACCAGATCTGATTAGAAGATATGATAGAGACGTAAATGAATGAAGGAATGGCAAATTGGAACCTAGATTTGTTCCGGACTAATGGCTTACTAATTATTGAATCTTAGCCGTGAAATGGAGAGAATAGAGAGTGGAAGTGAGTAGACGTACGCGTTTTGGTTGAGAGAGAGAGAGAGTTAGTTGAGAAATCTTTGTCCTGTTTTGTTAATTTGAGGATGCAGTTTATAGTAATTTAAATTTATTTAAGTGAGCGGTGCGGTGCTATTTATGTCCAGCCAACTAGAGTTATATATATATATATATATATATATATATATATATATATATAAATAAATTAATAATTATAATCCCTCTGTCGGCTCGTCCAGTCGTCACCTCATTTCAAGATTAGGAAAAAAAATATTCTTGTTAAAATTAAAAATATATTTTACTTTAAATTATAAAATAACATAAAAATTTGGGTTAAGTTTGGATAGCACTTTTTCCTGTTTGGGGTTTTTAACTTAACCAATTGTAGTCGAGAACCTACATTTAAACACCGACCTTTTGAGGTGAAGTGAAAAAAGCGTTACATTTTCCATCCAATTTAACAATGCGTGTAAAGTCAAACGCGAAAAGCGTGTGAAAAAGAACTATAACGGATCAAAAAAGATGCTTAAATGTCCGAATTACCCTTCATCTTCCTCAAACCTCATTCTCTCTCTCATTTCTCACTCCATGCGTCTTCTCTCTCAAAACCGACGAGAACATTCTCACCCTTTATTCCCCTAATCGATTCCCCACGGCCCTCTCTCCTCACCACTCACCGGGAATATTCTTCACGGTGACCTCACGATTCCTCCTTTAATCTACGTAATTCTTCATAAATCGAATCGATAATCAAGAAAAGGGTCGATTTTTTGGTTTTATTTTCCGGGTTTTCTCGGATCCGCAAGATAAAAGGGCGAGATTCGGATCACGGGTCGACTCTCTGCGATCCACCGTAGCCGTAGGAGTGGTGGGGATCGGTCACGCTTTTCAATCCGATCATCGTTTCTCCGTGGAACCACCGAAAATCTGTGCTTCAACCGGCCGCCGCCACCGGAGAAGACGGGAGGAGGGTTCGAAAGATTATGATGATGGAGCTGGGTCGGCTTGAGATCAAATTCTGCGTGACTATGTCGGAGTTTTTGTTAGGGTTTGGTTTTGATTTTGACCACTTTTTAGATCAATTATCTCAAATTGAAGCGAACGGACTTGGGCGAATGGATCATCCACCAACGTCAAAAGTCGCAATTGAGTCAATGCCAACTATCGAGATTGACGGTGACCATGTAGCTCTTGAATTACACCGTCTTTGTTTGCAAAGAAGCTTTTGAATTCTGAATGAAGCTTCATGAAAGGAGGGAGGTTTAACCATTTGGAGGCCGCCGGGAGGTGGGTTTGCGGTGGGGGAGGTTTTCCAATTGGGAGAAGAAGAGAGGAGAGAGCTTCTGTTGTTTATCTGAGAGAGGATGGTGGGATTAATAATAATGGGGTTCCAAGGAGGATTTCATGGGCATCAAGAGGGAGTGTTGCTAGGGAAAGTGGGGGTTTTAGGCGGGTTTTAAGGAGCTTGTTTAGTTGATCCTCACCACAGATTGAAGGAGTGTTGCTTCCTCCGCCACTTCTAACGCATCTGTACAGAGACAAAGGAGTTCTAGAGCAGCTTTGCATCGTGAAAATGTAATGAATGTTCTGATGACAAGCAGTAAAATCACTTCTTTTACAAGATATAACAATTGTAATAAATGTTCTGTATGGTTTCTGTACTAGATACATCATTGGGTTTGGAACATGTTTCTTCTGCATCAAACTTGCTTGTGTACCGTACCTTCCATCCATCAGGTCACCTCTTCATCTTTATCACCGACCGAGTCTTACGACCCTGAATGTTTATGATCTTCAGAATTTATTGAATTTGTTTTCTTGTAATTTTTTGCTCCATCTTGATTTATTTCTGAATTGTCCTGATTTTCAACATGCTGCCCATATGAGTTCCTTGAATTGGGTTCTTTGATTATATCTGAAAACAGAGTCAAAGAGCAATTACATGAATTGCTGTTCAGAAACAATTTAAATTGTTTATCTCAATTCGTTAATTAGGTATATGATTGTGCTTGAATATTAATTTTTGGGTATTATTTCTCTGTTTCAGATCTTCTTTCCCTTCTTGTTGTTTTGATTATTGGAAAGTTGAACGTAGGAGGTGCAATTGTGTTTCTTTCTATTTATGTTATTGAACGTAGGAGGGTAATTAAGTCTTTATACAATTTAACTAACAGAGTTATGACAGAAAGCACTTTTTCACTTCACCTCAAAAGGTCGGGTGTTTAAATGTAGGTTTACTGACTACAGGTGGTTAAGTGGGAAACCGCCCAAACCCCAGGTGGTCATCTGAACTTAACCCCTTATTTTAATAGTTTATTTTTATATTTTATACACATCTAAAAATATTATGCCATTATCACTAATTTATTACATTTCAAACAAAGGATAAAAAAATTATTTTAAAATATGAAACTATTTTAAACTAAGTTGTTTTGTAAATACATCTATAATTTTTAACCGGATAAATATTTAACTTTGTGGACTTTATTATTTATATGTGATTCACCATATAAATCATTTTCATTCAAGAATACTTTAAGATAATTTAAAATTTAATAATTGTTTAAAATAAATGAATTATATTAATTATTAATTAAAAATATTTGAAATTGACTTCAAAAGTCGAAAGCAATACTTTATACTATTTGATAAAAGAAGAATAAAAGTATTGTAATTTATACACTAAATTACTCTTTAAATTACTCTTTTTTGTGGTTTTTTTGGCATTTTTTTAAACAATTAAAAAAGTTTAATATTTTATGGGCCGAAATTTTTCCATGTCTGATATATTTGTGATGTGATTTGGATACATATATGTACATGTATGCATCGCATATACATGTTTTGTTATATTGATCCAAATCACACCCAAAATATCAGACATGGAAAAATTTCGCCCATAAAATATTAAAAAAAATTAATTATTTTAAAAATAACCAAAAAAAAAAAATCGCGTTTTAACAAAATTCAGGAGTCCTGACTGGATCCTATCTATATATATATATATATATATATATATATTGAAATATTAATTTTAAATGAGTAGCTTCCAAATAATTAAGTTTGATTTGATCATTTTTAGAGACTTGATTTTCCAGGAATATTTTTTTGGGCAAATAAAATTAATAGAAACTAATAAATTCACAACAGAAAATAATATTTTTATATAAAAATTATCGCTATACATTTATATTATCACTTATCAATTTTCAATTAATAACACTGCTCTTGCTGGTGGAAGGCCCACCATGTCTGTCTAACGGAGCAATTTAAGACTAAAAATACAAATAGATAAAATTGTAAAATACCCGAAAGAACTGCCATATGATTGTTTTTGTCATTTCCATCTGTTAGCAACAACCTAGTATTTATTGGTGTTAACGCCAAGATCTTCTCCAAAGTCCCAATCACGTAAGACGTCCTGATCCTGCACAGTAAACACGATAAACACCAAAAGCTTGACGGCTTCGACCGTCGGGGGATAGCTCAGGCGTGAGAGTCAGTATCCGTGTTCACAAGGGTTAACAATGGAGGATATAATCTCTAGTGTATTGAGAGAGAAAATTTTAGTTGAATGTGTGTGTGTACCTTTTGCTTGAAGACTTCCTTGCTAGGATATACTACATGACCCGGTTTACCGTGCCACTGACCCTCCTGACACTACCTACTGCAGGTAGCTTTCCTGTTAATCCCATCCCCTTTATCCACCGCTGGCCGACTGTCCAATCCTCATTAATGCGATGCAGGATATCAGTCAGCCATCACCAGTCAAAGATGTAGATATTTAAATTGTCTAATGGATTGGTTCAATAATTCGGCCCAAGACTTTGTAAGACCCAATCAAGATAATCCAATGAATTAGTCTAATATCAAGGCCTAATAATAATGACCCAAGAAAATAACCAAATAAGTAGGCCCAATCCATTAGGCCCGAAGGGTGAAATATCATGGCCCAACATTTGCTTCGCCTTTTATTAAACAGGATGTTTAATGAAAGAGTATAAATGACATCTCGTCCGAGCAAAAGGATTTATAATAAGATCGATAAAGGCCCAAAATATAGCTTACCGAAGCTCGTCTGATGAACATCAAATAGCAACACAAAGGGTTCATCTTTGCCGACCTCTACAAAAGTACCGACTGAATCGCCTTTAACTACCGAAGCACAAGTCATAGAATGAAATACCGGTTCGGTAATAGCAGGCGTTCGTGATACCAATGATCATCGGTTCGGACATAGTTCCATCATGGACATCGCTGCCCATCAATTAAATCTTGATTGACTAATAATGGTCATTTCATGAAGCAACGCTATCTTGGTGCCTCCGTCCCAAATACAAAGAAAATAAGAGAATCCCAAGAGAATACTGCTTAGAAGGGATAACGCCATTCAAGTCTGCGTTGGCGAAAGAAAAAAAATCAATCTTGACATCGCTTCTTCAACAACAATGAATGCCTTCGAAGGATATCGACAAGGTCAAAAAGAACTAAAACGACCAAGGCCACTCATCGGGTCATCACAATGACGAAGAAGAATGAAGATCCGTAGGAGTCCAATCGAGCTTGGCATAACAAAATAACAATATCCATGCTAAAGAAACAAGATATCTAGCACATCGTCAAAAGCTTGAAGAAGAGCTCAAAGAGCTTCGGGCCTTTAGGAACTTGGGTCCGCCACTGACCGAAGACCTTCGTAAGGAAATCCAGCAAAAGATATCTGAAAAATCAATTTAATCGAACGATGAGATCGTCCCATATGTATGCCAAGGATATGAAATCTGCCAAGTAAAGGCAAGAAAAAGCTCGGGCCAAGGTAGATCCATCTCTTCCAGAGACTCTTGAGATGGTGATGATGACGATGAATAAGCCCAAGATGACCTCCCTACACCTTTGGTCGTAGAACTTTCTATAAAATTCTAAACTCTTGTGAATACTAATATTAATGAAATATCAACTTCATGCCTTATTACTTCTGGGTGATCATTTCTTGTCAATAATTCAGTGTCAATCAACTTGAAAACTGTACAAGTGCCCCTTAACTTAAACTGTTAGTCAATAATCAAGCAAATTATATAACAGTTAAGAACAATAATGAGATAATCCGAACTCAACACTTGAACACAATAAAGTAATGCATACTTATCGTTACCGAAGTGTGAGACAGGTTATGTGTGAGGTGAATTCGGCTGATCCTCCTTGCACCATCGGGATCTTGTTTACCACTCGGGGTGAAACAAGTATATAAGGACCAAGATATAAGGACATTTGTCTACCACGCAGGGTATAACAAAGATATAAGGACAAAGATATAAGGACATTTGTTTACCACTCGGGGTAGAACAATTTTATGAGGACCATGGAATTTGTTTACCACTCGCGGTAAAATAAATTCATAAGGACACACCTGACAATAAGGCTGCCATCGAATAGCCAGCGAGTCCGACCATACCTCCTTACTTCGGTGCATTTTGTTTACCACTCACGGTAAAGCAAAATTAAAAGGACCATGGAATTTGTCTACCACGCAGGGTATAACAAACCCATAAGGACACTCCTGTCGAAAAGGCTGCCATCGAATGGCCAGCGAGTCCACCCCGTCCTCCTTACACCGATGAAGTTTGCCTACCCCGAAGGGCCTGACAAATTCATAAGGACCACCTGCCAAAAAGGCTGCCATCGAATGGCCAGCGAGTCCCCCCCGTCCTCCTTACACCAATGATTTGTAGATGAGCTACCGAAGTCTTTCTGTGCTGAATGCCTTCGTGAAATAGTGGCCAGTTCGGACAATGCATCAGCAATGGAGTTATCACTGCGATCGACCCCATAATAACTTGTTGCACTGATGTCCGAAGTAGAATATCTGTCTGCACACAGTGTCCATGAACTCGCTTCTGCCAAGCAATGCAATCTGGGCTATTTTGACTCTCACCGCTTCCATCTGAATCTGCAGCTTTAGATAGATTTCCCCAAAGACAAGTACCCACAGGGCGGTGTGCCCTTAGTGGACTCTCGGGAGTGTGATTTTTGGATATTTTTGTCACTATGGTGAGAATACTCGAGCCAAAATGCCTTATTTGTATTCTAAGGTGTATACTCTCTGGATCAACTTATTCGTCTGCTGCGACCATAATCCCGAGAACCGATAGAGTGAGGTACCCTCTTCGGATACTCAGGAGTACGGTTCCTTGGTCTTCTTCGGTCATGAGGATCACCTTGAGACATGTCTTCAAAGTGTATAGACTATTTTACTACGTCTTTTAGACTAGACATAATTGGATGCCTCGTCCTTCAGCTTTGCCATCCGACGCATCTGCTCCAAATTTTGCCATCCGGAACAGAAAACCCCAAATTATTAATAAATGAAATTTATTTTCCTCTATTTATTATTTTGAAATAGTAAGGGTTGATTCGATTAATGTGGATAGTTATGGGTAAAATACGCAAATATTTCAATAAGCAAGTGGTTATAAAATATTCATTATTGTTTGGAATATTCGCTTAGTCGTGGAATATTCAGTCTCGTCGGGAATATTCGCATTTATGCCATCTTTTTGTGGGCCCCATAACTAAAGCGATTGGATGAAGAAAATGACAAATATAAGTTGTTTATAAATAACGCAGTAGTTGTTACTGCAATTATCATCATTGAATACCCGGTGGTTAAAACACACTAATACGCGTTGTTGAATAAGAAGACACTCGGTATTGCACCAATTATTGATTCTTACGTAAGAAGGCACTACTCAATAATTGTTACAAGAATTACTATTCAAGATTTTATTTTATCGATTCAATAATTGTCGCATTGATATTTTATATTATCGTTGTTTCAATAAATTATCATTACACAAGATTTTCATTATCGAAGCAATAATTCATATTATCTCAATAATATTATTGGATAACATTATTGGCAATGTCTAGAAAGTTCTGCCTAAGGAGAGGTTTGGTCACCTAATCAAGGCGTCAAGAGAGAGAGATCCTTATCGAAAGCCCTCTTTTCTTTAGGACTACCACGGTCACACAAAGATCGTGATTCTCAGTATTATTTTTGTGAATAATTAATTATTGATTTATATGATTAGGAAAATATTGATTTTATGTGGATATAGATGGAGAAAATTTTTAATGTGACAATTGTTGAAAATTAATATTTTATCTTTTTCTCGATAAAATAATTCATTTAAATATATTATTTTAATAATATATTAACTATGATATTTTTTATAATGAATGTGGGATATATGAGTATATGAGGATGAAGAGTATTTTTATGGCATTAAATGTTTAACACATATTTTGTGTGTCAGTGGACACAATTATCGATCAAATTTGATTATAAATGTAAAATCGCCTCGCTTGTGGATTTCTTGTTAATTTCTGCTTGAATTTGGAAAAACTTCCTTTTGCAAAGTTGTAGATAATGGAATTTCCTATGGAAAATCGCGAGTTTCAAATTTTCTGATAAAAGTGCTATTTATTATGAATTATTTAAGTTCAAGTTCAAATAATTGATTTTTGAAGTTTTAATTATGTTTTTAAGAAAAACGTTTTTCAAATGTTGGTGGCCATCTTTAACATGTGCTTGGTGGCTGAAATCAGATTTCAAAGTGTGCGAGGAATGTGTTTAATAAATATATAATATTATATTAAATTTTCTTTTGTGTTCTAAAGCATTTTCCTATAAATAGGTGCTTAGGTTAGAATTGAAAATCACACCAAAAAACCAAGTTTTCTCTCTATATTATCGAGCGTATTCTTGTGAGTATTTTGAGTATACTTTGAGTATTGCTATACTATGCAAGTTCAAGTCATAGCCTATATTTCCTGTTTCAACTAAGTATCTGTCTTTCGAGGTAAGGGATGTTATTTTATTCAAAATGATATTATTTCTTCAATATCATTATGTTAAAAATATTGGTTGGAATTTTTATCAAATTTGAACTTTTTTATGTTTGAGTTACTATTCATGAAGTTATATTCACGAAGTTACTATTCACGAGTTACTATTCACGATTACTATTCACGTTTATATTCACGAAGCGTGAAGATGTTTTTTTTTTTGAAATTTCTATCTTTTGGTGAGTTACTTATTCACGATACTATTCACGATTCACGATACTACACTATTCACGATCACTATGACTATTCAATTTAAAATGAAATTTCTTCTTTTTGTCCAAAATATCTATTATGGATACTAGCTTTGATCAGATCCATGTTTTGATCATTCTCAATTTTACTCCACTCGATTACTTATGAAGTATTTTTGAACTTGGATTGTTTAAAATACTTAATCCTTAATATTTGTTCTTTTGTTTCACTCGATTCGCTTTTCTTTAAAATATTTTTCATCATCCTCACCCTAAATGATGATATTATAATATCTTCGCCTCAATATCTTTGATTTCGTGAATATCTTCGCAAAGATGAATGATTTCTTGATGAATATCTTTGGCGATTAATATCTTCTGAAGAAAATGATGAACAGTGTTTAGATGAACATACGACCAATCGATTAATATCTTTCGCCTGTAGTGCAAAGATGAATATTTGATTCCAATATATATTGATTGATGTTACAGTGATAAAATATCGACGATGAACTTTAAAATTCATATATAGAAGATAGTAGTTTGCATTTTCTACTTAACTCTTCTAATGAATTGTTGTTTCACCGCAAATGTTGATTTAAAACCGGTTGTCTATCAGATTCTATTAGATTTTTCCTCGTTGAAGACTAACGATAATTTTTTGTATATTATCTTAGTCATAATATTCTTTACTCGGGCTAGTTGAGCTCACCCTTTTTCTTTTTGTTCCATTTTTCTTCTCGTGAGGCGAGAATGTAATGAGTACTAGCCTGGGGTAATGGAATGATGGTTCTAGAGAGAGTTATTTAGTAGTCCTCACCATTTTGTAAAATAATGTATAAATAATTGTGATGAGGATTTATTTGGGTATGTATATTGTCTAGAAAGACAATATCAGTATTTAAACTCACAAGATATATGTTGTCGTATTTTGCACGACAAATGTATTAATAAAGTTGTAGTTGTTTCGCACCATGTATTTGGTGACTCGTAATGGGTCGGATGGAATGGACCTATTTTGGGGCGCCACAAATGGTATCGTAGCTAGTGGATATGATCTCCATGAGAGATCGGGAATGAAACTAGGAGGGAGAGACGAGTAAATCCTTCGCTAAAGGTGTCCTACCTAAGCTTATTTGTTAGTTGGTCAAGATATAGGATATTATGTGATATATTGATTTTCTTAATTAACCCTTGTTTTATGACAAGATTTGAGAATGTCGATTGAGAATATTAATAAAGGAGTAAATGAGATCGTGGAGATGCCTCTACTTACCAACGAGGAGAACGTGCAACAGTCGGCAATGTACCTCCCGTGAACAACACCACCGAAAGCGTGATGATGAACGAGGGATGTTTAGAAGCTTTTTGCGCTTCATGCAAATCGCATTTGGAGACTCGTGTTCAAAATACAGAGAGGAAATGATAGCAATTCACGGGTGGTCACAAAATGCAAGCGCTTCAAAGAGTCAGGGACCACCGCACTGGGAAAAGCCGATCCGATTAAAGGCGAGAGACGTGGGTCAAACAAATTACCAAGATATTCGATGTCTCGGATGCACGGAGGAACAAAAAGTTCCATTCGCTACTTTTATGTTCCGTAATGAGGCAGACATCGGTGAGAATCAGAAGCGCACTCCATCCAAATTTTGACTCAAAGATGTCATGGGAGACGTTTCAGAACAGCTCAATGACAAGTACTTCCCCGAAAGTATTCATTATACGAAGGAAGTGGAGTTTATTAGACCGAGCAGTAATAACACGACGGTGTCCCAAAGACGAGGCGAAGTTCATGAGTTATCCAGTTTGCACCTCATTTGGTGGAGAATGAGGAACGATGACGCGGATGTTTCGAGAGGTTTGAAACCCGACATACGCCAATATCTCATTTCTCATAAATTTTCTCTATTCGGGATGTTGTCAACAGGGCTCAATTATTAGAGCGAGATAACGAGTACGCTCAACCGAGGGACCATAACCAGGATCATATCAAGATAGCAGCCATCGTAATAACGATAACCAAATGGAGAAAGAAGAATACTGACAAAGGCGGTAACCACTCTGGTAATCGTGGCCATGAAAATAGAAGAAGCGAGTCTGGGAGGAGATTTTAAAAAGAGGAGATTCAACAACGACCATGTGAAGACGCCAACACCAAGAGAGAATCGGTTCCAAGGGAGGAGAAAGACCACCGGTCAGATGTTACAAATGCGGAAAGAGGGATATATCACCCAAACCGCCCACAACAGCTTTAAGGTATGCTATAATTGTGGAAAGAAAGGACATATCGCCGAGATCAGACGATATCGAAACCCAGTCCAAATGAATGGTGACTCAAAAGGATGTCCTGTAAAAGTCAAAGTCAACGATTCTCGGAAGAGCGCTTTGTCGTGACTCCATTAAAATGCGAGGAACCCGAACGGTTAGCACGGGTTAGTTAATTATAAATTCTTGCAAAAGTTTATACCTTACTAGATACCGGCTTCTACCCATTCTTTATCTCTCTCATTGCGCCAACGCTTGAACTCGACTACGAGAAATTAGACTTTGACCTATTTATGGAGACTCATTAGAGAAACTTTCATTACATCCGTTGTTTAGAAATCTTGCTTGATTCAGTCAGCACTATCACATTACCTCGTTAACCTTATTTCTATAGAGATATTTGCTTTTGATGTGATTTTAAGGTTAACTACTCATCATGCCAAATTGATTACTTTTGTAAGGTCATTAGTTTTCATATTCCTAAGCAACCTCGTTATTCAATTCAAGCAATCAAACCATCAGAGTCAAACATTTTCATATCAAGCCATGAAGTCATTCGCTTATTACGGATGTCAAGTTTTCTTAGTCCATGTTATGGATTTGAATAAAGACACGCCATATTTGAATAATATTCCCGTTGTTATTGATTTTTCCCGACGATTTCAAGAATTTCTCGCTTACTCCCAAAGCCCGATATTAAATTTTGTATCGACTTTGAACCCAAGACAAAACTCATTTCTAAAATCTCATATCGAATGGCTCCTATCAAACTTCGTGAGTTAAAAATTCAACTATAGAATTTGGTACCGAGCCTTTATCCGGTGACTTCCTTCAGGAATGCACCGCCGCATTCTCCGTAGGGGACACCATATTCGTGAGATAGTAAACCGATAGGTGTCATTGTAACGCATATCCAAGGTTGGGATATGAGTCACAATTGAGAACAACCTAAGCTTGTAATCGAAATACGTAGCTTTCAGGCTTAGTTGGTTATTATCTGAGATTCGTCAAGGATATTCTCGAATCGCTATTCCATTAACGCAAATTGACTCAGAGAGATACAAAATTCGAATGGAGCAAGGAATGTGGGAAGAGCTTCAAGAACTCAAGAGAGACTCATTTCAAAGACATGTTCACCATGCCATCCTCGAAAAGTCGAACGTGGTAATGACGTGTTGAGTAGTAGAAGATCGATATAAAGTACGAAAGTATATATTGTCAAAGACTAATTTCAGATAATTTACAAATAATAGAGATGGAGATGAAAACTCTAGGTACCCACGTGATGATATACGATGTATAATCGACTTTTAATCGATAAAGTTAAAGTTATTCAAGCTACACACCGAGAGATGAATTTGAAGAAGGAGGTGCAAGAAGTTGTTATTTCAAAAGCGAGAATCGGTGAGGTGAGGAAAGCTCAAACCTTCGATTTATTAATCCATTTGAAATTCTCGATCGAATAGAACCGTGGCCTATAGACTCGCTTTTACCGCCAAGTATGACGCTGCGTGTTCATAACGCTTTTCACGATCGATGTTACGTAAATATGTGGACGATTCAACCACGCTATCGAAGTTAGAACCCACGAGATAAATTCAAGACTTAACGACGAGGAGGTACCACAAGATCTTGATAGAGAAAGAACATGTCCTATGTACCGAGGTTATACCACAAGTTAAAGTTTTGTGGAGAAACCATGCTATCGAGGAAATGACCGGGAGTTGGAAACAAAATGAAAGCGAGGTATTCTCATCTTTTCAAACACTGTGTACGTACGCCAATTTCGAGGACGAAATTTCATAAGGAGGGAGGTCAGAAGACCCCAAATTATTAATAAATGAAATTTATTTTCCTCTATTTATTATTTTGAAATAGTAAGGGTTGATTTGATTAATGTGGATAGTTATGGGTAAATACGCAAATATTTCAAATAAGCAAGTGGTTATAAAATATTCATTATTATCTTGGGAATATTCGTTTGGTCGTGGAATATTCAGATCGCTTCGGAATATTCGCATTTACGACGCGCAAGCCTTTTGTGGGCCCCATAACGGAAAGCGATTGATGAAGAAAACGACAAATATAAGTTGTTTATAAATAACTACAGTAGTTGTTACCAAGTTAATCATCGTTGAATACCCTATGGTTAAAACACACTAATAATACGCTGTTGTTGAATAGAAGATTACCAGTATTGCACCAATTATTGATTCTTACGTAAGAAACACTACTCAATAATTGTTACAAGAATTACTATTCAAGATTTTATTTTATCGATTCAATAATTGTCGATATTGATATTTTATATTACCGTTGTTTCAATAAATTGTCATTACACAAGATTTTCCATTATCGGCTAATAATTCATATTATCCTAATAATATTATTGGATAACATTATTGGCAATGTCTAGAAAGTTCGCGCTTTAAGGAGAGGTTTGGTCACCTAATCATGCGCCAAGAAGAGAGATCCTTATCGAAAGCCCCTCTTCCTGAACTACCGTCACAAGATCGTGATTCTCAGAATATTATTTGTGAATAATTAATTATTGATTTATATGATGAGGAAAATATTGATTTTATGTGGATATAGATGGAGAAAATTTTTAATGTGACAATTGTTGAAAATTAATATTTTATCTTTTTCGATAAAATAATTCATTTAAATATATTATTTTAATAATATATTAATCTGTGATATTTTTATAATGAATGTGGGATATATGAGTATATGAGGATAAAGAGTATTTTTGTGGCATTAAATGTTTAACACATATTTTGTGTGTCAGGACACAATTATCGACCAAATTTGATTATAAATAAAAATCGCCTCGCTTGTGGATTTCTTTACCAATTTCTGCTTTGAAATTTGAAAAACTTCCTTCTGCAAAGTTGTAGATAATGGAATTTCCTATAAAAAATCGCGAGTTTCAATTTTTCTGATAAAAGAGCTATTTATTATGAATTATTTAAGTTCAAGTTCAAAATAATTGATTTTTGAAGTTTTAATTATGTTTTTAAGAAAAACGTTTTTCAAATGTTGGTGGCCATCTTTAATACATGTGCTTGGTGGTGAAATCAGATTTCAAAGTGGGCGAGGAATGTGTTTTGTAAATATTATTATTATATTAAATTTTCTACTTTGTGTTCTAAGCATTTTCCTATAAATAGGTGCTTAGGTTAGAATTGAAAATCACACCGTAAACTCAAGTTTTCTCTCTATATTATCGAGCGTATTCTTGTGAGTATTTTGAGTATACTTTGAGTATTGCTATACTAATGCAAGTTCAAGTCATAGCCTATATCCTGTTTTTCAACTAAGTAAGTACTGCCTTTCGAGGTAAGGGATGTTATTTTATTCAAAATGATATTATTTCTTCAATATCATTATGCCGAAATATTGGTTGGAAATTTTTATCAAATTTGAAACTTTTTCATGCTCTGGGTTACTATTCACGAGTTACTATTCATGAAGTTACTATTCACGAGTTACTATTCACGAAGTTACTATTCACGAAGTACTATTCACGAGCGTGATGTTTTTTTTTTGAAAATTTCTATCTTTGGTGTTCTGAGTTACTATTCACGATACTACTATTCACGATACTTCAAGACTATTCACGAATACTAAGACTATTCACCTAAAAATGAAATTTCTTTTTCATCCAAAATATCTATTATGGATACTAGCTTTGATTGTATCCATGTTTTGATCATTCTCAATTTTACTCCACTCGATTACTTATGAAGTATTTTTTGAACTTGATTGTTTAAAATACTTAATCCTTAATATTTGTTCTTTTTTTGTTTCACTAGATTCGCTTTTCTTTAAAATATTTTCATCATCCTCACCCTAAATGATGATATTATCGAATATCTTCGCCAGTAGTAAAGATGAATGATTTCTTTGATGAATATCTTTGGCCCAGTAGTGCAAAGATGAATGATTTCTTGAATGACTTATCGATTAATATCTTTGGCCCAGTGCAAAAGATGAACAGTGTTTGAGATGAATACGACTAATCGATGAATATCTTTGCCTCAGAGTAAAAGATGAATATTTGATTCCGTATATATATCGATTGATGTTACAGGATAAAATATCGACGATGAACTTTTAAATTCATATATAGAAGATAGTAGTTTGCATTTTCTACTTAACTCTTCTAATGAATTATTATTTCACCAAGCAGCTTGTTGATTTAAAACCGGTCATTCATCAGATTCTATTAGATTTTTCCTCGTTGAAGACTAACGATAATTTGTTGTATATTATCTTAGTCATAATATTCTTTACTAGGCTAGTTGAGTTCACCCTTTTCTTTTTTGTTCCATTTTTCTTCTCAGGAGGCGAGAATTTAGCGAGTACAAGTCGGAGTATGGAATGATGGTTATAGAGAGAGTTGTTTAGTAGTCCTCACCATTTTTGTAAAATAATGTATAAATAATTGTGATGAGGATTTATTTGGATATGTATATTGTCTAGAAGACAATAATTGTATTTAAATTTGTGACGCCCCCAAAATTAGGTATACATCACCCATCTTGAGTCGCCACTTACATGGTACAGAATTTAAATACAACTTATTAACATAACTCTGGGTCGCCACTGTATGTAATTTAAATACAACTACATAACATTAATAAATACGACATAAATCGTGAGTTTAAATACAAATATCGCCTACTAGATATTATACAAACTCAAACAAAAGTCCTCATTATAATTATTATCACACTATTTCACGTAATAAAGAGGACTACTAATGCTATCTTCAGACCATCACTGCTTCCCCACTCGTCTCCAAATTTATATTATCATTTCAAGAGAAATGAGGAAAGAAAGGGTGAGCTCAACTAGCCCAAAGAAGAAATATTATGACTAAGATAATGCGTAATAAATTATCAATAGTCTTCAATAATGTTAAACCGATAAAATACAATAGACAACCAGTTTAATCAGCAATGAATATATGCAATCCATTAAAAGTGTCAAGTAGAAAATAAAGTCTACTATCTTTTAGGTTTTAAAAGGTTTTTCATCATCATTATAGCTTGAGACTCACTTTTAATAAATATTTCACATCATCGAATCACCCCTCGCACTACTACCCAAGGATATTCTTTAAGATCACGACCACAATTATTCACGCACTACGCCCAAGAATATTTGTGTATTCATTAATGGTCATGATCATGCCAACAACTCGTCCATCAATGCACTACTACCAATCGAGGATTTTTTTATCACATCATTTGTAACATTACTACCATGATTACACCGAATAGTCTCGGTCATAATCATACCAAGTCCATCTATGCACTACAGTGCCACGTATGACTTTCAAAAAAATATAAACATGAGGATGATGACAATGATATAAGAATTCAATAAAACAAGTTCAAGAATTATTTTATCCAGAATTATTAACGCCCAAATTGTCAACACGATACTCGCTTTTGTAGAGTAAAAATTCAAGAATGATCGTAAGAATATTTCCATGAAAAGATATCGATGAAACGCAAATATCAAGGATATTCCACTAATTTCATGGAGTATAGAAGTCAAAGTTTTAACCAACCGGGTATAATAAAGAATGGAATAACAAAAGAAATCACCATGCATGCGATGAATCGCATGCATAAAGTTATTCCAATGTAATAATAAATAACGGAACCAGTGTCGTGAAATTCACAATCGGCAGTGATGTTCCAATGTAATAATAAAGATGGAACCAGATCCTGTAAAACACACGTATAGATATTCCAATGTAATAATAAAGATTTTAACCAGTCCTGTAAAACACATGCATGTGATGTTCCAACAAAATAATAAAGATTTTAACCAGTCCTGTAAAACACACATGCATGTGATGTTCCAATGTAATAATAAAAAGATTTTAACCAGTCTAGTAAAACACACGACATGTGATGTTCCAACAGTAATAATAAAGATTTTAACCAGTCCTGTAAAAACACACGCATGTGATGTTCCAATGTAATAATAGAAGAATGTCACCAAGTATAGGTAAACCACTTATACAAAAGTTATTCCAATGTAATAATAAGCAATGGAATAACAACAGCTTCTCTTCATGAATAAGAAAGAATAACACCCTTACATTTGGTAGAGATTGAATATCGCAAAGAAGTAAGAATAAAATACTCTTCTTCTTTCTCTTATTCTCTATACTTTCTCTCTCTATAGCTTGAATGAATTCGTGAAAAATAATGAAGCCCTAGCCTCTATTTATAGAAGATTTCTAGCTTAAGACTCCGCCGTGAAAAGGCAAGTGGTGGCTCGACGACCGGTTCGACGCTCAGAATGTGAAACGACAAGTGGTTCGACGCCAGAATGTGAAACGACAAGTGGTTCGACGTCCGGTAAAGGTAATTACTATTAACGAAAGGGTAAATACTATCGACGAAGGTAAATACTATTCACAAGGGTAATTACTATCGACGAAGGTAAATACTATTCACAAGGATAATTACTATTCACGAAAGGTAAATATTGAGGTAATTACTATCGATTTAGGTAAATACTATTCACAAGGGTAATTACTATCGATTGAAGGTAAATACTATCATGAAGAGACTCTTAGATGATGACATATATGACATACGAGCCCCCCCATAAAATAATCAAACTTACCACAAATCATTTTTTTTTCATCAACACATATTTAATCTTTCAATAATTATTAATCATTTATAACTTGTCGCCTCAATTATTGATTTAATACTATAACATATTATACGTATGATACCGTGACAATAATTGAATCAATAATATAAGAGATATGATGCAAAGATTATCGTAGTAATAATCGAAAGCATAAATGAGTGACTTCTCACGTAAAGATCAATAATCAATACCGTGCTACTACTATGCAACCACGCCAGACATCGTATTTCTTTACCACCGGAGTTCAACAGCTTTAACGGTAATACCTCCGCCGTTATTTTTATAAAAATATTTTGTGTTTTTTCAATCCGACAATAATTTCGTTGTGGGGTCCACCAATGATTGAGCCATCATATTTAATATTCCCTAACAAAAAGAATATTCCCCACCAAACGAATATTTTATAACAACTCGCATACTTTGCAAAATTTATAAATATTACCCACAACTATAACATTATATCAAATTTATTCCATAATATTCAAAAATAATATTTATAGAAAAATTCATCTTTATTTATAAAAGTCAGGTCTTACAACCTCCCTTCTTATGAAATTTCTCCCTCGAAATTAGGGGTACGCACTGGTATGTCAAGAGGTAAGGATACCTTGATTTCATTTCGATTCTAACTCCCAAGTCATTTCCTCAACATCGTGGTTCCTCCATAAAACTTTCGACTTGAGGTATAACCTCGAGCGTAGAATATGTTCTTCTCCATCCAAAATTTGAACAGAACCTCTTCATACGCCAAATCTTCCGCTATTTCGTCCGGCCTTCTAACTCAATAATATGGTTCGGTCTTTCACATATTTACGTAATATAGATATGTGAAAACGCGCTATGAACACGAGATATATTTCACAGAAAGTGAGTCTATAGCCACGCCCTACCGATCGAGGATTAAAATGGACCGATGAATCGAGGATTAAGTTTTCTCTCTCTTCCAAATCTTGTAACTCCTTTCCATGGAGCAACTCTTAACAACACACGATCTCCTATATCGAATTCCACGCCCTTTCGATGAAGATCAAGATAACTCTTTTATCGATTTTGTGAGGTTTTTATACGTTGTTTGATCATTTGAATCTTTTCCGTAGTCATACGCATCAACTCCGGGCCCCAACAACGCTTGCTTCACCCACCTCATCCCAAAGATATACCGAGAACGACACTTTCTTCCATACAACGCTCGAATGGAGCCATGCCAATACTTGCTTGATAACTGCTTGTCAGTAGAAAACTCCACCAATGGTAAGAACTTGTCCCAACTCCCTTGAAATCAAGGACACGTAGTCTTAATAGATCTTCAAGAGTTTGAATAGTCCTCTCCGATCGTCCGTCCGTCTGAGAGGATGATATGCCGAAGCTAAATCGTAAGTCTGTGCCTCATAGCTTTTTGCAAACTAAACCCAAAATCGTGAAGTGAATCTTGGGTCTCGATCGTAAACTATGGATACCGCAGATACCATGCAGCCTTACAATCTCGCTTTATGTATATACGAGCAAGACGCTCAAGTGTATAAGTTTCTCAGACGGTAAGAAATGAGCAGACTTGGTCAATCTATCAACAATGACCCAAATCGCATCAATGCCTTGAGAAACCTTAGAAAGACCCCAGAACGAAATCCATGGTAATGTGCTCCCACTTCCATTCTCGAATTTCAAGTGGTTGCAATGGACCTTTTGGTACTTGATGCTCCGCTTTAACTCGCTGACAAGTTAGACACCTTCGAGATAAACAAATATCTATCTCTCTCTTCATATTGCTCCACCAAAATGTATGATTTAATATCATGATACATTTTGGTACTCCTGTGATGGATTGCAAATGGTGTGTTGTGCGCCCATCATGATATTATACTTTAAATCGTGGTCGTTAGAACACAAAGTCCGGAGTCGACTCAAGTATTCCTTCTTCATCGATTCTTTCTTCCCAAGATAAAGACCTTCTTGACTTTCTTCCTCATACGATCACCTCCGTGTCTCCGTAGCTCGAGCAAACTTTTAACTTTATCAATTAAAGTCTGCTCTACTCAGATACTCGCTTATCATCACACGCGTCCCCTCGAGTCTTTAATTCTATCTCCATCCTTTGCAAGTCACACAAAATGGGCTCATATGACAATATCGCACTTGTATTGTGATATGATTTCCTACTCAATGCGCCGCCTACCACGCTTGCTTTTCCAGATGGTATCGATGGTATGATCATAATCTTTCAATAGCTTCAAGCCAACGTCGTTGTCGCATGTCGAGTTCCTTTTGAGTGAAGAAATATTTGAGGCTTTTATGATCCGTAAAGATCTCCACTTTCTCCCCATACAAGTAATGCCTCCAAATTTTAAGTGCAAGAAGATAATGTATGCTAACTCTAGATCACGAGTAGGATAATTCCTCTCATATTCTTTGAGTTGTCATGAGGCATAAAGCTATAACTTTTCCATGTCAGATAAGAACACATCCCAACCTTTTTGCTCAAGCATCACCAGAGATGACAAATCCTCCGAGCCGATGGTATTGTCGTAACAAAATAAATAAGTCTCCTCTCGAGTTCTTGAAAACTCTTCTCACATTCTTCGCCCAACCGAACTCAGATATCTTTCCGAGTCACCGAGTCATCGGAATAGCGATTCGAGAAAATCCTTCCACGAATCTCCGATAATAACCAAATTTAAACCGAGAAAGCTACGATTTCTATTAATCGATTTAGGTTGTTCCCAAATTTTCAATAGCTTCAATCTTTGCTTGGTCAATGAGATATTCCACGACTTGATACCACGCGCCCAAGGAATGCTACTTCTTCGCCCGTAACTCGCATTTCTTCAACTCGCATAAAGCTTATATTCACGGCTTTTGAGTGTCACCTCAAGTGTTGCTCTCACGATCTTCACGCTTTTGGAATAAATAAGGATGTCATCAATAAAGACGACCACAAAGTGATCTAAATATTCCTCAATACTTTGGTTCATCATATCCATGAAGGCAAAGCAGAGCATTAGTCAATCCAAAGGACACGACTAGAATTCATAATGCCCGCATCGAGTTCTCGAAAGCCGCCTTTGAATGTCACGGTTCTAATCTTCAATTGGTGATATCCTAACGAAGATCAATCTTTGAAAAGAATTTGGCTCTTGCAATCGGGTCAAACAGTCATCAATACGTGGCAATGGATACCTATTTTTGATGGTGACGTGATTCAACTCCCGATAATCAATACAAAGTCGCATACTCCCATCTTTCTTCTTCACGAATAGTAACTGGGAGCACCCCAAGGAGAAGTACTAGGACGAATAAAGCCAATGTCTAACAATTCCTCGCATGGGTCTTTTTACTCCTCAAGTTCAATAGAGCTATTCGATATGGGGCTTTGAAATAGGTTTTGTACGGTTCAAGGTCGATACAAAATTCAATTTCACGCCTGGGGGTAGGCCAGAAGTTCTTCGGGAATACGCCAGAAATTTATTAACAATAGAAATATCGCTTAAAACCGACGTATTTTTATTTAAATCATGATATGAGCTAAGAAAGCTTGACATCCGCTTTTCAATAAACGAATAGCTTTATGGCTTGAGATGACCGTGATTGATTTTAATGGTTTGGTCGTTTGAATTCGCATAATAGGTTGATTAGGAATATGAAAGCTAACAACCTTACGAAAACAATCAATTTTTGCACGATAAGTAGTTAACCAATCAATCCCTGTAATCACGCCAAATGCAAGTATTTTTAATGAAATAAGATCGACAGTAATGTGAGGGTACCGATTTGAACCAAACAAGACTTATAAACAAAGGATGTAATGAAGGTTTCTCCCAACCTGAGTTTCCACAGATAAGTCAAAGTCTAATTTCTCCTGAGTCAAATTTAATCGATGAGCGCAAGTAGAGAAATAAAAGAATGGGTAGAACCCCAGATCAAATAAAGTATAGACTTCATTAGAGTTTATGATAAGCTTACCCGTGATGACCTCATTCGGATTCTCGCTTTTTGGGAGGTCACAACAAATGCCTCCTCAGACTATCGGCTTTGAATTTTCCGGGACGGCCTTTGGTGCTTCCATCCTAGTCGAATTTGTCTTCTGAAACGACAAAATCGAGCTAAGTGACCTTCTCTTCCACAATTATAACATGCTTTGACTGGCATGACGCAGCTTTGATCGATGTGTCCCTCTCCTCCGCATTTAAAGCATACGATAGTGGTCTTTCTCCTTCCTTAACAACGGGTGCCAGTGTCGACGCCTTTCCATCATCATTTGAATCTCCTTTTCTTGAAATGTCCATTCTTATTGTTTTGGCCCGATTACACCACCGGTGGTTACCATATCCGCCCGTTGATTCCTCCACGCTTGTTGTCACCGCCACGATGACTATTCTCACCGGTATTATAATTTTGCTTACCGCTTCTTTTAGTCAGGTTGACTCATTATCGCTACTCCACTAATCGAGCCCTATTTACAACATCCTAATACAAACACGCTTTATGAGAAATAAGATGTTGACGATTCTCCCTTCAAAAACCTCTTAAAAACATTCGCTACCATTCTCTCTTCATTATCTACCAAGTGGGACGAAAACCGTGATAACTCCGCAAATTTTGCCTCGTATCATGACACCTGGCCATATTGTTTTGTTCCAACTTGATAAACTCCACCTCCTTCATGTGGCGAATACTTTCGTGAAAGTATTTGTCGTTGAATGCCTCCCGAACTTCTCCCAAGATATCTTCAAGATAAATTTGGTTGAGTACGCTTTTACCGATTCCCACCAAGAATCCGCCTCTCCGCCAAGAACATAAAGGCTAAGAAGGAAACCTTTTTTCTCCTGAGCATCCCAAGACATCAAATATCTTGGTAATCTGCTTTTATCCATGCTTCCGCCAAGTGGTTTTGCTTCTCCCTTAAACTCCGGTGGTCCCAAATTCTCCTTAATTGTTTAGCGGTGACCACCGAGAGTTTTCCGTGTTTCCACCTACGCTTTTGGATGAGAGTCGCTTCTCATCATTGTCATTGATAAATCAGATAAAGCCTTTGAACATTCGATCATTCATCATTTGGTCATTGTTGTTGTTTGCATGAGGATTGTCGCCTTCCTCGATGCACATTATCTCGATTATCGATATGTGGTGAATCAACGATCGCTCATACCCATCATATTCTCAACATTCTCGTGATGTCATTTTCAGACATCGCCACAAAACAAAAGGTTAATCGACATGTAACAAATTATCCTTATCTTCCGACCAACCAATAAAATAAAGACATAAACTTAGGTAGGTCATACTAACGAAGGTATTCCCCTCCTCCCTCCTAGTACTATTCTCACATCTTAGCCAGTGATCATATCCCTAAGCTCGATACTAACCGCGACGCCCCCAAAATTAGGTATACATCACCCATCTTGAGTCGCCACTTACATGGTATGTAATTTAAATACAACTTATTAACATAACTGCCGTATAATAATTACATAAATCGTGAGTTTAAATACAAATATCGCTCTACTAGATATTATACAAACTCAAACAAAAGTCCTCATTATAATTATTATCACACTATTTTACGTAATAGTGAGGACTACTAATGTTATCTTCAGACCATCACTGCTTCCCGACTGTCCCCAATTTATATTATCATTTCAAGAGAACAAAGAAAGAAAGGGTGAGCTCAACTAGCCCAAGAAGAAATATTACGACTAAGATAATGCGTAATAAATTATCAATAGTCTTCAATAATGTTAAACCGATAAAATACAATAGATAAACCGCTTAATCATAATGAATATGCAATCCATTAAAAGAGTCAAGTAGAAAATAAAGTCTACTATCTTTTAGGTTTTAAAAGGTTGTTGTAAGAAGACCAAACTTTTATAAATAAAGATGAATTTTTTCTATAAATATTATTTTTGAATATTATGGAATAAATTTGATATAATGTTATAGTTGTGGGTAATATTTATAAATTTTGCAAAGTATGCAAGTTGTTATAAAATATTCGTTTGGTCTGGGAATATTCTTTTGTTAGTGAATATTCGCATAATGGCTCAATCATCAGTGGACCTCACACAACATTATTGTTTGATTGAGAAAACGACAAAAATATTTTATAAAAATAACTACGAGGTGTTACCGCTAAAACCGCGTTGAACTACCTCGGTGGTAAAAGTACAAGAATACTGCATTGGTTGCGTAAGAAGACACTAAGATTTGATTATCGATGCTTACGCCGAGAAGTCACTCACCTATGCTCAATTATTGCTACACATGAATTGTAAGATCATATCTCTTATATTATTGATTCAATTATTGTCACAATATCATCCGTATAATATGTTATATAGATTAAATCAATAATTGAGACGACAAGTTATAAATGATTAATAATTATCAAAAGATTAAATATGTGTTATGATTTGTGGTAAGTTTGATTATTTTATGGGGGCTCATATATGTCATCATCTAAGAGTCTCTTCATCAATAGTATTTACCTTCGCCAATAGTAATTACCCTCAGAATAGTATTTACCTTCGCCAATAGTAATTACCCTCAGATTTACCTTCGTCGATAGTAATTATCCTCAGAATAGTATTTACCTTCGTCAATAATAATTACCCTCAGAATAGTATTTACCTTCGCCAATAGTATTTACCTTCGTTAATAGTAATTACCTTTACCGACGTCGAACCACTTGTCGCTTCACATTACAAAGGCCAAACCACTATTCGCTTCACATTACAAAGGCCAAACCAAATTAATCAAGCCACTTGCCTTTTCACACGGCGGTGCTAAGCTAGAAATCTTCTATAAATAGAGGCCTAGGGCTTCATTATTTTTCACGAATTCATTCAAGCTATAGAGAGAGAAAGTATAGAGAGAATAAGAGAGAAGAAGAAGAGTATTTTGTTACTACACCGCCTGCAAAGATTCAATCTCCTACCAAATGTAAGGGGTGTTATTCTTTCTTATTCATGAAGAGAACCGTTGTTATTCCATCGCTTATTATTCTCGTTGGAATAACCTCGTATAAAGTGGTTTACCCTATACTTGGTGACATTCTTCTATTATTCTCGCTGGAACATCCTCGTCATGCAGGTGTTTTACACCGACCGGTTCCGCCTTTTTATTATTCTGCTGGAACATCCATGCTCATGTGTTTTTACACCTACTCGGTTCCGCTTTTTATTATTTTGTTGGAACATCCTGCTCATGTGTTTTACACCTGACTTCGGTTCCGCTTTTTATTATTCTCGCTGAATATCCTATCTCGTGTTTTTACACCGGATCCGTTCCATCTTTATTATTCTGTTGAACATCCTCGCTTGGTGTGAATTTCACCGACCGTTCCGTTATTTATTATTCTCGTTGAATAACCCGTCTGTCAAGCGGCTTATCGCATGCGTGGTGATTTCTTTTGTTATTCCATTCTTTATTATACCCCAACTGGTTAAAACTTTGACTTCTATACTCCATGAAATTAGTGGAATATCCTCGATATTTCAAGCTTCATCCAAAGATCTTTTCATGGAAATATTCTTCCGATCATTCTTGAATTTTACTCTACAAAACAAAGATCATGTTGACAATTTGACGTTAATAATTCCCGGATAAAATAATTCTTGAACTTGTTTTATTGAATTCTTATATCATTGTCATCATCCTCATGTTTATATTTTTTTGAAAGTCATCCGTATTCAGAAGTGCATAGATGGACTTGGTATGATTATGACCGAGACTATTCTTGTAATCATGACCGTAATGTTACAAAATGATGTGATAAAAAAATCCTTAGTAAGTAGTAGTGCATTGATGGACGATTGTTGGCATGATCATGACCATTAATGAATACACAAATATTCTCGGCCAGTGAGTGTATGAATAATTGTGGTCGTGATACTAAAGAATATCCTCGTCCGTAGTGCGGGGGTGATTCGATGATGTGGAATATTTATTAAAGTTCGAGTCTCAACTATAACAATGATGAAAAACCTTTTAAAACCTAAAAGATAGTAGACTTTATTTTCTACTTGACTCTTTTAATGGATTGCAGATATTCATTGCAGCTTAAACCGGTTGTCTATCAGATTTTATCGCTTTAACATTATCAAGACTATTGATAATTTATTCGCATTATCTTAGTCATAATATTTCTTCTTGGGCTAGTTGAGCTCACCCTTTTTTCACCGTTCTCTTGTGAAATGATAATATAAATTTGACGACGCCTCGGGAAACGAGTGATGGTCCCAAGATAGCATTAGTAGTCCTCACTATTCTCGTAAAATAGTGTGATAATAACTCGTAATGAGGACTTTTTGTTTGAGTTTGTATAATATCTAGTAGAGAGCGATATTTGTATTTAAACTCACGCTTTATATCGTATTGTACACGGCATACGCTTATGTTAATAAGTTGTATTTAAATTCTGTACCATGTAAGTGGCGACTCAAGATGGGTGATGTATACCTAATTTTGGGGGCGTCACAAAATTCACAGTATATATGTTGTCGTATTTTGCACGACAAATGTATTAATAAAGTTGTAGTTATTTCTGTACCATGTATTTGGCGACTCAGAATGGGTTGGATGAAATGGACCTATTTTGGGGGCGTCACATGTTCAGCTATATCCTCGCTCTGCTTCAAGAGAACCTCCAAAGCTTTAACTGCTTCGTCCGCCATCTTCGCCAGCTTGGCAGCCTTGTTGTGCTGATCACTTCGGTGCCGAGTTCTAGGTGGGGTGTCTTCTACTCGCCTTCGGCCATGATCACGTTCCTTATTAGCAGCAAAGACCAACCTCCTTCGGGCTTCACCACGGGCTCTCGAACGAGAACCCCCTGAATCACGCTTGGAAGCCGTACTCTCAAAAGCACTTTTGAAAGGACCCAGACGGTTCTTAACTAAAACACGAGGCAAGGATGAACTTACAGCCATCGTTTATCCCTCTGGTGTACTAGTTCTACTCCTCACCATTCTTTCCGACGTAGAACAAATGAAACTTTGTGATTGAAAACTCAAGGACACTAGAACACGCCCTCCTTCTAGCGCCAATGTTAACGCCAAGATCTTCTCTAAAGTCCCAATCACGTAAGATGCCCTGATCCTGCACAGTAAACACGATAAACACCAAAAGCTTGACGGCTTCGACCGTCGGGGGATAGCTCAGGCGTGAGAGTCAGTATCTGTGTTCACAAGGGTTAACAATGGAGGATATAATCTCTAGTGTATTGAGAGAGAGAAATTTTTAGTTGAATGTGTGTGTGTACCTTTTGCTTGAAGACTTCGCTTTTAGGATATACTTCACGACCCGGCCATCGCGGTGCCGACCCTCGACACTACCTACTGCAGGTAGCTTTCCTGTTAATCCCATCCCCTTTATCCACCGCTGGCCAACTGTCCAATCCTCATTAATGCGATGCAGGATATCAGTCAGCCATCACCAGTCAAAGATGTAGATATTTAAATTGTCTAATGGATTGGTTCAATAATTTGGCCCAAGACTTTGTAAGACCCAATCAAGATAATCCAATGAATTAGTTTAATATCAAGGCCCAATAATAATGAATCCAAGAGATAACCAAATAAGTAGGCGTCCATTGCGCCAAGTGAGTGAAATATCGTGCTACCAACAATTGGTAAAACGAAAAAAAGCACACACTAATAATAATATAAATAAATAAATGGAGGGGTGAATTAAATTTAAAGAACAATTCAACAAGTAATAATTTACTAAAATTTATCCTGTATTGGTTGGACACTTGGACTTGTAACTAGATTTACATTCAAAATTAAAATCGAAAGCAGGCGTGTAGTCGACCATTAACATAAATATCTTTTCTTGTAGCTTGGAATCCAGTTTTAATACCACCCAATAATATGATTCTTTAAATTATTTTTCGGCATACGACGAGTCTGCCTGCAGGCCCACGAATAACATAAAGTTGGGAACTATAATTTTTACTTTTCTTGAAAGTCATTTATTTTATACATTTTCCTTTTCTTATTTAAATTCTCTTTTTGTAATAATAATAATAAAAAAAAGATTACCAAGTATCCGGCCCAAAAAAAGAAAAAACAAATAGCAAAGTAACAAGCCAACTGTATAAAATAGTAAGAACACCATGAAATATAAACCTTCTGGGCACAAAATTTAACCTAGACAACCTGCAAATTATCTAAAAGATGGAAGTAATCAAACTTGTCCAGTTTCATAACTTACACAAAACCTAATCCAAGTATCTTTTCAACTGCTCTGCGAACCCATATCACTATGAATATCCAAGATAAATCAACTCTAGCACTAGAGCACCATAAAAAAAAAAAAAAAAGGATTGAAGAACACCCTCCATGGAGCATCCTACCCTTCTACAAAGAGGAAGATCTATTTTATGAAAGAGAGACAGATAAAATGACCTATGTGCAATGGTCAGTCTTCAACCAAAGAAAGGGACTTGCCCTATCTATTTCTTAGATGGTCTCTCGTCATCCTCCCCACCATCAGCAGAATCATCGGAATCATCTTTGTCTGACCTCTTCCTCTTCGCTGGAGCCTCAACCTTTCCACTGTCATTGTCATCACCCTCGTCCTCGTCTTCAAATTCATCTTCCTCACCATTCTCTTCTGGCTCAAAATCACTAGCATCTTCTTCGTCTTCAGCACGACCCACAGGCCGAACAAGGTACTCTGTTCCCATATCCTCCTATGTAGTTATGTGTTGTTAGATGTCAGAAGACACTCAGATTGGAAGTTAAAACATATAAAAAGTAAGCAAAATGATAAATACATCTTGTCCTCAACAAATATCACTTTAGCAGCCTAAGTCAGAGGCAACGGCTACAACTTAATGGCGGTAGTTTTACCCAGATTTTGACTACTACTTGTAACAACTACAGGCAGATCATAGAAGTGACAGAAAAACTCGACAACATTTTTTCCCAAACTAGTTAGTGTAGAATGGCATTTGGCAAGGAAAAAACACTAAAAAGATGAAACAATTTGAAAAAGAAAACAACAAAGAATAGATCTATACAGAAGATCATAGAAGTAACAAAAAACTAAAAATCATTTCTAGTTCTTATAACAAAAACTGAGACATGTAAATATAAACTGAGATGTATGTATAAAAACATAAATATTAGTCCCTTCGATCCATAATAAGAGTCCCAATTTCACCTTTTAAGTAAGGTTTTCAAATTAAACTAGATATGAATTTATATGATTCTTGTCAGTACCACCATAAATGTAACAAACTGCTTATATATATAAATATCACAAACTAAATACTTCATGCTAATCCAACAAAATGCAAAGGCTCAATGTTCTTCATACATTGACATAGCACAATACCAAATATAAAATCATAGAAAGTTTTTTTAAAAAAAGTTAGTCAACATAATAATCATCTTTTGTAGTCTAAAACATGAAAGTCATCATGGCATAGCCAATGAAGCCTAAAAAGTAAGTTTCCCTCATTATTCTAGCTTTTCCCCAAAACATGTAGCAGCCGATGCAAGCCCTAAATGTCTCTCTTCTTTTTTTATCCATATTACAAAAATTGCCACATCGAACCCCCAAACATATCTCGCAACAAATCCTTCAAAATAAATCCTTGGATACAACAATTGCCACTCTCTTGCATATCTGGCGCACCCCCCAAATAAAATTCACACCGTGTGGCGCACCCATGGCCCACCCCTAACCCTGGCACACCTACCTCAAAGTGCCCTAGAGCCGAACCCTTAAGCACTAAAAAGGTTAATTAGATTTTTGAAAACAAATGATGCAACAAAAAGACCATGAATGATTGGACAGGACCTTGGGGAGAATGGTGTAGAAGTTTGTCATATTGAAGCTGGTAGCCCACAACATAGTAGCATTTTATTTTTTTTAATAAGTCAATAAAAAAAAGCAATTTACAGATAGATGAATAGCACAATCTTAACCCAGAAATCCATTTTCTTGATGCACAAACAAGGTACTATAAGAAATTAAGAATGTTGCATGACATCTTCCTCTTATATCCCTAAGTTCTTTTGAAAAATCTCTGTACTTTTATCTCCTTAAGTTCTTTTGAAAAATCTCTGTAGGTGTCATGATGAACGGTGATATAATGCATCTCATTTCGTTTTTCATTGTATCTTTTTTAATGAATGTGTCCACGCACATGAACTAAACTTCAAAGGGACAAGAAGACCAAATTAGCAACAAAATTTGCCAAGTAATTGGTCAGTAGGCATAAGCATATAATTTGAACTAGATAATAAATATTGAGGCTAGGTCTATGAAGCTTTCATGTCCTAACTCCTAAATCTGTGTATGCCTTTCGTCTGTTATAGTGAAATAGTAAAATAACATTTTATAAAGATTTCTAGAAAACAATGAGGACAAAAATAAAAGTAGTAAAGGCACACAAACAGATCTGTGAAAAGACAGGGTAATAAGTCAAGTTATATACATAAGCAATCAGATCAAGAGCAAGCTAAAGAACATCAGTATCAGATATCAAACATAACCACACAGAAAAACAAAGTGTAGAAACAAACAAGTGATAATCAGATCTCAATGCTTAAAAATAAGCGAAAGCTTTGTTTATTAGAAAACAGTCCCTAAAAAAATTCTGCAGTAAAAAAAACAATTAATTTAAGGATCAACTGATTGCCAGAGATACTTAACAGCAGAAACTGAATTTAATTTTTTTTCAAGTAATAGTTTTGTATATTTGTTGTGGGGATTATAACTGTGAAATATTCCTTAAACCATCGCACCTAAAAGCAAAAATCACATGTAGATTTTGTTTCAACAGTTCACAGTCTATATAAACAACACAAAAATTAGCAGATCTAAAAAATAGAATTAAAATTTTGTTTTAAAACAATTAATAGTACAAAAACCAGTAGATCCACAAATTATCAAAATAAGCAACAACGAAAAATCTAAACGGTAAATCGCTGTTAAAAAAATTAAACTTCAGTTAAGAATAAATAACCTCTTCTTCAACTTCCTCGTCGTCGCTTCCTTCTTCATCATCGTCGTCGTCGTCATCACCATCATCATCCTCATCTTCATCATCATCGTCTTCTTCATCGTCTACCGACTGAACCGGTGGCCCGCCAGAACTGTGCAAAACCTCTTGTCCATTGGCGTCGTTTTCATCTTCATCATCTTCGTCGTCTTCGTCGTCGTCGTCGTCGTCGTCGTCGTCATCGTCTTCCCCATCCTCTTCTACTTCACTATCAACCTTTTCAGGATCATCCTCATCTTCCCCGTCCAAAACCGTAACTTCATTCTCCTCTACAAATTCTCTGTCATCGTCCATAACTGACATTTTTCTCGTAAAAATTCAGCAGCAAAATTTCGTCGGAAATTCAGAAATTAAAATCGGAAGAAAAAACAGGGGAGGAGAGAGAGAAACAGGGAAGGGAATAGAGGAGGTTCTGCGTTCGACAGAACCTTGATCTCAGCCGTTGAATCACGAAGAGACGCGGATCACTGACGTGTCGGATGATCCGACGGTTGTAATGAGCTCGTATTTTGTTGTGCTATTAGGTCTTCCCGCGGCGTTCTGTATGCCTTTTCCTTCTGGACTCTGCTAGTCACGTGATAAGCGCATGAGGGCATCAAGGGTTAAAAGATTTGCTATATCTGAGGAATTCTATTGTCTAGAATATTCCTTTGTCTATGGAAGGTACGGTTATGGTCTATGGGTCTTTCCGTCATTTAAACTCAATTCCTTATATGGGCCTGGGGCGGACAGTAAATATTGAATTTGGGCTTCCTAAGAAGAACTTTCATGAAAATTCAACTTGTTATATTTTGATCATTTTTTAGCTATTAAGGTTTACTTGAGACATAATATTTTTTACAGGATCATTCAAGATTTGAAATTTATTTTTCCATATTATGTTTTATTTACATTACTACCGAGGAACACAAATTATACATAAAAATTGTTAACACACAGTTTAACATTTAAAAAATAGAAGGCAAGACTTAAATTAAATATTTCACTCATTTTTATTCGTTTACAATATATGAATTATATTTATTCAACTTATTATGTATAATTTGTGTACATAATATTATTCATTACATATATTAATTTATTTATTTGCAGTTAATATTTTAAATGAGTAAAACAATACATAGAATGGGATGACATATGAAAAAAGAAATGAAAAGGCATATTTGGTATTCCGTATTCAGTCATGTCTTTACAAATGATGAAAGATTATACATATCATCTGTCTTGTTAGAATTTGGTTATCATGAAGATAATTTCATGATAAGTTGATTAATTGATTAATACACACATAAAGAGAGAAATCACATCTCGACCTGCATGCTGATATTCTATTGATCAATTGACCAAAATTAAATTAATACTAACCACTCCCGTCTCTTTTAATAGTGTTTATATCTCCCAAAAAAGTCTCATTCTAATTTGTGTCAACAATTTAAAATTAATATAAATTACTTTAATTTTACTCAAAACAATTGCAATCGCAAATACTGTAAGCTATATATTAAGCACTATTAACTATTAAAGTTGTTAATTTCAATAATTAAATGAATTACATATATTTTAATTTTAATTTATAAAACTAAACTTTAAAAATTCAAACGGAGTATCAAAATACAACGTGGTTGCCCCATTGGGTAAGAGGTTTGATGTGGAAAGGAATTACACCAAAGTTTTAGCTAAGTTGGTGAATTAGGCTTCATACAAGGCGGCCTAGTAGGGTGTGTTTGTTTAATTTCAGTCAAAAATTAGTTAAAAAATTAGATAAAATTTGAAGAAATGCTAGTATATAAAAGTAAAAAATAAAAAATAAAAAAGTGGAATCTTAATAAATAGTTTAGATGACTATTATATAGTATTTGATTTGCTCAACTGCACCTTATCTAGATATGTGATCACATTTTCTTATAAGTGACGCTCAATCTTTATTTTTCAAGATTTCTTATGATAACTCCATGCCATTCCCATACCACATTATTAAGATGTCAACGGTTGTTACCTTCACGATTCTGCTTAGCCTACCACATTGAAAATAATTTCTTCTTTTTCCATGTTAAGTATTTTATTTGTCCACCCAATTTATGAAAGTCTAATTAAAAATGTGCTAAAACCATTTATATTGTACTATTTTATTTGAACTGATAATGTGAATAATTTAACAGTGTATTGGGCCAAATCAGTAAATGTAATTTGGACATTTGGAAAAGTAAAAGAGTGTCAATCTAATCAGAAAACTGCTAGAATTCGTCTTGAAATGATAAATTCGTACTCAAATTTGAATTGTATTTGAAAAATTATATTAAGATTCGACTTGACTTGACTCGAGTATTTATTACTCGAATTCGATCCGATTCGGATCGAATTATATTTAAACTACTCGTTAGCTTCAAATTCAAGCTCGAATTCGAGTCTCCACATAATAATTAGTTTTATAATAAATATAATTATGAATTGAATTTATTATTTTACTTAGAAATGAGAAAATATATTTACTATTACACTTTACAAATATAAAATCACAATTAAAATTAAAACCAAAGCAAAATAATAATAATTAATTATCCTAATTTGATTTAAATTTGTATATATTATAAGAGAATGTATGGAGCATCTAATCAAATCTATATCAATCGAGTATGTATCGAATCACAATCAAGAATTCGAATAGTTTGAATCTTAAACGAGTCGAAGTACAACCTTGCTCAGATTCTCCTCATATTTTTATTCAAACTATTTTTAATGCTCAGATTTGGATCATATTATTAACGAATCCGAGTCTCGTTCGTATTTTTCGAGTCGAGCCCGAATTATTGTTTACAACCTTAAATGTACTTAACCATAACTATTCCAAATTTAGGCTTTGATTTTTGGTGCTTTTGACTGTACTATTTAACAAGTACTAGCTGTTTAAGTATGCTTTTCTATATGTATTTTTTGTTTGAAATTAAATATACACCCTAGTTGGCCACAGTTAAGATTCGAATCTAGAACTTTGCAAGAAACCTAGAGCACCAACTGAGTTAAAACTTTGGTGTCAAAAGAAAATAATAATTGAACACACTTTCTATATTCAGTTCAGTTGACCATTGAGGTTAACAAATTTACTTATTTAGGAATTATTAATTGCATTTTCATCCCTTTGGATAACATATTAACATATATGGAATGGTGCTCTTTTACATGACTTGTATGATTAACAACCTATGGTTATTTGAGAGTCAAAACTTCCTATAAATAAAAAAGATGACATGACTAAATAAAACATTTTTTTTCTTTTACTTACTCATGGCAAGTTTATTGCATATGATGGTAAAGGTAGCATGCTTTCAGGAAGTTAAATTTTAATTTTAAGGTCATAATGTAAGTATGATATTCTTAATTTTTCATTCCTATTTTAGTTACATTTCTAGTATCACACCCCCATTAGTAATGTTTAACTGATAAAGATGATACAAGTTTAGTTTTGCCAAATAAATTTTGTGATTAATAGTTTTTGTTATATATTATACGGTTATAGTAATTGTATCAATTAAAATTAAATAAATTCACATCAATATAAAGTTTAATATACCCTCGTTTGATTTCTAATTTTGGAACGTATCAGGGATTAGGGAATGGGAATATCTGTTTAAACAGATGAACTCATGCATGCAGTATATATACAGCCCTCAACACCATAGTTTCTCAAAATTTTAAGTCTTCAAACTTTTGAAGTTGTTAGGCACATCATTTTTCAATCCAAAGAAGGAAAGAAGTAAAGTTTTGAATAGAGAAGCAGAACTGCAGGCTGTCAGTACTCTTGATATACTCAAATGGAGGTAAAATTGGTCTGTCTGCAAAATATGACCTTTCCTCTTTATCTATTTGTTTTCTTGTAATCTATAACCTAAATTGCTGGTTCTCTACAAGTTGAATTGTTCTTTCTTCTTCTGTAATCCATAGTGAATTTAATTGATCCATCCTTCATAATTTCATCAACAAAATATATATGATCAACTCATCCAAAAAAACCTCCTATTATTTAGCCATGGAAGTCTACCATTTTGAGGGCTGCAATTACATGTCACGTTTCTGTATTCAATCTTCAAAATTGCATTTGATTATATTTTTCCCAATTACCATGCATCTCTTAATTTCATTAGAAATAATTATATAAATCAGATAATAATGATGTACTAACCGTTGCAAATTTGCAGAAAATTCTGATACTTATTATTATCGCGCTGGCTTTTGTGGCGAGGTGTGTCCGAGGCGAACCGATTGACGTAATCGTAGCGAAAGATGGGTCTGGAAAATTCAGCAAAATCTCCGAAGCTGTCTCGGCTGCACCAAATCACAGCGCGCGAAAATACTACATAAAAATTAAAGCAGGCACATACGTTGAGCGCATTCATATTGGAATGGAAAAAGCAAACCCTGCTTTCATTGGAGACGGTATGGATGTGACTATCATCACTTACAACAGGAGCAACCATACAGGCTATAATATCATTGAATCAGCCACAGTAGGTAACTTACTTTCTTATATCATCATCATCATTTCCTTTTGCCTTATTTTTGGATCATGATAAGTTAACTTCATAGTACCAATAAGAGAGATCGCCTCCCGACCTGCGTGTCGACACTGTATTATCAATCAATTAACCAAAGTTAACTTCATGCTAACAATCACTCTCCTTATTTTTCTTTCGTATATATTTAGAAAGTGAAAAAACAACATTCACCTTTAAATTTAAAAGTCACGGCTGACCTCGTATACAATTTTTTGTGGAACTCAAACAAAGTTGAGCATTACTCAAATGTTATCAACTTAATTATCAAATCTTAGGATTCATGTGAAATGCAGTTTCATAGATTGTTTTCAGTTTCTTACATTCATTAGATATTGAAGGAGGTGGATTTGTAGCAAAGGGCATAACCTTCATCAACTCTGCTGGACCAAACAATGGACAAGCCGTGGCAATGAAGAGAAGTTCCAACTTATCCGCATTCTACCAATGCAGATTTCAAGGATACCAAGATACACTTTTTGCGGATAGCGGTATCCAGTTTTATAGGGAGTGTCAAATTTTTGGCAGCACGGATTTTATATTTGGAAATGCTGCAGTAATTTTCCAAAATTGTGACATTTATGTCCGAAATCCTCCTATGGATCACACCTGTGTAATAACAGCACAAGCAAGGGAAGTCAGTAATGTAATTACCGGAATAGCCCTCCATAACTGCACAATTACGGGTGCAGAGGATTTTAGAAAAAATTCAGGAACAAAAACCTACCTTGGCAGGCCATGGTCAGCATTATCAACTGTGGTTATAATGCAGTCATTTCTAGGTGATCTAATAGACCGTGAGGGATGGCTACAATGGAATGGTATTAATTCTACGATTACTTCATTGTACTACGGTGAATATCAAAATCGAGGTCCTGGAGCTCACACTAGTAAAAGGGTAAATTGGAAAGGATTTCGAGTCATGGATTTTTCAGAAGCTGAAAAATTCACCGTCAGAAATTTTATCCGGGGTGAAACGTGGATACATTCCACCAACATCCCATTTGTACCAGATTTATATAATTAAGAAGATGTACTTGTAATCTGCATTAAACCAGCATTACTTTAAGAGACAATTTATTGTTTGTAATTATCAGCTTACAAAACAATGATCCTCCTTTCTAAAATATAAAACCAAATTTTTATGTAAAATGCCAAAAAAATAAAATATATTCTTATAATATTATAAGACATGAAATAATAAGTCTCTTAAAACATGAAATCTAATTCTTAATATATAAAAAAAACACAGAGGAAATGATTTTACAAATATTGAATTTTAAAATAATATTTTTACACGAGACCCACTCACAATTCATCCATTCTCATATTATATATAATTATATGAATTCTCTTAGCCTACGAGCCCCATTCAAAAATTAAATTAGGGCTTGGGCCTTTGGGTGCTGGTTTTCCTAATCGGCCTGATAATGGGTTTGTCCTCAGCTCAAAAATCAAGCCCAATATCTTAGACAAATTCAACGAGGTCGTTTTCTTGCTTAATTTCTTTGAAGTTAAAACCCTGAAAATATATGCTCCATATCCCCCCGTCTACCTATATACCTCCGTGGGAGGTTTTGCTGCCGTCTTCTGATTCCCAAAATTCCATTTGTGTAAGTCTCTCTCTCTCATATTTCTACACAATATTGAATATACTGTTTTTTAGGATATGGATTATTAATTGATGTGAAATGTGTTGGAATTAGGGTTCAATTTCATAAAAAAAAAGTCGGACAGAATGAGGTTGGAAAAGTGCTGGTTTTGCTCCTCAACTGTATATCCTGGACATGGTATTCAGTTTGTTAGGAACGATGCAAAGGTATGATTTTTTTTCTCTTTTGCTACTATCTTCTTCCCAGATTATAAGTCGTTTCCATGTATTATTATGTGTCACATGTCCTTTTCTATTGGCTACAAATATTGATCATCAATAAAGATGCCAAGTACTAGACTTGATCGGGGGTTTATAAACCTGATTATAATTTGGACTAGCTTAAAAAAAGTCATCTTTAGTTGAACAAACCAAGGAGTTTACCATAAGTTTTATCAGATAATAAAGTTTGAATTCAAGAATGGTGAATTTGCTATTGTATGTAGAAAGCTAGGGTCCAGTGCGCCTGGTGCAAATGGTTTTCTTTTATCATGATATACCAATCAAGATGGAGGGTCCTACCCACTTACATGATTGATAGAAACACTGCGTGGGGGGCAATCAACTTGATGATGGAGAGGCATGATGCAGTTCGATCTTGTGGTGTATTCGTTTGTAGTGAGTAGGGCCTGCGACATTAGCTAGGCAGCCGGGTAGCCTTCCATATAACCTCTTTTAACCTCCTCTTGCTATCACTCGAGTTCTTTCATACCGCTCTGCTCGAAAACTCGGGTTGGCTTAGGGCGGTCAAGTTGCTTAACATACTCTATCACTCGAGTTCTTTGCCCTAAAAATAATACTCCCTTCATTTCAATTTATTTGTCGTTTACAACTTTCTAGGAGAATAAATTATTTACTTTCCTATATCACCCCTACCTTCTCTCATTGTCCCAAGAAATTCTCACCCTTAGTATTAATAGTTTTCAACTTCCCATAAAGGGGTAGTGATGGAATTTTACACTTATTTTAATTATTAAATGATTTTCTTAATCTATGTGCAAAAATCCTAAACGACACTTATTTAGGAATGGAGGGAGTAAGTTGTTTGTTTAGTAATGGTGGCATGTTATGAAATTACGATGACAAGATTGGGGACATTGTGTCATTTTATACTAGTATGAATAGAAAGAAGACTAATTGGGGGAAAAAAAATTGACAACTGAGAGTTTGGAACAGAGGTAGTACAAGTACAGTCTATTGGAATATTGTTTTTATTTTGTAATTATATCAAAAAATTGGAGAAACTGGGAAAAGATTTGTAAATATGATTATTACAGATTAAAATATCTGCAGTACTTCAACCCTTCGAAGCAAAAACCTCATCCAACTTTAAAGCAATAGTAGGCAGAGCTTACCATGTAGGAAGTTGCAAAATCAACTATAAGCCATATCCGTCAGAAATTTTAAATGACAATCATTTTGGAGCTCTATTTAAGGAAATACGCACATTCTACTGTGGGTTGTCTACACTGGGCATTAGCTACTGGATTGAGTTATGCTCTTCAAATCTTAGCATTACCTTTCATATATATATATATATATATATATATATATATATATATATTTAGTCATGTTATCGAGAAGAAATTGTGGTTACATATTACTCCACTCATAAATTGCCATTTGCAGATATTCCGATTTTGTAGATCTAAATGCCACAAGAATTTCAAGATGAAGAGAAACCCTCGCAAAGTGAAATGGACAAAGGCTTATAGGCGATTACATGGAAAGGACATGACTCAGGTGAATTTTTTTTAAGATGGTTAGATAACCTTTTATTTTTACTTTTTGTTGAATGACTGCTTAAATTGATGCATCTGTTGTATATCTCATATTTAAGGATTCAACATTTGAATTTGAGAGGAAGCGCAATAGGCCGGAGAGATATGACAGAAATCTTGCCGAGAATACCCTGAAGGCCATTAAGAAAATTGAGAAAGTCAGAGTTGATAGGGAGGCCAGGCACCACAAGATGAGGTTCTTCTTCCTCACCAGTGTTATTTCATCACTTAAAGATCTTATCTAAGTAAGTTGTTTAAACTCTCCTATTTATTCTTGTTGAAAAATTTTACAGGATGAAGGGAAAGAAATCCATAGAGCGCAGAGAGGCAGCAAGGGAATTGGAGCAGAGCATTCATATGGTCAAGGCTCCTGCTGCCCTCCGAGAAGAGTCTTCTCTCACTTTGCCAAAGATGAAGGTCAAGGTTTCCCAACAGTCGGAGGAAAATCGCATGGAAGAGTAATTAGCTTATTACAAAATGTAGCTGCTGTTTTAATTTGTGTCTTAATTGTTATAGAACCCAAATTTTGGCGAAACAAAGACATTAAATTTTCAATGAAATGTTCCTTTTTTTCTTGTATTTTTCCTAATACATACTAGTTGATGTCATGTGTGAATTAGGTATTCATTAATGGTACTTTTTTCTTGCTGTTCTGATTTATTGTAAATAGTAAAACTGTGCAAGAACTTCAATCGGCATGAATTAAGGTCTACCTAATTGCTCATTGAAGTAATGTTTTTTTTTTTTTTTAATTGCAAGTTCAGAGTATAACAAGTTAAATTTTTTAATATATGTTATTACTTGATAGCTAGTGCCAATGGTCTGAGATAACTGTTGTAGTTGATTCTGTAGTGTTCTTATAAATCACTCCCTTCTCTGTTATTTCATCGACATAATCAGTGGAAACACCAACAGATTCTTATGTAATGTTACTACATATAACTACAACTCATTTACCTTATAGGATTGTAATGTTAGTTCTGGTTTATGTTCAAAACCCTCTTAATAGTGGTATATTAATTGCTGGGTGAGTAGTAACTTCTTAGTCTTAGGCTCATAGGAGATAAATCTGTAACAGAGAGATTCATTGTTGAAACTTAATACAACCATTCAATTTACTATCCTCTGGGAATTCTTTTTGGGATAATGAACGAACCAAAACATACCAAAGGGAATTCATAATAAATTTTTAAGCCTCAAATCCGACGATTAGTGTATAAAAGCCTAAAATGAGTTTAAATAGTGACAACTGAGCTGAGAAATGCATTAAAAAGATACCGAGTTGCAAGACTTCAAATCCCATGTCATAAACCTGCTGGAAATAGAGGTTTAGGCCTTTAGACTCGAATGAAAAAGTGCACGTGTAAAATTGTGTATTTGCAGTAAACAACTGCATCAAAGCAATTCAAACAACTGGATTAAATTCCGACAAATATATTTTTCAACGGTGAGGGATTACAATATGAAAAAGCAGAAACCTGCAATGAGTTTATCAGAACACCAAAAACTATCACAGAACAACATGATGGAAAGAACCAAAATTGGCACAAACCAATACAACAACGTATTTTTTATTTTATTTTTTAAAATACAACCCTTCCGATATAACAGTAGAGTTCCGTCCATAAAAATTTCACCCAGGTTATATAAGCATAATGAGCTTTATTACATGCAGAAATAACTAAAGAATTGTAAATTAACTCTGGAATTCAATCCTGGAAGATATATTTTGTCAGGGCTTTTATGATAACCTTCAATTTTTTGGAGTTGTCCCTCTCCCCTCAGTTGGCGTGCTTCTATCCCATTCAACCAGTTTTGAGGCAAAGTGAAGCCTCGCACCATTTCTAATTCCAATTTAAACTAGGCATGAGAAGCACTGGTATATTTTTGGACCTAATGTCCACCCCATCTCCTCTTTCGTGCTGGCCTTTGTTGCTTAGTCCCACTTATTTCATCAACCAAATTAATAAGAGGCTTGGAAATCTTATCCTTCAGAGTAATGGGTTCCTTGAACCGCTCTCTTCTTTTTTCCATCTTCGCTATCACCTCAAGAATCCGAGGGTTTTTGTATCCCTCATCAGTCATGCTTGTGTTTGTTGCATTCTCATTGTGCAACCCCTTCACATCACTGATCTGTGCCACATTGTCTGACACACAAATATTGTTCTCCATCGCATCCTCATTTATCTCATCAGTTAATATCTGACCTTCCTCAATATCCACGGCTTCATTCTGCGGTGGATCGAGCCAATTCTCGTCATTCTGGCTGATTTCAACTTCTGGGGTCTCATGTTGCTCTACCATGTTTATACCGGTTCCATTGAACTCCATGAACATACTCTGTTCCACATCAACAAAATTCCAGTCTATGTTATCATGCCTACCATTGTACATTACACTTCCAGCTGCAGAGAATCTTCCAAGGGACTGCAGAGTTCATTAGCACAAGTAAATGCCACACCATTTATAATATTCTATGCTCTAACTGAGAAATTCAACCTTATCGTCAGCAGACAGACGAATTTAAGTACATCAATAGGTAGTAACTGGAAATATTTGTGGGAAAGAAACTAATTATACAACCAAAACATTAGATTAAAAGAGGTATTATAACGCACTACTAATAAACCGGAGGATGAAAATAAAATTTAGACGGGAGTCATAAATATTTGAATACTCTACCCACAACTATACAAAGTATAAAAACAAGACAAACCATCAGGCATGTATACAAGCTATAAAGGAATGATACCTGATTCTCCTCTATTTATCTTCATGGTCATGTAAGCTGGACCATGTATATGGCCAATTGAACAGCTTGAACAGAAAATCTACTATTGTTGACATCTTATATTCTAATTAAAATGGCTAAAAGCAAGAAGATCGAAGTTATGTATTGGCTCCAATGTAAAAATATAGGATAGTAGGAACAATACCTGATTCTCCTGTAGCTATCTTATGGTTATGTAAGCCGGACCAAGTATATGACCAATTAAACAGCTTAACCGAAATTTTAGTCCTATTGACATATTATATTTTCATAATCAAGGGCAAAAGTAGTTTAAATGCTAATGCAGGAAGGTGACCTTTTGTGGATGAAATTGACAATTGAATAAATACCCCAGCTAAGCATTATCAATGTAACAGGTTCACCAATTTCTTAACTACACAATCTAAAACGTACAGTCAACCAATAGTACGTGGCAGAAAGATGCTGCAAACATCCCCTCCCCAGGGTGAGAAGAGGCTTGCACTCGAATCGCAAATATCACTTCGTCAATTGCTACCACTACCTACTCACGAAGAATTCAAAATTAGCAAGCCTCTAAATACTAGGGTTAACAAACACCTTTAATTCCATATGGATGCATACATCCAAAATGAACCATTTTCAATTGATAAAGCTACTTCGACTACGATTCTGAGGTTTTGGGAAGAGGAAGGAATGATGCTAAGATGCTTTGGAAGTGTGCAATCTTTTCTGTTTTAGCCTTTTAGGGGATCTAGATTGAGCCTAATGCTCGACTCTTTAGAGATAGCTATTTATCTTTCATTTTGTTGCGAGATATAATTTTTTCCTAGTCTCTTTATGGATCTCTACCATGGTGTCAATATTTGTCTGATCCTAATAGAGATTGAAGGAGCTGTCCTCTTGTGGGTGTTTTCTTTTCCACTTTATAGAGTGAGAAGACTCCCCCCCTATGCTTGTATTATCTCTTTTAATCTAATATTTTCTTTAAAAAGATATTCTCTTAACTACTGTGCTAACTTTCAGCAATCACATCACTGCACAGGTCATTGCATCGTGGTCAATTCACATGATTCGTGAATCAAAAGATGATATGAACCTAGTGCATTCCAATCTACAACATTTAAAGCCTAATCCTTCATAGATTGAAAAAAGATGAGTCTTGATTTAGGGGAAAAAAAAAAGGTGAGTCTTGCATCTAAGACTAACAAACCACTTATAGTCAAGACTGTCAGAATTATGCAATCCATAAGAAGTCAAACAAGCCAACATGGCACACTACTGAAATAAGCAACTATAAGAATGCACAAGTCCATTCTATAAATCACAGCAGTCAATGTTTCAATTAACATCTTCTAATTACATAGCTTCTGGGTCTAAGTATTCATTTATCTTTGTTTTGGAAGAGCTCACTCCCAAAGGAAGATAATTGATATTAATTATATTGCATTGCAATTGTTTCGAGAACAAAAAGAATTTTTATATGTTTAAGAGAGCCAATACCAGTCAGATTTTGAACTGATACAAAATATATACAATGAGAAATAGGTCTTGAGCATCCTAAACTAGAGGAGATAGTTTGCCAAAATTCATCTGTCAGACAAAGTGATAATATTTTTCAGAGTAGATGGATTGTCTCAACTATAAACCAAGAAAAAGGGCCCTTATTATAATAAAGGTGAAGTATCAAGAGCAAAAATAAAGTCACTATGCAGAAAGATTTCTTGAATTATGCAAAATGAACACTCAACAAGGAGAAGGAGAGCAGGAAAAGAATAAGATGACGTGAGACAAACGGCTGTGAAGTTCATATATGTATTTGGTTTTACACTGAACTGCAGTCCAGCAAAAGTATCGTATCACAACATTGAATCATATAGCTAGCTATTTATCAATTATCATCCTTTCACATCTATGCAGTACAGCCATTCGGGATTAACATAAAGAAATATTGGACAAAGTCCAAACTCTACAAGCAATATCAACAAGTTGAACTAATATGATGATTTCAATTTGATGACAATACACATCATGTAAATGATAATAATAGTCATGGTACTATTATTAGTACAAAATTCTACTCTTTTTACATGCTAAAGAGATGGAGCTTTAGGTGCTTTATGCTATGTCCATACAGGCCTTTATTGATCTTAAGAACTCAATGACACTGTAGAATATATACGAGGACTTCATAGAACTGATTACTTCAGAGTATTATAAAAGGATCATATATATAAAGCACTAAGAGAAACATGCAATGAGATGGCATTAACAAAATGAAAGAAAACTTGCCCAACATATATGGAGCGCTCATACATACAAGAAGAGTAATACAAGGTTTTGACCTCAATTTTCCCAACTTTACCTTTCCTTCCCCATAAACCAAGTGTGAGTCAACTGAATCCCCACACCTCAGGAGCGTCCGCTTATGGTTTCCATTATGGGACATATTAGAACTTCTTTCACATTGGTTACCAGTATCTCCTTCACTTATCAGCTTGTTGTTCAGCTGGTCTACTTGCATGTCATCTATTAGATTTCTGACATGGTCAGTTCTATGGTCTGCATCAAATCTTTCATGCCATGGAGTCCTTTTGCATGAAAATGTGGTCTCAGCATGGAATTTATAATTCCGATGCCTAAAGATATTCTCATCTTCAGTCCAGTGCAGTAGTTGAGATTGCCAATGGTATCTTCTTCTACCCGAATAAACCCGATCATTAGGATCATTGACATTTCCTCCCGTATCAAAAGCTTCAGTATAACCACCATCCAAATCACTATCTCGAGATCTCTCTGTCCATATTTGTCTCTTATATCTCCCTCGTCTTCCATTTCTTTCATATATATCATTTCTGGGTGACATGGTACCATGTCGTCTTATGCTGTCGGCAGTATGAGCTTCTATGTAAGAATGAGAGGAAAAAGATCGATGATCCCTGCTTATCCAGAAGACATCCTCATCACCCATATATTTCCTCTTGCTTCTTCCAGGGCTTTTAGTTTCTCTTCTAGTATACGGTAAATGTCCTTCATGCTTATGGATGAAATTATTCATGCCCCTGACATTATAAGGACCAGATCTTTTATAGTTTTGTTGCAAAGGACCATAAGTATGTTTCCGTTCAAGAGGAAAATCATTATTATTTCTCATTCCCTTTCTGAACTTTAGTTCACCTCCTATCCTTTTCCATCTAGCATCTCTTTCATTCTCAATATAGTTCAGATTCAACTGCCTAGACTCCTGGCAGGTGAGAGGATGAATGCTATCAACAGCAAGTCTACTTTCATAACGATCCCAATCCCAATCCCTTGCCATCATTTCATCATCAAGTAAATATTCCCCTTCATCTGAGTTTCTGTGGACAAATCGATTCGTCGCAACATTAAACGTCTGCTGATCATTCCTACGAGGATATTTTTTGTAACGAGCCTCGGAACGATAGTCAGGAGACTTTTCACCATCGTAATTGGAGGAAAATTCTGTCCCCTTGTAATATGAATCATCCCCATGATTATAATTAAAAGCATCCAGCTTTTCCTCCTGCCTGCTATGATCATGCGCTGAATGATGCACGTTATAGAGTCTCTCAGTCTCAGAAACTGGGATAGGTTCCTCATCGTTGAGGTGTTTTTTGGATCCAGACATACCGAATGGACTCCGGCTGTGATGCTTGGAATCCTCTTGAATGGGACTTCTACATCTGGGAGAATATTTACAATATCCATGCTTTAATTTAACGCTCTGGCTTCTAAAATCCTTCGAGCGATAGTAGTCAGATGTCAATGACTTCTGTATCTCAGTCGATGAATTTGGCGAGGGCCTTTTAACATAATTGTAATTTTTTTCTGCATTAATGTAACTACCATTAAATGCTTCACAATCACTCCCTGAATAGGATGATCTCAGGCTACATTGATTCCATTCATCATGGGACAATCCTTCTCCCAATAAAGTTGGTGCAGTATTGCATGTACTCCTTCCAACCTCTTTCTTCATATTTTTTGAAGTTTCCAATGTTTTAGCAGCTCCTTCTGAATCACAGAGCGACACCTCTTCAGGGGTATGCTTTTGTAAGGAAAACCTAAATATTGTACAAAAGTTTTATCATTAGATGCTCAGTCGCTCCAAATATAAAAAATATACTAAATAGTATTCTTCAATCATTAGTTGCTCGGTTGTAGAGTGGAACATAATTGAGAATACAGTAGTTTAGGATTAAGGCTTTGTTGAGTTGAGTGATAACAAGTCAACAATATGTTAATTAAAAAAGCTCGGACCTTTTAGAAGCAGGGGTGTCTAATCCTTCATCATGACCATCGAGAGACTCTCTAGTTAGTTCATCTTCACTGAAACTACCAAAAGAGAAACCATCGATATCATTGTCCATACTAAAATCTCCATTTTCATATGCTCCTTGTTCAGAGCTATCAGTATGGCCTAGTTCCTCCTTAACTGAACCAGATGAATCCTCCTTCGAATCCTGCACATTAATCTGTCCCAACCATGCCATAAGCAATAAAACAAGAAAAGTAAATGATGCAAAAGCTCTAAGTAGATCCTAGGTCACCTGTATTACAACATCTGAATCCCGATCAAGGGGACGCCTTATATCCATGGATGATTTCCGCTCACTAATACTGCCTGCTACCTGAATAGGTCTACCCTTTTGCTGATAGAGTCGTAGTGAGTTTGTAATATAATCACTCTAAAAATTATTTCAGGATATGCATTAAAGCATATAATGTATAAACAATATAGTAACAAATGAGGAGGGAGAGGGGGAAAACTCATTTTAAACATACCATTGCTGAATGATTCTGCTCTGTGGTTGGAACTTTTGATGCAAGAGAAATTCTTCTTTCATGTCTACTTTGAGTTTTTACAGCAGCAGCAGCTTGAGCTACAGTTTCATGCTCAGTTCCAGCTTCATAGAACTTTTTTAAAAGTTCAAAGATTGAGTAAACAACAAAATACAATAATTATTTGAAAGAAATTTAACGTTTCAGATATAACCAGAAAAATAACACACCCCATTACGTGTCGAAGAATCAAAGGTCAGGATCCTCGTTGGCCCAATGTCTCCATGACGATACTGATCCTGTTACACAAATTAGAACAAAATTGTATCTTCTGTTTCCACTAGCAGCTACACAACAAACTTATCTCATTGCTTGAGGGGGACAAAAAGATTGAAAGACCCAAAGTGGAATAGATGTTCAACAATATGTCCAAGAAGAAAAAATGGGATCCATTTAAAGGCCACATAATTTTACAAGAATGTAAGATTTCATGTACACTCAGAAAATATTAAATTTATTTACCAGACGGTTGCAATAATGTTTCCAACTATCTTCATCAAAACCGAAATTGAAAAAATCAGTGATATTAGCTCCAGGATGTCTCCACGGCTTCTCATCAAATGTATCAATATTTACATCAAGTATAGCCCTGAAAGAAAGGTATATGCATGCCTCTTGATCAAGTGCATATAAGACTAAGACACAGTGAACGGAATGCTAAGAGCATATTAGAAACAATATAGAACAAATTGCACCCTAAGTAATAGTCCTTTCAACGAAACCAGAACTGGTCTTCAAAGCTATGAAAGCCTTTGCAGGTGATCTCACCATACATCTTACATATCCCAAAATGGTCAATCCATATTCATTCCCTTCTTCTAATTTGCATAAGAATACTTCTAATGAACAACAAGTACACTGCAAAGTAATTCAGTTTGTACACTTCGTACTCCTAGTAAGCTTACCTAGACCGAGGGAGAGAGAACTGGTGTACACTTTGTGCTCCTACTAAGCTTGATCTCATGCGTTGAAAGCACCACTTATCCTCCTGATCACCTCTAACTGATGGGGATGAGTAGGAGACTGGTCCTTCACACCTATTTCCTTTTGAAGTACTTGGAAACGCTGATGGGTGAGGTCTCATATACTACACAAAACCAACTAGAATATCATCATGAGGCACAATGCAGCTGGCTCAGAAAGGATATATCTTTATAACAAAATACAAGAATCAAAACAATGTTACCACAGGGACAACTCCTAAGTATGATAAGACTAACTTCCAAATAATAAATCAGCCTTCCATAGTACACAAAGTTTGACCATCTTACTGGTGTCAGCTATAAAGTAATGGCACACACCTAAATAGTCAAATGTTGTTCGAGTTACAAGGAAAATAAATACTAAAAAGTGGAAAAATTATGAACACTCTTAATGAACACAAGTTCAAATTACATATACTTTTGAAAAATCTACTATCAAGTATAGTGTTAAAATTGGGGTAATAGATTATCAAGAAACTCATACATTAACATTTCATTTCTTTTTCCTTCTCCTTTATTTTATCAAGCTCTATCCAAGTTCCAGATGCTTAAATTGCTAACATATTAGGTTCAGTCTGCAGCATTTACCAAAAAAGAATTCAAGAACTGAAACCCTACATGCTCTCATTCGATAAAGCAATGAATACATAAGAACTAACATTCATTTTGAATTTACATTTCAACTTGCTACCTTCAATAACTCTAAAACATAATCCTCAAATTAACTTTTAAATAAACCAAAGAACAACTAGAAACTACCTTATACTGGGAATTATAACAACCTTTTCCTCCAATCCTTCTATCTCCCCCATTCGAACTCTGCTCCAATCCATTGCCACCCTTCAAATTATCTACAACCATCCTATTCTTATCAGAAAATCCCCCATTCTCTGTCTCCTCCTCTCCTCCCTCCGTATCCTCATCCTCAACCAAACCATTCCTTAAACTCACGCCCCGAGTAACCGGAAACTCCAATCCATCATCATCCTCATTCAAAACTATATTGAAATCATCTTCGCTATCACTTCCATTATCCAAATTCTCCCCATTCTTAAAATCAGCTCTATTCAAATTCGAACCATTAGTTTCCTTGACAATTTCAATATCGTCGTTTTCAGTGCACAATTGAGGATGTCCTGGCACCCCATTGATGGCGGAACTTGCTTGAACTTCAACGTCAGCATACAAATCGCCAAATTCATCATCTTCCATGGAATACCCAAAATCTATATAGCAAAAATGCTAAAGCTAGGATTTTGGCTGCTCAGTGAACATTAAGGCATAAACCCTAACCGAAAAAACCTTAAACCCCAAAAACAGACAGTAGTATAGATAACTTCTTAGGGATATTTTGACCCGAATGACATCATTTATATCACTTGGTTTTTTATACACTGTCCGTTTTTTGGAATTTACTAATAAAGATTACTCGGGTGAAACTGTTGCGGTAATTATAGCATTTACCATATGGATGTTGCAATTTCAGCATTTATTAATTAAATATAAATCATCAAATAAAAAATAGTCTAAAATATTAAGTCTATAATTTTTAATTAAATGAAATTACAAACTATTTCTTTAACTGAGTTTGACATATTGTTATCATAATTATTGGCTAATTAAAAATTTTACATTTTTCTACAAATATTTATCAGTGAAGTAATTTGATGTTAGTAAGGGTATGACTGACACTTATAAATTGAGGGGATAGGGGTGGGGTTGGGGTTGGGGTTGGGGTTGGGGTTGAGGCAGATCTATAAATATTTGTCAGTAGGGACGGATTTTCACTACAAAAAAAAACCGGCAATGAAGGACAAATCCTTCACAATAAATAACATATTACTCATGAGATTTATTGCGGAAAAAAAATTGCGCATTTTCTCGTATTAGAGCTCCACACTAAAAGTATCATTTGTTAAGTTAGTGATTAAATATTTTTTGTGAATAATATATTGTTAAAAATATATTCTTCAAAAATTATATTTTGTAAAAGATTTATTTTTGTTTGGCGAAGAGATGATTTTCTCACAATTAACTTTTGAAAATTATATATTGTAAAAATGTCTTCCTTCATAAATAAAAATTTGTGAAGAACATATTTACTTTAGAAAGGATGAATTTCCTTCACTAATTATGTGACGCCCCCAAAATAGGTATACATCACCCATTCTGAGTTGTCAATACATGGTACAGAAAAACAACTACAACTTTATTACAACAATTGTCGTGCAAAATACAACAACACATATGCTGTGAGTTTGGATACAAATATATACCAATCAGAAGTACGTCACAATGACACCTTACATAAAGGTATAGTCAAAACTGTTTTAGAAATTAGAATCTTTGGGAAGTCTCAAGAAACCTTCCATACATGGGAGGCCATGCTTTTAGGTTATGGTAGATATCATATGGCCACGAAATTATCCTTGGTTGACCCAATAAACCCCAAAGAAAAACGAGAAGATTACTTATCATATTCTTCCCGATGGTGAGTCTTCTCTTGACATATCATTATCTCCACTGTCTCTAATTGGGTATTATACTCCAAACAAACACCAAGATTATACGGTGGTGCTTGTAAATATACTCAATGAAGTGGATGAAACACAACCATGTCTTATGATAACACGAGGTTGTATGTCATTAGACATCTTGTATGATAGTGACAAAACACCTTCCAAGTTAAATTCACCTCACCCTCAACATCTATAGACCACCACTCTATTCCTCGCTATATCCCACTTTCGACCCAAATACACTTTTATTACACGAAAGGAATTGTGAAACAAAAGGGTGAGCACAACTAAATCGATAAAGAATATTATGACTAAAGATAAATAAATTATCAATAGTCTTCATCGATGTAAATCGTATTTAGAACATATGGTAGATGATAAAACTTTTCAACCATAGTTGCGTGGAATGAAGCGATCCATTAGAAGAGTCGAATAGACTATAAAATCTATTGTCTTCTCCGTGTTAAAAATCCACCAACAATGTTTTATCCTGTAACATCAATCATCAACAATTCCGTCCCACAATCACGTGTATAACTTCATAATCGTAATTGTAGTTCAAAATTCCTTTCCTCATCCAAGACAAAGATAATTTTCATCACTTGTCTTTACGAAACATCAAAGATCATGGTTATACCAAATCACGGTTCTGCTCATAATCATACTAATAAATTCATCTTTGCCACCACGGGCCAAGATATTCATCAACAGTTCATCTTTACACTACAAAAGTAAAGATATTCAACAACGAATCATCTTTGCATTCTGAAGCGAAGATATTCATCAATAATTCATCTTTGCCTTTACAAAGCAAAGATATTCAACAACAGGTCATCTTTGCATTTCGAGCAAAAGATATTCATCAATAATTCATCTTTGCACTCTCACCGCCAAAGATATTCAACAATAGGTCATCTTTGCATTCTGAGCAAAAGATATTCATCAATAATTCATCTTTACACTCTTTGGCTAAAGATATTCAACAACAGTCATCTTTGCATTCTGAGCAAAAGATATTCATCAATAATTCATCTTTGCCTTCTTGGCTAAAGATATTCATCAGTTAGTCATGTTCATTTAAACACTGTTCATCTTTGCACTCTGGGCCCAAAGATATTCTTCAAAAATCATTCATCTTTGCATTGATTTTATCCACGTCCAAAAAATACCTCAAAAATAATCATAGTGGTGTAAAATTCAAGAATGATCAAAACATGGATACAATCAAAGCTAGTATCCAAAATAGATATTTTAGGCGAAAAGAAAAATTTTTCATTTTTAAATTGAATAATAGTCTTAAATGATTAAGTGAATAGTCAGATATCGTGAATAGTCTTAGTATCGTGAATAGTAACTCAAACACCAAAAGATAGAAATTCCACAAAAAAAACATCTTCACGCTTCATGAATAGTACTTTCGTGAATAGTAACTTCGTGAATAGTAACTCATGAATAGTAACTCGTGAATAGTAACTCATGAATAATAACCCCGACGCATGAAAAAGTTCCAAATTTGATAAAAGTTCCAACTAATATTTCAAAGATAATGATATTGAAGAAATAATATCATTTGAGAATAAAATAACATCCCTTACTATCCCTTACCTCAAAGAATCGATTGCTTGGAAGGAAAGGTCGGAAGTGATCTTTGAATGAAACTTATCTTGAATGATGAACTCACCAAGTATCTAAATACTCACAAAATACACTCGATAATCTAGAGAGAAAAAGAGAAAACTTGTTTTACGGTGTGATTTTCAATTCTAACTTAGCCTCTATTTATAGGAAAATGTTAGCCTTGAAGCGGCGACTTAACTTTTGCACACTTTGATGGCTTTACTGCTACTATTCCACCCACCAAAAATCAGCCATCTTCCCCAACAACCAAGAGTGGGGCCCACTCAATTCTAGAATTTTCCACCAAAACCTAATTTCTGAATCGATTACCTCTTAAAATTCATAACAAATCATACGTTCATTTTAACGGTTCAAAATTTGTGGACATATACTCAACTTATATATGTATAACATATCCAAAAATTACAACGATCCAACGGTCGGATCAAAATTTATAACTCACAATATATAGTTGAAGAACAACGATTTTTGGACTATTAGTCCTTTGGACGATTTCATTCAAAATTTCACCACGAAAATATCTACAAAGAATTTTTGGGTGATTCAAATTTCTGATTAGCTTACTTCTAGGGCTTTCTTTTGATATAAGGCTCATCTCTTAACTCATTATACACAAAAGAGTTATGGATTTTACAAAATCAAGTAATAAACTAATTTTTACGAAAATCCCATATTTTGTTCTCCATTTCGACAAATCTTGATAAAACACCTCATTATTAATTCCTTCACTTATAACCACATAAATAAATCCATCATTTATATCCACATAAAATAAATATTTCTTTATCATATGAATCAATAATTAATTATTCACAAATAATATTACGAGAATCACAATTATAATGACGGTAGTTCCCGGAAAGAGGGGCTTTCAATAAGGATCTCTCCTTCTTGGCGCCGCATTAGGTGACCAAACCTCTCCTTGAGATGTAACTTTCTAGACATTGCCAATAATGTTATCTAATAATATTATTCAAATAATATGAATTATTGATCGATAATGGGAAATCTTTGTGCGTTGACAATTATTGAACAACAATAATATAAAATATCAACGCAAACAATTATTGAATCAATAAAATAAAATATTGAGCGAGTAACTCACTGTGAAAATTATTGAGTAGTGCCATCTTATGTAAGGATCAATAATTCAAAATCTTGTGTAAAACCGGTAATACTTCTTGTGCGAACACGCGTATTCTTATTTTAACCATCGAATTATTCAACAGATGTTAACAGTAACGATTACTGTAGTTATTTATAAAAACTTAATTTTGTCGTTTTCTTCATCCGGCGGTTATTACATTATAGGGCCCACAAATGGTACACATGAGTAAATGCATTTAATATTCCCGACGGAAAGAATATTCCACGACCAAACGAATATTCCCAAGCAACAATGAATATTTTATAACCACTTGTGTATTTTGAAAAAATTCATATATCACCCTTAACTTTAACTTTTATCAATTTAACCATTTCTTGAATAGTAATTATAAGAAAAATTGAATACTTTTATTTCATAAAATTCGGGTCTTACAATCTCCTCCTTATGAAATTTCGTCCCAGAAATTTACGTGTACACAGTATTTCAAGAGTTGAGAATACCTTGTTTTCATTTCGATTCTATCTCCCCTGTCATCATGATTTCTCCATTGCTTTCATCTCCTGTATTTGAGATATCATTCTAGAATACTGACTTCAAAACAGAGGGTTAATTGAGCAAATTAACATATCACATAATATCTCGATATTATGGTGACCAACAAATAAGCTTAGGTAGGACACACTAGCGAAGGATTTACTCATCTCTCCCCTCCTAGTTATATTCCCCATCTCTCGCCGAGATCATATCCTAAGCTCGATACCAACCGTGGCGCCCCCAAAATAGGTATACATCACCCATTACGAGTTGTCAATACATGATGCGAAAAAGCAACTACAACTTTATTACAACAATTGTCGTACAAAATACTGACAACACATATCTTTGTGAGTTTGGATACAAATATATACCAAGCTGTGTACGTCACAATGACACCTTACATAAAGGTATAGTCAAAACCTGTTTTAGAAATTAGAATCTTTGGGAAGTGCTCAAGAAACCTTCATACATGGGAGGCCATGCTTTTTAGGTTATGGTAGATATCATATGGCCACAGAATTATCCTTGGTTGACCTAATAAACCCCAAAGAAAAACGAGAAGATTACTATCATATTCTTCCCGATGGTGAGTCTTCTCTTGACATATCATTATCTCCACTGTCTCTAATTGGGTATTATACTCCAAACAAACACCAAGATTATACGGTGGTGCTTGTAAATATACTCGGCAAGTGGATGAGCACAACCATGTCTTATGATAACACGAGGTTGTATGTCATTAGACATCTTGTATGATAGTGACAAAACACCCTTCCAAGTTAAATTCACCTCACCCTCAACATCTATAGACCACCACTCTATTCCTCGCTATCCCCGCTTTCGACCCAATACACTTTTATTACACGAAAGGAATTGTGAAACAAAGGGTGAAACACAACTAGCTCGATAAAGAATATTATGACTAAAGATAAATAAATTATCAATAGTCTTCATCGATGTAAATCGAGATTTAGAACATATGGTAGATGATAAAACTTTTCAACCATAGTTGCGTGAATGAGCGATCCATTAGAAGAGTCGAATAGACTATAAAGTCTATTGTCTTCTCCATGTTAAAAATCCACCAACAATGTTTTATCCTGTAACATCAATCAACAATTCACATCCCACAATCACGTGTATAACTTCATAATCGTAATTGTAGTTCAAAATTCCTTTCCTCATCCAAGACAAAGATAATTTTCATCACTTGTCTTTACCAAACATCAAAGATCATGGTTATACCAAATCACGGTTCTGCTCATAATCATACTAATAAATTCATCTTTTGCACCACGGGCCAAAGATATTCATCAACAGATTCATCTTTACTACAAAGCTAAAAGATATTCAACAAACGGGTCATCTTTGCATTACAAGCCAAAGATATTCATCAATAATTCATCTTTTGCACTACAAAGCAAAAGATATTCAACAACAATGTCATCTTTGCATTTCGAGCAAAAGATATTCATCAATAATTCATCTTTGCACTACCGGCTAAAGATATTCAACAATAGGTCATCTTTGCATTCACGAGCAAAAGATATTCATCAATAATTCATCTTTACACTCTTTGGTAAAGATATTCAACAACAGTCGTCTTTGCATTCTGAAGCGAAAGATATTCATCGATAATTCATCTTTTGACTCTCTGGCTAAAGATATTCATCGAGTTAATCATGTTCATTTAAACACTGTTCATCTTTCACTCTGAAAGCCAAAGATATTCTTCAAAAATCATTCATCTTTGCATTGATTTTATCCACGTCCAAAAATACCTCAAAAATAATCATAGTGGTGTAAAATTCAAGAATGATCAAAACATGGATACAATCAAAGCTAGTATCCAAAATAGATATTTTAGACGAAAAGAAAAATTTTCATTTTTCTTGAATAGTCTTAAATATTAAATGAATAGTCTTGAGATATCGTGAATAGTCTTAGTATCGTGAATAGTAACTCAACACCAAAAGATAGAAATTCCACAAAAAACATCTTCACGCTTCATGAATAGTACTCGTGAATAGTAACTCGTGAATAAGAACTCATCATGAATAGTAACTCGTGAATAGTAACTCATGAATAATAACCCCGACATGAAAAAGTTCCAAATTTGATAAAAGTTCCAACCAATATTTCAAAGATAATGATATTGAAGAAATAATATCATTTGAGAATAAAATAACATCCCTTACTTATCCCTTACCTCGAAGAATCGAGACTTGGGAAGGAAAGGTCGGAGTGATCTTTGAATGAAACTTGTCTTGAGCAATGAACTCACCAAGTATCTAAATACTCACAAAATACACTCGATAATCTAGAGAAAAAGAGAAAACTTGTTTACGGTGTGATTTTCAATTCTAACTTAGCCCTCTATTTATAGGAAAATGTTAGCACGAAGCGGACTTAACTTTTGCAACTTTGATGGCTTTACCTGCTACTATTCCACCCACCAAAAATCAGCCATCTTCCCCAACAACCAAGAGTGGGGCCCACTCAATTCTAGAATTTTCCACCAAAACCTAATTTACGAATCGATTACCTCTTAAAATTCATAACAAATCATACGTTCATTTTAACGGTTCAAAATTTGTGGACATATACTCAACTTATATATGTATAACATATCCAAAAATTACAACGATCCAACGGTCGGATCAAAATTTATAACTCACGCAATATAGTGAAGAACAACGATTTTTTTTGGACTATTAGTCCTTTGGACCGATTTCATTCAAAATTTCACCACGAAATATCTACAAAGAATTTTTGGGTGATTCAAATTTCTACAGTTAGCTTACTTCTAGGGCTTTCTTTTGATATAAGGCTCATCTCTTAACTCATTATACACAAAGAGTTATGGATTTTACAAAATCAAGTAATAAACTAATTTTTCTGAAAATCCCATATTTTGTTCTCCATTTAACAAATCTTGATAAAACACCTCATTATTAATTCCTTCACTTATAACCACATAAATAAATCCATCATTTATATCCACATAAAATAAATATTTCTTTATCATATGAATCAATAATTAATTATTCACAAATAATATTACGAGAATCACAATTATAATGACGAAATGTAGTTCAGGAAGAGGGGCTTTCGAATAAGGATCTCTCACTTCTTGGCGCCATTAGGTGACCAAACCTCTCCTTAGATGTAACTTTCTAGACATTGCCAATAATGTTATCTAATAATATTATTCAAATAATATGAATTATTGATCGATAATGGGAAATCATGTGCGTGACAATTATTGAACAACAATAATATAAAATATCAACGCAGACAATTATTGAATCAATAATAAAATAAAATATTGAGCGATAACTCACGTGAAAATTATTGAGTAGTGCCATCTTATGTAAGGATCAATAATTCAAAATACCGTAAAAAGCAGGTATTATCTCTTGTGCAAACACGCGTATTCTTGTATTTTAACCATCGGTATTCAACAAATGTTAATTGTAACGATTACTGTAGTTATTTATAAAAACTTAATTTTGTCGTTTTCTTCATCCGAGCGCTTATTACATTATGGGGCCCACAAATGGTCACTACGGCGTTAAATATTTAATATTCCCAAACGGAAAGAATATTCCACGACCAAACGAATATTCCCAACAATGATGAATATTTTATAACCACTTGTGTATTTTGAAAAAATTCATATATCACCCTTAACTTTAACTTTTATCAATTTAACCATTTACTTGAATAGTAATTATAAGAAAAATTGAATACTTTTATTTCATAAAATTAGAGGTCTTACAAATTATATATTCTAATATTTTTAATTTATTGAAAATAAATCTCTTCGATAATACTTCTATTAAATAATCAAATCATTGCAAATTAAAAATATTTTTTAAATTATTTATAATTTTATAATCATCATCAAATAAAACATTATATTATATAAATAACCAATTGTATAATATTCCACAACTAAATATGTAATAATCAAGTAACAAAACCTACAAGACTTGTAATCAAAATAAATGTAGGTGTCCCAAAAGCCTAATACCTAAAATATTTAATCATTAATACAAATAAAAATGTAAGAAAAACAAACTATAAAAACTTTGTAGCTTTAACATGTTAAGTCCTTTCTTCATTGTCATAATTTTCTTCAACACAAGGTTGATCTTGTAAACTTTAATATGTCAAATAAACAAAAACACCAAAACTTAACTTTAAATATTTAAATGAAAAGAATATGACAAAAGATTAAATTGACAAAAAATTTAAAAACGATTCCAAAAATAAAAGTTATATTTCCATAATATCATCCTCACATGAATAGTAAATGTGGCCCACTTATGTTAGAAAAAACTTGTGAAAATATAAAATTTTACTTGTGTGTGAAAATATCAATACCCTAATTAAATGATAAACATTATTAAAACGATTAAAGATGAGAGTTTGATACATATATTTATACATTTATAACTAGATACATAAATAAATGTACAACAAAATATATTTATAAGTTATTATTATGCCTTTAGAAAGCTAGGTATTGTGTGTGTGTGTGTGTGTATATATATATATATATATATATATATATATATATATATATTACAATATATTTAACATCATTCTTGATATTAATTTTTTTAGGAGTATAGATAATTAGATTTCTGTTTATTAAGATTTTATTTTTATTTTTGTAAAAAAAAAATTTGTATTTTTTTAATCTATATTTTACAAGTTTCAAATATTCCTTCAAAAATAACTTAGAAGACTGTGATGAAACTATTGTACGGTAAGGTGCAGAAATCATTGGGGACTATACTACTAATTCTTTATGGATCAGATCTTACTTATGTTTGGAACCCCTCCATTGCTGAATGAAGATTAGAAACCAACCAACTAGCCGAAGTGGTGAAGGCTTATAGCCCATACAGACTGCTTATTATTAAACCCACAAATTCAGCCCAACTTAATTAAAATCGAGATGGAGTTAGTGTTATGCGGAGAGGATCAAGTACATATATTTTTATTTAACATATCTTGTTCACTATCTTTAGCGACGGACCGAACGGTCCGTCGCGTATATCAGAAAATCATTATCGCAGTTTTTAGCGACGCATCAAACCGCTGCTATAACATATAAACCGTTTATCTATTCTATAGCGACGGACTAATCTGTCGCTAAAGGTGGTGAGCAGGGTATGTAAAATAAAAGGTTATGCACCAGAAATGGACTGTTAGAGAGAATTTTCTATGTGGATGGGTCGGATGCGGACCACCTTTAGTGACGAACAAAATTGTCGCTAAAAATTAGTCACTAAAGGTGGTCCGCATCCGAACCACCCACATAGGAAGTTCTCTCTATATATATATATATATACAGTCCGTTTCTTGTGCATATCCTTTTATTCTACATACCCTGCTCACCGTTTTTAACGACGGACTGGGCGACGGTTTGGTCTGTTGCTATAGAACAAATAAACGATTTATATGTTATGACGACGATTCGATGCGTCGTTAAAAGCTAAGACGACAGTTCTCTGATATACGTGACGGTCGGTTCCAATCCGTCGCTAAAGGTGGTGAACAAGGTATGTTAAATAAAATGTATGCACTTGATCCTCTCCATATATATAGCTCGGCTCTCCAATGAACCTAGAGAAAAGCGAATAAGAAATGAATCATTTATAAGAATTTATTTTTTCCGTCGTTATAGCATAAAAAATAGAACTTTCTATACTATATCGATGGAAAAAGCAATTAATTATAAATAGGTTTAGTTCATTTCCTTCCAGCTTCATTGGAGAGCAGACTATATATATATATATATATATATATATATATATATATATATATATATAAAAAGGTGAGACTAAGTGTAATTTAATGAACCTAAATATATATCTTATGTCGATTACTATCCATTCTTTTAAGATTGTTTGAAATATTCCATCTTAAATCTAACATAAACTAATCTACTCTCTCAAATGGAAACATCAAATGAGGATTTAAGGATGTGATGTTACACGACCGCTCTAGGTCTGATCTATCCCACGCGAATGCTGTCTAAACCAACAGAGGAGGGTATACATACTACTACTATCTCTACACCTACGACTCCGACCTACCATATTGCCAATTTAACGTTTGTTCAAACTACACGTGTGTATTTACAACAAAAATATATTTGATCAATCTTCTTAATATATTTAAGTAAAAGAATTTTTTTTATGCTATTTGTATTTTGACCCCAATAATTTTCAAGCAAAAAGTTGGAAATATGAATTACATTTAAGAAAATTTAATCTTGATTCTTGGCTTTTGATGATGTTATATTCAAAATTATTTGTCTTTCCTGCCGCACTGAATTATATAATCAGCAATTTGGAAAAGATAAGTACTTTGTTGACTCTACAAGAACCTATTTATCTTCCTTCAGAAGACACACAAACTAGAAAGCTAGCAATCAAGAAGAAAAGTTGGAAAAAAAGAAAGAGGCAGCAGCATTTTTGGATTAAGTAATGCAAAATTGAGCTCCGTGCCTCGAGTGATAACGAAGTACATCCCCCTTTAAATTCTACTACTACTTGCAAGGTTGTAAAATACAGCTGAGACTTGAGATTACACAGCTTTCTGCTATTCTGCATTAATTGCCCTTTTTTGTCCATCCAACACAATTATTCAGTATCTATAAATTGTGTGTGTGTGTGTGTGTGTGTGATTCTTTTATTTCAAATCCTCTATTATCTCTCTTCTTGTACTTTGTTTAAAAGGCCATTAAACCATTATTTGTCAGTTAGGGGCCACAAATTATTGGGGATTGAGACTTAACAAGGATAGGAGATTCACGAGGAGCCAAACTAAAAGACTTTGAAAATACTAAAAAATTTGGGTTATTTTTCCACTCAAGATCATCATGAGCTCTGTTCATATTTTGGTACTGATTATTATAGTCTGCAGTATTGGACTTCACTCAGGTACTGCAGAAAACAATACTCCTCTATCTTGCATGAGCCAATTTACTTTTTACATACATTTCCTCGTTTCTCCTTTGGCAGGTTCATGTAATAAGGAATATTTAACTTCAGTCTATGGAAATATCACTACAACAAGTATGAGAACAGAACAGGCATACCTGAGCCACAGAAAACTTTTGCTATATGGTAAAGTTTTTCATCCACAAGTTTTCAAGAAAATCTACACACATGACTTTTTATTTGATTTTCTTTGTTACAAACATTCTTCAGGGAGTTGTACAAACAGAGATTTGAGCATTTCACAAAGCAGGGGATCATCAACTGGTATACCTCAGTTCATAGTCCAGATAGTGAACACCTGTGTTTCTGGGTGTGCACCTTCGAATATACACCTCCGCTGTGGTTGGTTTGCTTCTGCAAGAATAGTGAATCCAAGAACTTTCAAGAGGCTGGCTTATGATGATTGCTTGGTGAATGGAGGAAAGCCACTGAGAACGAGCCAGATAATTAGATTCACTTACTCAAATTCCTTCATGTACCCAATTGCATTCAAATCTGCCAAGTTTTGCTAATTTTCATCTGAAACAACGCCTTAAATTTTGAGATTTTTAAAAAACCCATCCCTTTTCTTTTTGCAGCCTGGTACGTAGCTCAAACCCTTTAGAGATTTGTTTCTTTTGGGAACTTCCAAACTATTTGGTCATATTCCTCCTTTTAGTGCTGAATTTTCTCATCTTTTGGGGTCTAAAACAGAGTAATGGAACAAGCCAAGTCCATTTATTTTATTGAATTGGCATTACTCTGGAGTCTGATCTTTTGATCAGAGTAAAAAAGAATACTGTTTAGACGGCTGCTGCACGGCTGATGGAAGACCTTAGATTCTGGTGCTCCTTTTTGCAGTCTCCCTCTCTGTCTTCAAGAATCCTATAAATATACAGTGTCACTAGAGAAAAGAGAGACCAGTGAGATATATTTGTGAAATTCTAAATTTTAAAATGTGATTTAACAATGTTAACTATTATATTAACCAAAATTAGATGAATTTACATCACTTTTACATTTTAGAATTTGGCATATTTACTGGGGGAAAAAATATAATGGGACTCTTTCGTACTCTGTTATTTTAGAGCCATGGAATATTTTTGTGAAGCAACATTGGCACAATCCAAGAAGCGTCAGCAGAGGTTGGATTTGTTGGATGCAAGACAAAATAAAAGAGACCCTTAAAATTCTCTCTTTCATGAGTTGGGGCCGGGGTGAGGGCAATCTACAAAAGCTAGTTGGGAATGGACAAAGAGAACTAGAAGAGTTACTATGGGTTTAATACTCCTGGACTCTTGTATAGACTAGATAGATTTTCCCTTGCTTTTTCTTGGTTTGATTGGGATTTATTACAATTGGTAGGCACATGGTTTTGGGACCAACTCTTCTGCCAGAAACAGGAAAGTCTGTACTAATCATTCTTGGAAACATATGCAAATTCCGAATGTATGAATAATATTTCAATTCAAACTCCAAAAACTAAAAAACGCATAACGAGAGAAGATTTTTTTTCAATGGCCTAAAAAATTTATACTTGCCAGAAAAAATCATCTAACATTAGCATTTTACAAGAACCACTTTAATCACAGGAAATTATCTAAAATTTGCAGAACATTATCAAATCAAAATGAATATTTGCTACAAAGTTTGCCCATTCTATTGACTAAAGACTCCAATCTAATTAACAGACAATAGACAAGCCATTTCAAAATATTAAGCAGAAGGCAGTCATGAATAAATCCTATAACTTTAAGCAAAAATCCACTCATGGAATCTAAACACATGATTCAAGCCACTTCAACTATCTACAATACATTCTTGCTTGTTTAAGGAAACAACGACAACCAAAAAAAAACACAAGGAAAGAAGTGACAATTAAATATGGTGTTTGTAGATAATACCTATAAGGGCACCAAGACTTGAAACTCTTTTAGCATTTATAGTGACAACCAGGTTCAAGAGTCTATCAATACAACACTACTTCACCTTATCTCCCCTGTGGATTAATAATCTGTGAAAAGACTTGGCTTTGGTCCTCTGATCCTTCTCCCTCTTCTTCAATGCTAATCATTGTTACATTCATAGCATAAGCATCATTGGCCATCTGTTCCGCAGGTCCATCCGGATTATTTTGCAGTTGAAGTGCATACTCAAGATTCCACAGCACTGAACCCATGGTTGGGCGATCAGTTCCTTTATCAGATAAGCACGCTATAGCTATATTGATGAAGCTCTTCAAGCATTCGGAACTAATCTCCTCCTTAATATTTGGATCCATAAGATCTTCTAGAGTGTCATTCTTGTGGCATTCTTGTGCCCAATCTGCAAGACAAGCTTGTTCTTTTGGAAGGGCTGAATTAATTGGGAGCATTGCACTTAACACTTCAAAAAGGACTACTCCAAATGAATAAACATCAGATTTATCTGTCAGTTGTTGGCGTCGAAAGTACTCTGGATCTAAGTACCCAAAACTACCTTTCACCACTGTGCTAACATGAGTTTGGTTGAGAGTAGGGCCTGTTTTCGAGAGTCCAAAATCAGAAACTTTTGCAACCCACTTCTCATCTAGTAGAATATTTGTAGTTTTGACATCTCTATGAATGATTGTGTGCTTGGCACCAGTGTGGAGATAGTGAAGCCCCCTAGCAGCACCAATACAAATATTCAGCCTTTGCATCCAAGACAAAGGAGGTTCTCTTCTCCTATTAAGGTGTTCCCTTAAAGTCCCATTAGCCATGTAGTCATAAACCAAAATCATCTCTTCATTTTCTTCACAAGCCCCAATCAAAGATACCAAATGTCGGTGTCTAAGCTTTGAGAGCAAGTCAATTTCAGTTAGGAACTCATGAATTCCTTGTTGTGAAGATCGGTTTGCTCTCTTAATGGCAACTGTAGTCTTTCCATCGATAACCCCTCTATAGACCTTTCCAAATCCTCCTACCCCTATAACTACTGACTCATCGAAATTCTTGGTAGCTAGTCTTATATCTGCTAGTGAAAAATGTCTGCAAAGGCCTCTTCCAAGAGTAGAAAGGAGGCTACTTCCACTACTCTTGCCCGAGTTAATTGTTGTCTTGGTCACTGAAGAACTATAAATTGGTAGCCAACCAACCCCACAAGACTTCTCTCCATCGCCACTTCTCTTCCTATGCTTCATAAAAAATATCAGACCAAGAATTAAACTTAAACAAGCTAATGCCCCTACCCCCAGACCAATTATTAGGCAACTGTTACTGGAGTTTGAACGTGGAAAAGACTTGTTTACATTAGACTCGGCCTGAACAAGCAAATCTGATGGAACAGGATTTGGACCTGCCAAATTTCCTCGTGTATCATTTATCTTAAAGATCTCCAATCCATTGAGAATAGCATCATAAAATTGTGGCTGCATTCTTACGTTTGGATGCAAAGCCACCCAGATTTGTTCGTTACCGTTTCTATCGTTAACACGCACAACATAGTCCATGCACATTGGCACTCCCATTCCAGGTGCCATTGCAACAATATCAGCAGCTTCAAATGCTGTCTGGTTGTTAATGTAAATTGAAAACACCCTCTGATTAACCTTCGAACACCAATACTCGCAGAAATGGAGCCTCACGAGGTAAGTGAAATTCACATCAACTTCAACCAACCATGTGAGATTGTAACCCTCATTAATATGTGGGTTTGGACCCATTGATCTGGCCGTCTTATAAACATCAACAGGAGCAATGTACTCAGGCAAATCTCTTGGATATATAATTGGCACACTTTTATTAGCCTGAGAGGCCACACCAGAGGCAGACCCATATATATAAGGCATGTCATTGTACCATGTCCGAGTTAGGCCAGAGTCCTCATTAGGCGAAATGTATTGTCCACCAACATTAAGCCTGATCATTGTTTGGAAAGTAAAGTTGTCTGCATAAATGGTCTGGTCACTAAATCCCACCAAATCAGCTGAATGGAAAATTTGTGGCATGGAAATAACTTCAATGCCATTGACAAAGGCAAAAGACCCTTTGTCATTCCATGAAGGTATGAAAATAAGATCTAGTGTAGCAGTTTGGATTGGCCTAAGGGAGAATTCTCTGATTATATAAGCTTGTGTTAATGCTTGGGCTGTAACTGCAGCACTAAAATTATGGAGGAGTGTGTATTCATTTGCGGTTACAGAGAAAAAGGAACTGGAACAATTGAAATTGTTGTATGAAGATGGATAGAAATGGAGTCTGATCCAGTAACGGGTGGGGGAATTGGGAGTGACTGAAAATTTGTATGTGGATTCTGACTTGAAAATTCTGGCAGTCATGTAAGGAACAGTGGAAGGCAATGAAGGATCTTGGGATTGAGCTGTAGATGTGAAAGTGTTATCAGAAGAGGTTAGGAATTGCGAATCAGGAATCCAATTCCGGCCACTAGAATCCTTGGCTGGATTTGTAGCACCGCATGCTAATACAAAGGAATCAGAACTTGAAACAGGGGAATTGGAGGCTGAATAGACTGTGTCTATGATAAATGAAAGTATAATCAGAGAAAACAAGACATGGGTATTGACGAACATAGCTAAAGAAATATACCCTTTTATGTAAATTGATTAGGAAAGTGAAGAAGAAAAATTGAAGGAAAACGATGGCATACAAGAAAACAGAGTTTAAAGAAAACTAAAGAATGAATTTATAATATCATGTATGCCAAGCCTTACATGGATGAGAAAATGATTTAAATGCACTGAAAAATGAAATCTAATTAATCTAGACCAGTGTTGAGTTGCATGAAAATGTAGAGATTTTTACAAACTGACCTTGAGTTTTCCATAGGAAGAAAAGATTTGAGATTTGATGAGGAATTGGTTAGGGGGAGAGAGAGTAATGGGGGAAGGAAGCAAAGAGGATGGTAATGTACAAATTTGATGCTGGAGTTTTGGGCATTCACTGATTAATTATAGCTCTAACAAATTGGCGTTTCTTTAGGTAGGACTAGGGAGAGGAGGACTGTTCTCGTCTTACCCTTCTATTTTATTTTATTTTTTGAAGAAACTTTTAATATGAAGGTGTAAGAGTTATCTTAAAAACTTCAATGGATGCCACTACCTTATTAACCTTTTTTACTTGCCTAGCAATAGCATAGTAATATGTTTAGGCAATAATTTATCTGAACATTATAATTTTATTCTTCGGGTTATTCAGTACCTCTAAAAAAGTATTTTTATTTAATACTTTGGGATTATGATTGAATTATAATCTTACAAATAATCTCTAAGATAAAATAGTGCCTAAAAGAATGAAAATAACATAAATAATTCAATCACATTCATGACTATGCAAACAACACAGGCAGGCAGGCATTGGTGCAATTTTAGTAATATTTCTTTAAATCAACTTGTTTTTTTATTACTTCGGTAACATATCTGGTCCTAGGAAAATTCCTTAAAATTTGTTTGCCTATCAAACATTAAATAAAACCTTTAACAATATATATACATAGTATATTTGTATAAAATAATGCATTGAATTAAGCCAACTACTTTGTCATTTTCCTTTGATCATTATTCCCATTTTAAGTCTGAGCATCTTTACAAATTACAATCATATCCATATATAATTATAGTTAGTAGATCTAAAACACCATACAATATCATATCACTCGCACCTTCAAAGCCATGTCTATGTCTAATCTTCTCAGTTTTGCCTCCAAATCTTTCCTTCCCCTTATTGCTCTACCTCTTTTCTATTGGGCCTATAATTTACAAAAGCGCAATCCCAAGCAAACCAGCCTCGTGTTCTATGTTCATGACTACTTTACTGGCCAAGACACTTCTGCCATAACAGTGGCTGGAAAAGATGGGTCTTCAACAAGTATTCTACACTTTGGGACACTGGTGGCGGTCGATGATCCAGTAACCGAAGGCCCAGATCCAAAGTCCAAAGAGATCGGTAGGGCCCAAGGTTTGTACATAAACTCTCAACTAAATGGTAAAGCATTGCACTTGGTATTTTCTGTGATATTTAATGATGGGGAATTTAAGGGAAGTACTTTGGAGATTCAAGGGGCTGATGTTTTTGGGATGGAGGAGAGGGAATTTTCCATTGTTTCTGGGACAGGCTATTTTCGGTTTGTCAAGGGGTTTGGGATTTTGACTACTGAATTTATGGACATACCAAATTTGAGAGCTATTCTCAAGCTTAATGTAACACTTCAACATTATTGACAATGAGGGGGGAGGGGGGAGGGGGGGGGGGGGGGGGGTTTGTGAACTTGTATCTTGTCTACGAGAAGCGGATCGTATGTCTCCATTTTTTTCAATAACTTTGTGTCCTTCACTTAAATTAATTTTGATACCTGACCTTTTATTTAATTTTAGAATTAATTGATGTTAAATAAGAGATTAAATGTCAAAATTTAAGTGAAATGACACACAAAAAAAAAATAGGGACAAAAAATCTATTCTCCTTATCTACAAACTTGTAACGTGAATGCCTAGTTATCATATTAATCCGAATAAGATAAAGCGTTGAATTTATAAATTTTATGAATATTTTTTTTATTTTTTTGGGCGCACATTGATGACGGCCAAAAAAATTATCCACACTAAATCTCGGGGCATAGAGTTAATTGTATGACACTCTGGAGTCTGGACCGACATGATTGATGTTGTAGAGGTGATAATAATATGCCATGCATGGTTTTAAAATTTGGATCGGATTATCGGTTAAAATTAAAATCGATCTACATTTCGATTCAATTTGAATTAATAAATTATTTTTAGTCAAAAATTAGTGACCCACAAGTCGAACCGGTTGTTCAACCAGTAGTAAAACATTAAAACTGGTTAATTGACACGATGAACATGTTTTTAATTAATTTATTTTTAGTACCAATTTTTTTAATATCAAAATAAACTGCTTTTAGTAATGTTGTAACTCAATTTTATTATTTTTAGTTCATAAAAAATAAGATTTTTCAAAATTTTATTAATTAATAATAATATATATTTTTATATATTAATGAATAAAGATGTCACTTGATCAATAACGGTTCAACCATTGATTTGACTAAGAGTTACACGAATCTTCTCAAACTTGATTATTTTATGAGTAATGTTATTGTGTTAGGCGTTTCTAAATTTTTTGTTATCTTAAATTATGTTTGAAATGATGTCATTATTAAATTGATTCAATCAGTGGCGGAACCAGAATTTATTTATAGGGGGGTCAAAATATATCAATAAAAAAATTTTATTTATTATTGTGAGCAAAGAAGAAGTAATGCAATGACGGCCAGACTGAAGCGGAGAGACGCAATTTGTCTTGGTGAGGAGTGAGCGGCGGAAGAAACGAAGAGAAACCGAGGAAGAGGCGAAGAGAAAAAAGAGAATATGTTTATGTCTTATGCCTAAATTCTGATAGGATGATAGAATTTTATTTATTTTTTAATGAAACGACGTCGCGTTTCATGTTAGTTAAAAAATCCCTAACTTGAATTAAAAAATTCTTCTTTCTTTGATATATTATGAAAAGCTAATTGATTTTATATTTTAAATATTTTTCCCGTCTCACAAAAAAAAATAATCATATATTGATTTTTAGTAATCACATAATATATATATATATATATATATATATATATATATAATTCGGATGGTCATGAACACTTGAGCCATATAATTGACCTAGTATTATAATGAGTAATTGTAAATAATTTTATTAATAATATTGTTATCACTTTACCATTTTACTATTCAAATTATGTCTCAAAATTACGGAATGCTACTTTTTTGTATCTAAAATTCCGCTGGGTAAGTTGAGACTCTTCTCTCCTACCCATCTTCTATCTCTTCACCATCATCCCAATTCCCATATTCTCTCTCCTCTACTTTCAACACAACAATAACTTAAAACCTTTTAACGATTCTTTTCCACGCCTTCCCTTGCTCACTTTAGCCTTTCCCTAGATCTGTTTGAATGATACTGTTTTCTTCTAATGTAAGACCCTGACTTTTATAAATAAAGATGAATTTTTTATAAATATTATTTTTGAATATTATGGAATAAATTTGATATAATGTTATAGTTGTGGATAATATTTATAAATTTTGCAAAAGTATGCAAGTTGTTATAAAATATTAGTTTGGTGGGGAATATTCTTTTTGTTAGGGAATATTAAATAAATGACTCAATCATTGGTGGACCCCATAATGTAATTATTGTCGGATTGAGAAAACGACAAAAATATTTTATAAAAATAACTACGAGGTGTTACTGCTAAAAGCGTTGAACTACCCGGTGGTAAAAGTACGATGATACTGGCGTGGTTGCATAGTAGCACTTGGTATTGATTATTGATGCTTACGTGAGAAGTCACCACCATGCTCAATTATTACTACGATAATTCTTTGCATCATATCTCTTATATTATTGATTCAATTATTGTCACAAGATCATCTCATGGCGCCCCCAAAATAGGTATACATCACCTATTACGAGTTGTCGATACATAGTGCGAAACAACTACAACTTTATTATTACAACAATAAAGCTGTGAGTTTGAATACAAATATTATCTTACTGATAATATCTATACTCAAATAAATCCTCATCACATTTATTGATACATTATTTTACAAAATGGTGAGGACTACTAAACAATCCTTTCTAAAACCTTCATTCCATACCCCAGGCTACGTACTTTCGCTTATATTCTCGCCTCCACGAGAAAAAAATGGAACAAAAAGGAAAAGGGTGAGCTCAACTAGCTTCAATAAAGAGAATATTATGACTAAGATAATATACAACAAATTACAGTTAGTCTTCAACAGGGAAAAATTTAATAGAATCTGATAGACAACAAATTTTAAATCAATATTCATGAGTGAAATAATAATTCATTAGAAGAGTTAAGTAGAGAATGCAAACTACTATCTTCTATGTATGAATTTAAAAGTTCATCGTCATCTTTTATCCCCAGTAACATCAATCAATATACATCTGGAATCAAATATTCATCTTTTGCACTTTCAGGGCCAAAGATATTCATCGATTAATTATGTTCATCTAAACACTGTTCATCTTTGCACTACTACCAAAGATATTCTTCAGAAAATCATTCATCTTTGCACTACAAAGCCAAAGATATTCGATAATATCATCATTTAAGATGAAGATGATGAAAAAATATTTTAAAGAAACGAATCCAATGAAACAAAATGACAAGGATTAAGGATTAAGGATTAGTACTTTGTTTTATTCACGTCCAAAAATACCTCAAAAATAATCATAGTGGTGTAAAATTCAAGAATGATCAAAACATGGATACAATCAAAGCTAGTATCCAGAATAAATATTTTGGGACGAAAAGAAAAATTTTTATTTTTCGATGAATAGTCTTGTAAATATTAAGTGAATAGTGTAATATTATCGTGAATAGTGTCGATATCGTGAATAGTAACTCAGACACCAAAAGTTTCAAATTTGATAAAACTTCGGATCGATATTTCAAAGATAATGATATTGAAGAAATAATATCATTACTGAAAAATAATAATATCCCTTACCTCGAAAGAAGATCTTTGGAATGGAATAACGTAATTTAATCTTGAACTTGCAGTATAGCAATACTCAAAGTATACTCAAAATACTCACAAGAATATGCTCGATAATATAGAGAGAAAACTTGGGTTTACGGTGTGATTTTCAATTCTAACCTAAGCACCTATTTATAGAAAATGCTTTAAACACCAAAAAGTGAAAAATTTAATAAAATATTAATATAATATATATTAAATTCCTATGCCCACTCGACCATCGACCATCCGAATTCAGCCACTAATAATGACAAAAACAAAAAAAACGTTTTTGTTATTAAAATTAATTAAAACTTTCAAAAATCAATTATTTGAACTTGAACTTCAATAATTCATAATAAATATCCCTTTTATCGAAAAATTGAATCTCGAGAGTTTTATAGGAAATTCAATTCTCTACAACTTTGCGGAAGAAAGTTTTTCCAAATTCCAAATAGAAATTGGTAATCAAATCCATAAGCAGGCGATTTTACAAAAGCTATAATCAAATTTCAATCGATAAATGGGGTCCACCGACATGTTTAACATGTTTTAAACATTTAGTGCAACAAAAATACTCTTCCTCCTCGTATACTCATATATCCCACATTCGTTGTAAAAATATCACCATTATTATATTATTAAAATATAATAATATATTTAAATAATTATTTTATCGAGAAAAGATAAAATTTCAATTTTAACAATTGTCACATTAAAATTTTTCTCCATCTATATCCACATAAAATCAATATTTTTCTCATCATATGAATCAATAATTAATTATTCACAAATAATATTACGAAATCATCAATATTATGACCGTGCAGCGGGTTCAGGGAAAGAGGGGCTTTCAGTAAGAATTTCTTCTTCTTGGCGCGCAATTAGGTGACCAAACCTCTCCTTAGCGAGAACTTTCTAGACATTGCCAATAATGTTATCTAATAATATTATTCGGATAATATGAATTATTGCTTGATAATGAAAAATCTTTGTGTAATGACAATTATTGAAACAACAAAGAATATAATATATCAACGCAGCAATTATTAACTCAATAAAATCTTTGAGCAAGAATTCTGTAACCATTATTGAGTAGTGTCTTCTTCACGTAAGAATCAATAATTGGTGCAATACTGGTATCTTCTTGTTTTTAACCAATCGGTATTTTAACAAGATAATAACTTGATAACAACTACTGTAGATTTTTTAAACCACTTATATTTGTCGTTTTCTTCATCCAATCGCTTTCAGTTATGGGGCCCACACATGGTTTAGCGGCGTCGCATTTAATATTCCCCGACAATGCATTTAATATTCCACGACCAAACGAATATTCCCCAAACAACAATGAATATTTTATAACCACTTGCTTATTTTGAAGTATTTGCATATTTTACCCTAACTATCCACATTAATCAAATCAACCCTTACTATTTTAAAATAATAAATAGAGAAAATTAAATTTCATTAATAATAAGTTGGGGTCTTCTGACCTCCCTCCTTATGAAATTTCGTCCTCGAAATTGACGTGACGATACTGGTGTTTGAAAAGGTGAGGATACCTCGCTTTCATTTCCGTTTCAATTCCCAGGTCATTTCCTCTATAGCATGATTCCTCCACAAAACTTTAACTTGTGGTATGACCTTTCTTGTAGTAAGACATGCTCCTTCCTATCCAAAATCTTGACAGGTACCTCTCTCATCGTTAAGTCTTGGCTATCTCGTCCGGTTCTAACTTCTATAACGTGGTTCGGTCTTTTTCACATATTTACGAAATACGAGATATGAAAAACACATTATGAACACGAGACATACTTTCGGAGGTAACGCGAGTCTATAGGCTACATTTCCTACTTTCGGTCAAGAATTTGAAATGGACCAATAAATCGTGGATTGAGCTTTCCTCTCTTCCCAAATCTTGTAACTCCCTTCCATGGAAGCAACTTCATGACAATACATGATCCCCACACTAAATTCCACGTCCTTTCGATGAAGATCCGCATAACTCTTTTGTCGATCTTGTGCCGCTTTGTTTGTATCGTTATCGAATCATTTGGATCTTTTTCCGTAGTCATACGTACTAACTCGAGTCCCAACAAAGGTTGTTCTTCACCCACCTTATCCCAACATATTTGGAGAAGCGACACTTTCGTCCATATAATGCTTCAAATGGAGCCACACCTATACTTGCACGATAATCATTGTTGTAGGAGAATTCCACCAATGGTAAATACTTATCCCAATCGCCTCTTGAAGTCTGGGACACGAGTCTTAATAAATCTTCAAGAGTTTGAATAGTCCTTCGATTGTCCGTCTCTGGTTTGAGGATGGTATGCCGAACCGAATCGTAAATCCGTGCCCATAGCTTTTTGCAAGCTAACCCAAAATCTTGAAGTGAATCTTGGGTCACGATCCGAAACTATGGATACAGGCATGCCATGCAACCTCACAATCTCATTCACGTATATACTAGCAAGACGTTCAAGTGAATAAGTCTCTCGTATCGACAAGAAATGAGCAGACTTGGTTAATCTATCAACAATAACCCAAATAGCATTGATGCCCTGAGAAACCGTAGGAAGACCCGTAACGAAATCCATGGTAATGTGTTCCCACTTCCATTTTGGAATCTCAAGTGGTTGCAACGGACCCTTAGGTACCAGATGCTCCGCCTTTACACGTTGACAAGTTAAACACATTGAGATAAACTTTGCAATCTCTCTCTTCATATTGTTCCACCAAAATGTATGTCGAAGATCACGATACATTTTAGTACTTCCAAGATGGATTGCAAATGGTGTATTGTGTGCCTCCATCATAATTTTGTACTTCAAATCAGAGTCGTTAGGAACACAAAGTCTAGAGTGGACTCAAGTATTCTTTCTTCATCAATTCTCGCTTAGGAATAGCTCCTTCTTGTACTTTCTTTCTTCATACGCATCGACTCGCCCAGGTGGCTTGAGCGACCTTAACTTTTTCTATTAAAGTTGGCTCTGTCGATATGACTTGACATCATCGCACTTTCGTTCCGCATATGATCTTCTACTCAACGCGTCGCCTACCACGTTCGCCTTTCCGTGGATGGTATTGAATAGTGTGTGACCCCCAAAATAGGTATACATCACCTATTACGAGTTGTCAATACATGGTACGAAACAACTACAACTTTATTATTACAACAAGAAACTGTGAGTTTGAATACAAATATTATCTTCTGCACAATATCTATACTCAAATAAATCCTCATCACATTTATTGATACATTATTTTACAAAAATGGTGAGGACTACTAAACAATCCTTTCTAAAACCTTCATTCTATACCCCAGGCTTCGTACTCATTATATTCTCGCCTCCCCGAGAAAAATGGAACAAAAGGAAAAGGGTGAGCTCAACTAGCTCAAGAAGAATATTATGACTAAGATAATATACAACAAATTATCGTTAGTCTTCACGAGGAAAAATATAATAGAATACAATAGACAACAAATTTTAAATCAATATTCGCGAATGAAATAATAATTCATTAGAAGAGTTAAGTAGAGAATGCAAACTACTATCTTCTATGTATGAATTTAAAAGTTCATCGCTCTATCTTTTATCCCCAGTAACATCAATCAATATACATCTGAATCAAATATTCATCTTTGCACTACAGGCAAAGATATTCATCGATTAGTCATATTCATTTAAACACTGTTCATCTTTGCACTACGGGCCAAAGATATTCTTCAAAATCATTCATCTTTGCACTCTGACAGCCAAAGATATTCTTAAGAAATCATTCATCTTTGCACTTTCTACGGGCCAAAGATATTCCATAATATCATCATTTAAGGCGAGGATGATGAAAAATATTTTTTTTTTTAAAAGAAACGAATCCAATGAAACAAAATGACAAGGATTAAGGATTAAGGATTAGTACTTGGTTTTATCCACGTCCAAAAATACCTCAAAAATAATCATTGTGGTGTAAAATTCAAGAATGATCAAAACATAGATCTGATCGAGTTAGTATCCGAATAGATGTTTTGACGAAAAGAAGAAATTTTATTTTTCTATTGAATAATCACCGTATCGTGAATAGTCTTCAGTATCGTGAATAGTCTTAGATATCGTGAATAAGTAACTCAGACACCAAAAGATAGAAATTCCACAAAAAACATCTTCACGCTTCATGAATAGTACTAAGTGAATAGTAACTCGTGAATAATAACTCGTGAATAAGTAACTCGTGAATAGTAACTTCATGAATAGTAACTCATGAATAGTAACCCCAACATGAAAAAAGTTCCAAATTTGATAAAAACTTCAGATCAACATTTCAAAGATAATGATATTGAAGAAATAATATCATTACAAAAAAAAATAATATCCACTTACCTCGAAAGATCGGTCTTAATTTGAAACAAACTGGATATAAAGTCTTTATGACTTGGACTTGCACCGTATAGCAATACTCAAAGTATACTCAAAATACTCATAAGAATACGCTCGATAATATAGAGAGAAAACTTCAGTTTCGGTGTGATTTTCAATTCTAACCTAAGCACCTATTTATAGGAAAATGCTTAGAACACCAAAAGCGAAAATTTAATAAAATATATTATTATTAATAAATTTCCTACGCCTCTTTGGAAATCAGATCCCAACATTTCCCACATGCCAACCTTCTAGAAAGAAATGATAAAAACGTTTTTCATAAAATAAATAATTAAAACTTACAAAATCAATTATTTGAGCTTGAACTTCAATAATTCATAATAAATCGCCTTTTCATCGTAAAATTCGAATCTCGTGAGTTTTTATAGGAAATTCAATTCTCTACAACTTTGCGAAGAAAGTTTTTCCAAATTCCAAATAAAATTGACCAAAAATCCACAAACGAAGGCGATTTTTACGTTATAATCAAATTTCAATCGAATAAATGGGGTCCACCGACATGTTTAACATGTTTTAAACATTTATTGCAACAAAAATACTCTTCCTCCTCGTATACTCATATATCCCACATTCGTTGTAAAAATATTACCGTTAATATATTATTAAAATAATATATTTAAATGAATTATTTTATCGAGAAAAGATAAAATATTAATTTTCAACAATTGTCATTTTAAAAATTTTCTCCATCTATATCCACATAAAATCAATATTTTCCTCATCATATAAATCAATAATTAATTATTCACAAATAATATTACGAGAATCACAATATTGACAACCGACGTGCGGTTCAGGGAAGAGGGGCTTTCCAATAAGAATTTCTTCTTCTTGCGCATGATTAGGTGACCAAACCTCTCCTTAGACGAAACTTCTAGACATTGCCAATAATGTTATCTAATAATATTATTCAGATAATATGAATTATTGTTTCGATAATGAAAAATCTTTGTGTAATGACAATTATTGAAACAACAAACAATATAAAATATCAACGCAGACAATTATTAACTCGATAAAATCTTCGAACAATAATTCATCAGAACCATTATTGAGTAGTGCCTTCTTACGTAAGAATCAATAATTGGTGCAATACTGGTATCTTCTTGTTCAACAACGCCGTATTAGTGTGTTTTTAACCACCGGGTATTCCAACAAAGATAATTAGCAGATAACTACTTCTGTAGTTATTTAAAAACAACTTATATTTGTCGTTTTCTTCATCCAATCGCTTTCCTTTATGGGGCCCACACACATGGCACTTGCTTGTCGTATGCGAATATTCCCGACAAGATCTGAATATTCCACGACCAAACGAATATTCCCCGACAATAATGAATATTTTATAACCACTTGCTTATTTTGAAATATTTGCGTATTTAACCCTTAACTATCCACATTAATCAAATCAACCCTTACTATTTCAAAATAATAAATAAAGGAAATTCCTTTTTATTTAAAAATTTCGGGGTCTTACAGTGTGGTCGTAGTCTTTCAATAGCTCGAGCCAACGTCGCTGCCGCATGTTGAGTTCTTTTTGAGTGAAGAAATATTTAAGGCTTTTATGGTCTAAATATATCTCCACTTTCTCCCCATATAGATAGTGCCTCCATATCTTTAGCGCGAAAACGACTGCTGCTGCCAACTCTAGATCATGAGTAGGATAATTCCTCTCATACTCTTTAAGTTGTCGCGAGGCATAGGCTATGACTTTCCCACGTTGCATGAGAACACATCCTAACCCTTTTGCTCGAAGCATCATTGTAGATAACAAATCCATCCAGAACCAGGATGGTATTGTTAGAAACAGTCTTAGAAATAAGTCTCCTCTTAAGCTCTTGGAAACTCTTCTTGCATTCTTCGCTCTAAAGCGATTTTTGTATCCTTCCGAGTTAGGCGGAGTTAATGGAGTAGCGATTAGAAAAACCCTTCCACGAATCTCCGATAATAACCAAATAAGCCCAAAAGCTACGTCTTGATCACCGACTTTGGTTGCTCCCAACTTTGTATTGCTTCAATCTTCGCCGAATCAACAGATACTCCATGTTTCGACACCACGTGCCCAAGGAATGCTACTTCCTCGAGCGAAACTCGCATTTCTTTAATTTGGCATATAGTTTGTTTTCACGAAGCCTTTGGAGTACCGACTTCAAATGGTGCTCATGATCTTCACGACTTTTGGAATATATAAGGATGTCATCAATAAAGACAACAACAAAGCGATCCAAATATTCCTTAAATACTCGGTTCATCATATCCATGAAAGCCATGGGAGCATTAGTCAATCCGAAAGACATGACTAAGAATTCATAATGCCCGTCTTTGAGTTCTAAAGGCGATCTTTGGAATATCCTCGGTTAATCTTGGTGATGATATCCGAAGCGAAGATCGATTTTTGAAAAGAATTGTGCCCTTACAAATCGGTCAAACAAGTCATCAATACGAGGTAGAGGATACCTATTCTTGATGGTGACATGGTTCAATTCCCGATAGTCGTACAAAGTCGCATACTCCGCTCTTTCTTCTTTACAAATAAAACAGGGCACCCCAGGGAGATGTCTTAGGGCCGAATGAAACCGATGTCCAATAATTCACAGTAGTTGGACCTTTAACTCCTGAAGTTCAATAGAGCCATTCGATATGGGGTTTTAGAAATGGGCTTTGTACGGGTTCAAGATCAATAAAGAATTCAACTTCACGTTACGGGGGTAGGCCAGGAAGTTCTTGAAAAATCGTCGGAAAGTCGATAACAACAGAATATTATTCAAATTTGGCGTGTCTTTATTCAAATCCATAACATGGGCTAAGAAAGCTTGACATCCGTTTTTCAATAAGCGAATAGCTTTATGATTAGATATGACGGTGATTGATTTTAATGGTTTAGTTGCTTGAATTAAATAACACGGGTTGGTTAGGAATATGAAAACTAACAACCTTACGAAAACAATCAATTTTGGCATGATGAGTAGTTAACCAATCAATCCCTAAAATCACATCAAAAGCAAGTATCTTTAAAGAGATAAGGTCAATAGGTAAGGTGATGGTGCCAACTTGAATCAAACAAGATTTATAAGCGATGGATGTAATGAAAGTTTCTCTAACGGAGTTTCCACAGATAGGTCAAAGTCTAATTTCTCCTGAGTCAAGTTTAAGCGTTGAGCACATGCGGAGAGATAAATGAATGGGTATAGACCGTATCAAGTAAGGTATAAACTTTGCAAGAATTTATAAATAGCTTACCCGTGATCACCTCGTTTGGGTTCTCGCATTATGACCGATCCACAACAAACGCTTCTTCCGGATCGTTGACTTTGACTTTTACGGGACGATCTTTTGAGTCACCGTCCCCCATTGAACTAGGTTTTTCTTCTTGTCTGATCTCGGCGATATGTCCTTCCTTTCCACAATTATAGCATACCTTGAATCTGTTGTGGGCGGTTTGAATGATATGTCCCTCTTTTCGCATTTTAGTAGCATATAATGGGTGGTCGTTCTCCTCCACTAGAACCGATTCTTTCTTAAACCGCTGTCGTCTTCATATAGTCGTTGTTAAATCTCCTCTTTTTAAAATCTCCTCCCGACTCGCTTCTTCTATTTTCATGGCCATGATTACCACCGGAGTGGTTACCATTTTTGTCCGTCTGTTTTTTCTCCGCCGGTTATCATTATTACATTGATCTTGCTATCTACGAGTACGATCCTGGTTATGGTCCTCGGTTGAATATACTCGTTATCTCGCTTTCTAACAATTGAGCCCTCATTAACAACATCTAAATAGAGAAAATTTATGAGAAATGAGATATTATCGTATCTAGGGTTTCAAACCTCTCAAAAAATCCGCGCGTCATCGTTCCTCATTCTCCACCAAATGAGGTCTGAAACTGGATAACTCTGCAAACTTTGCCTCGTCTTTGAGACAAATCGTGTTGTTTTGTTCCAGTCTAATAAACTCCACTTCCTTCCGTATAGAACAACACTTTCGGAAAGTATTTGTCATTAAATAGTTTCTGAAACGTCTCCCAAGACATCTTGAGTCTTGCGGTTGGATGGAGTGCGCTTCACGAGACTCCCACCAGATGATCTGCTTCGCCACGGAACATAAAGGTGGCGAATGGGACCTTCTGTTTTTTCCGTGCATCCCAAGACATCGAATATCTTGGTAATTTGCTTGACCCATGTTTCCGCCATGATCGGATCTGGCTTTCCTTAAATTCGTGGTCCCAACTCTTTGAACTAACTTGGTTTGTGACAACCCGTGAATTGCTATCATTTCCTCCTCAGTATTTTGAACACGAGTCTCCTCGTGCGATTTTGCATGAGCTGCAAAAAAGCTTCTAAACATCCCTCGTTCATCATCTGCTTTCGGTGGTGTTGTTCACAGGAGGAACATTGCCACCACTGTTACCGCGTTCTCCTCGTTGGTGAGTCTGAAGCGTCTCCACGGTCTCATTTCCATTGTTAATATTCTCGATCGACATTCTCAAATCTTCGTCGTAAAACAAGGGTTAATTAAGGAAATTAATATATCACATAATATCCTTATATCTTGACCAACTAACAAATAAGCTTAGGTAGGACACACTAGCGAAGGATTTACTCGTCTCTCCCTCCTAGTTCTATTCCCGATCTCATGGAGATCATATCCTAAGCTCGATACCAATTTGTGGCGCCCCCAAAATAGGTATACATCACCTATTCGAGTTGTCAATCGTGATGCGAAACAACTACAACTTTATTATTACAACAAGAAAGCTGTGAGTTTGAATACAAATATTATCTTACAGACAATATCTATACTCAAATAAATCCTCATCACATTTATTGATACATTATTTTACAAAATGGTGAGGACTACTAAACAATCCTTTCTAAAACCTTCATTCCATACCCCACAGGCTAAATGCTCGCTTATATTCTCGCCTCCACGAGAGAAAAATGGAACAAAAAGGAAAAGGGTGAGCTCAACTAGCTTCAAGAAAGAATATTATGACTAAGATAATATACAACAAATTACCGTTAGTCTTCAACAGGAAAAATTTAATAGAATCTGATAGACAACAAATTTTAAATCAATATTCGCATGAAATAATAATTCATTAGAAGAGTTAAGTAGAGAATGCAAACTACTATCTTACATGTATGAATTTAAAAGTTCATCGTCTATCTTTTATCCTGTAACATCAATCAATATACATCTGGAATCAAATATTCATCTTTTGCACTGAGGCCAAAGATATTCATCGATTAATCATGTTCATCTAACACTGTTCATCTTTTTTCACTTTCTGACCAAAGATATTCTTGAAAATCATTCATCTTTGCACTACGAGGCAAAGATATTCGATAATATCATCATTTAAGAATGAAGATGATGAAAAAATATTTTAAAAAAGCGAATCCGGTGAAACAAAATGACAAGGATTAAGGATTAAGGATTAAGTACTTTGTTTTATTCACGTCCAAAAATACCTCAAAAATAATCATAGTGGTGTAAAATTCAAGAATGATCAAAACATGGATACAATCAAAGTAGTATCCGAAATAAATATTTTGGGACGAAAAGAAAAATTTTTCATTTTCGATGAATAGTCTTGTAGATTCAGTGAATAATGTAAAGTATCGTGAATAGTGTCGATATCGTGAATAGTAACTCAAACACCAAAAGTTTCAAATTTGATAAAAACTTGGATCAATATTTCAAAGATAATGATATTGAAGAAATAATATCATTACGAAAAAAAATAATATCCATCCTTACCTCGAAAGAAAGCGTCTTACATTTGGAATATAACGTCTTTGAACGAACTTGCACCGTATAGCAATACTCAAAGTATACTCAAAATACTCACAAGAATATGCTCGATAATATAGAGAGAAAACTTGATTTACGGTGTGATTTTCAATTCTAACCTAAGCACCTATTTATGAAAATGCTTTAGAACACCAAAAGAGAAAATTTAATAAAATATTAATATATATATATATTAAATTCCTATGCCCACTCGACCATCGACCATCATCTGAAATTCATATGACTAATAATGACAAAAAAAAAAAAAAAAGTTTTTGTTATTAAAATTAATTAAAACTTTCAAAAATCAATTATTTGAACTTGAACTTCAATAATTCATAATAAATATCCCTTTTATCGGAAAATTCAAATCTCGAGAGTTTTTATAGGAAATTCAATTCTCTACAACTTTGCGGAAGAAAGTTTTTCCAAATTCCAAATAGAAATTGGCCAAGAAATCCATAAACCAGGCGATTTTACGGTATAATCAAATTTCGATCGATAAATGGGGTCCATGAGCATGTTTAACATGTTTTAAACATTTAGTGCAACAAAAATACTCTTCCTCCTCGTATACTCATATATCCCACATTAGTTGTAAAAATATCACCATTATTATATTATTAAAATATAATAATATATTTAAATAATTATTTTATCGAGAAAAGATAAAATTTCAATTTTTAACAATTGTCACATTAAAATTTTTCTCCATCTATATCCACATAAAATCAATATTTTTCTCATCATATGAATCAATAATTAATTATTCACAAATAATATTACGAGAATCACAATATTGTGACCGAGTAGGTTCAGGAAGAGAGGGGCTTTCAATAAGAATTTCTTCTTCTTGGCCTGGCGCATTAGGTGACCAAACCTCTCCTTAGATGAACTTTCTAGACATTGCCAATAATGTTATCTAATAATATTATTCGGATAATATGAATTATTGCTTCGATAATGAAAAATCTTTGTGTAATGACAATTATTGAACAACAATGATATATAATATATCAACGCAAAGAATTATTAACTCGATAAAATCTTTGAGCGATAATTCATCGTAACCATTATTGAGTAGTGTCTTCTTACGTAAGAATCAATAATTGGTGCAATCTGGTAATGCTCTTGTGTTTTAACCAACGGGTATTTTTTAACGATGATAATTGATATAACAACTACTGCCTGTTATTTTTAAACCACTTATATTTGTCGTTTTCTTCATCCAATCGCTTTTCAGTTATGGGGCCCACACATGGTTTGCTTGTCAGTAAATGCGAATATTCACAGACGATCTAATATTCCACGACCAAACGAATATTCCCAAAACAATGATGAATATTTTATAACCACTTTAACTTATTTTGAAGTATTTGCATATTTTACCCTAACTATCCACATTAATCAAATCAACCCTTACTATTTTAAAATAATAAATAGAAAATTAAATTTCATTAATAATAAGTTGGGGTCTTACTGACCTCCCTCCTTATGAAATTTAGAGTCCTCGAAATTGACGTCACGTACTGTGTGTTTCAAAAGGTGAGGATACCTCGCTTTCATTTCCGTTTCCAATTCCCGGTCATTTCCTCTATAAAGATGATTCCTCCACAAAACTTTAACTTGTGGTATGACCTTTCTTGGCGTAAGACATGCTCCTTCCTATCCAAAATCTTGACAGTACCTCCTCATCGTTAAGTCTTGGCTATCTCGTCCGGTTCTAACTCTATAACGTGGTTCGGTCTTTTTCACGTATTTACTGAAGTACGAGATATGTGAAACACATTATGAACACGAGACATACTCGAGGTAACGCTTGAGTCTATAGGCTACATTTCCTACTCGGTCGAAGAATTTGAAATGGACCAATAAATCGTGGATTGAGCTTTCCTCTCTTCCCAAATCTTGTAACTCCTTCCATGGAAAGAACTTCATGACAATACATGATCCCCTACACTAAATTCCACGTCCTTTCGATGAAGATCCGCATAACTCTTTTGTCGATCTTGTGCCGTTTGTATCGTTGTCGAATCATTTGGATCTTTTCCGTGAGTCATACGTACCAACTTCGGGTCCCAACAATGTTGCTTCACCCACCTTATCCCAACATATCTTTGGAAGCGACACTTTCGTCCATATAATGCTTCAAATGGAGCCACACCTATACTTGCACGATAAGCTGTTGTTGTAGGAGAATTCCACCAATGGTAAATACTTATCCCAACCGCCTTGAAGTCTAGGACACGAGTCTTAATAAATCTTCAAGAGTTTGAATAGTCCTTTTCGATTGTCCGTCTGCTTTGAGGATGGTATCTTAAATCGAATCGTAAATCCGTGCCCATAGCTTTTTGCAAGCTAACCCAAAATCTTGAAGTGAATCTTGGGTCACGATCCGAAACTATGGATACAGGCATGCCATGCAACCTCACAATCTCATTCACGTATATACTAGCAAGACGTTCAAGTGAATAAGTCTCTCGTATCGACAAGAAATGAGCAGACTTGGTTAATCTATCAACAATAACCCAAATAGCATTGATGCCCTGAGAAACCGTAGGAAGACCCGTAACGAAATCCATGGTAATGTGTTCCCACTTCCATTTTGGAATCTCAAGTGGTTGCAATCGGACCCTTAGGTACCGGATGCTCGCGCCTACACGTTGACAAGTTAAACACATTGAGATAAACTTTGCAATCTCTCTCTTCATATTGTTCCACCAAAATGTATGTCGAAGATCACGATACATTTTAGTACTTCCGAGGATGGATTGCAAATGGTGTATTGTGTGCCTCCATCATAATTTTGTACTTCAAATCGAGTCGTTAGGAACACAAAGTCTAGAGTGGACTCAAGTATTCTTTCTTCATCAATTCTCGCTTAGGAATAGCTCCTTCTTGTACTTTCTTCTTCATACGCATCAATTTCTCGAGTTGGGTGGCTTGAGCAACCTTAACTTTTTCTATTAAAGTTGGCTCTGTCGTATACTTGACATCATCGCACTTTTCGTTCCGCGTATGATCTTCTACTCAACGCGCGTCACTACCACGTTCGCCTTTCCGGGATGGTATTGAATAGTGTGTGTAGCGCCCCCAAAATAGGTATACATCACCTATTACGAGTTGTCAATACATGATGTAAACAACTACAACTTTATTATTACAACAAGAAAAGCGTGAGTTTGAATACAAATATTATCTTCTGCACAATATCTATACTCAAATAAATCCTCATCACATTTATTGATACATTATTTTACAAAAATGGTGAGGACTACTAAACAATCCTTTCTAAAACCTTCATTCTATACCCCAGGCTAAATACTTTCGCTTATATTCTAGCCTCCCGAGAAAAATGGAACAAAAAGGAAAAGGGTGAGCTCAACTAGCTCGATAAAGAATATTATGACTAAGATAATATACAACAAATTATCGTTAGTCTTCAACGAGGGAAAAATATAATAGAATCTGATAGACAACAAATTTTAAATCAATATTACATGAAATAATAATTCATTAGAAGAGTTAAGTAGAGAATGCAAACTACTATCTTACATGTATGAATTTAAAAGTTCATCGTCTATCTTTTATCCTGTAAACATCAATCAATATACATCTGGAATCAAATATTCATCTTTGCACTACAGAAGCCAAAGATATTCATCGATTAGTCGTGTTCATTTAAACACTGTTCATCTTTACTACTACGGGCCAAAGATATTCTTGAAAATCATTCATCTTTGCACTTTCTGCCAAAGATATTCTTAAGAAATCATTCATCTTTTGCACTTTGGTGAAAGATATTCCATAATATCATCATTTAAGGTGAGGATGATGAAAAATTTTTTTTTAAAAAGCGAATCGATTGAAACAAAATGACAAGGATTAAGGATTAAGGATTAGTACTTGGTTTTATCACGTCCAAAATACCTCAAAAATAATCATTGTGGTGTAAAATTCAAGAATGATCAAAACATGAATCTGATCGAGTTAGTATCCGAATAGATGTTTTGACGAAAAGAAGAAATTTTATTTTTAAATGAATAAGTATCTGAGTATCGTGAATAGTCTTCAGATATCGTGAATAGTCTTAGTATACGTGAATAGTAACTCAGACACCAAAAGATAGAAATTCCACAAAAAAACATCTTCACGCTTCATGAATAGTACTTTCGAATAGTAACTTCGTGAATAATAACTTCATGAATAATAACTTCGTGAATAGTAACTCATGAATAGTAACCCATGAATAAGTAACCCCGACATGAAAAAGTTCCAAATTTGATAAAACTTGGATCAACATTTCGAAAGATAATGATATTGAAGAAATAATATCATTACAAAAAAAAAAATAATATCCACTTACCTCGAAAGATCGATCTTCTAAATTTGAAACACAGGATATAGGCTATGACTTGGACTTGCACCAGTATAGCAATACTCAAAGTATACTCAAAATACTCATAAGAATAAACTCGATAATATAGAGAGAAAACTTGAGTTTAATTGTGATTTTCAATTCTAACCTAAGCACCTATTTATAGGAAAATGCTTAGAACACCAAAAGCGAAAAATTTAATAAAATATATTATTATTAATAAATTTCCTCGCCTCTTTGGAAATCAGATCCCAACATTTCCCACATGCCAACCTTCTAGAAAGAAATGATAAAAAACGTTTTTCATAAAATAAATAATTAAAACTTACAAAAATCAATTATTTGAGAGCTTGAACTTCAATAATTCATAATAAATCGCCCTTTCATCAGAAAATTCGAATCTCGTGAGTTTTTATAGGAAATTCAATTCTCTACAACTTTGCGGAAGAAAGTTTTCCAAATTCCAAACAAAAATTGGCCAAAAATCCACAAAGCAGGCGATTTTACGGTATATAATCAAATTTCGATCGATAAATGGGGTCCACAGACATGTTTAACATGTTTTAAACATTTATTGCAACAAAAATACTCTTCCTCCTCGTATACTCATATATCCCACATTCGTTGTAAAAATATTACTAGTTAATATATTATTAAAATAATATATTTAAATGAATTATTTTATCGAGAAAAAGATAAAATATTAATTTTCAACAATTGTCATTTAAAAATTTTCTCCATCTATATCCACATAAAATCAATATTTTCCTCATCATATAAATCAATAATTAATTATTCACAAATAATATTACGAGAATCCTGATATTGTGACGAGGCGCGTTCAGGAAAGAGGGCTTTCGATAAAATTTCTTCTTCTTGGCGCAATTAGGTGACCAAACCTCTCCTTAGATGAAACTTTCTAGACATTGCCAATAATGTTATCTAATAATATTATTCAGATAATATGAATTATTGTTTCGATAATGAAAAATCTTGTGTAATGACAATTATTGAAACAACGATAATATAAAATATCAACGCAACAATTATTAACTCGATAAAATCTTGAACAATAATTCACGTAACCATTATTGAGTAGTGCCTTCTTACGTAAGAATCAATAATTGGTGCAATCTGGTGTCTTCTTGTTCAACAACGGCGTATTAGTGTGTTTTAACCACCGGGTATTCAACAAGATGTATATAACTACTGCCAGTTATTTAAAAACAACTTATATTTGTCGTTTTCTTCATCCATATCGCTTTCCTTTATGGGGCCCACACATGGTCATTGCAGCATCGTCACGAATATTCCAAGATGATCGAATATTCCACGACCAAACGAATATTCCCAAATGATAATGAATATTTTATAACCACTTGCTTATTTTGAAATATTTGCGTATTTAACCCTTAACTATCCACATTAATCAAATCAACCCTTACTATTTCAAAATAATAAATAAAGGAAATTCCTTTTTATTTAAAAATTTGGGGTCTTACAATTGTGGTCGTAGTCTTTCAATAGCTCGAGCCAACGTCATTGCTTTGCGTGTTGAGTTCTTTTTGAGTGAAGAAATATTTAAGGCTTTTATGGTGCAAATATATCTCCACTTTCTCCCCATATAGATAGTGCCTCCATATCTTTAAGCGGCACGATCATTGCTACTTGACTCTAGATCATGAGTAGGATAATTCCTCTCATACTCTTTAAGTTGTCATGAGGCATAGGCTATGACTTTCCCACGTTGCATGAGAACACATCCTAACCCTTTGCACGAAGCATCGGCGTAGATAACAAATCCATCCGAACCGGATGGTATTGTTAGAAACAGTCTTAGAAATAAGTCTCCTCTTAAGCTCTTGGAAACTCTTCTTGCATTCTTACTCTCAAACGAATTTTGTATCCTTAGGGTTAAATTTGAGTTAATGGAGTAGCGATTAGAAAACCCTTCCACGAATCTCCGATAATAACCAAATAAGCCCAAAAAGCTACGTCTTGATCCACCGACTTTGGTTGCTCCCAACTTTGTATTGCTTCAATCTTGGCCAATCAACGGATACTCCATGTTTTGACACCACGTGCCCAAGGAATGCTACTTCCTCGAAGCGAACTTCGCATTTCTTTAATTTGGCATATAGTTTGTTTTCACGAAGCCTTTGGAGTACCGACTTCAAATGGTGCTCATGATCTTCACGACTTTTGGAATATATAAGGATGTCATCAATAAAGACAACAACAAAATTGATCCAAATATTCCTTAAATACTCGGTTCATCATATCCATGAAAGCGCGGGAGCATTAGTCAATCCGAAAGACATGACTAAGAATTCATAATGCCCGTCTCAGGGTTCTAAAGCGGTCTTTGGAATATCCTCGATTCTAATCTTGGTGATGATATCCGAGCGAAGATCGATTTTGAAAAGAATTGTGCCCTTGCAATCGGGTCAAACAAGTCATCAATACGAGGTAGAGGATACCTATTCTTGATGGTGACATGGTTCGATTCCAGATAGTCGATACTGAAATCGCATACTCCGTCTTTCTTCTTTACAAATAAAGCAGGGGGCACCCCAAGGAGATGTCTTAGGGGCCAGAATGAAACCGATGTCCAATAATTCTGTAGTTGGACCTTTAACTCTGAAGTTCAATAGGAGCCATTCGATATGGGGTTTTAGAAATGGGCTTTGTGCCGGTTCAAGATCAATAAAGAATTGAACTTCACGTTACGGGGTAGGCGGAAGTTCTTGAAATCGTCGGGAAAGTCGATAACAACGGGAATATTATTCAAATTTGGCGTGTCTTTATTCAAATCCATAACATGGGCTAAGAAAGCTTGACATCCATTTTTCATAAGCGAATAGCTTTATGATTAGATATGACGTGATTGATTTTAATGGTTTAGTTGCTTGAATTAAATACAACAGGGTTGGTTAGGAATATGAAAACTAACAACCTTACGAAAACAATCAATTTTGGCATGATGAGTAGTTAACCAATCAATCCCTAAAATCACATCAAAAGCAAGTATCTTTAAAGAGATAAGGTCAATAGGTAAGGTGATGGTGCCAACTTGAATCAAACAAGATTTATAAGCGATGGATGTAATGAAAGTTTCTCTAACGGAGTTTCCACGAGATAGGTCAAAGTCTAATTTCTCCGGTCGAGTTTAAGCGTTGAGCACATGCGGGAGAAATAAATGAATGGGTAACACCGGTATCGAGTAAAGGTATAAACTTTGCAAGAATTTATAAATAGCTTACCGTGATCACCTCGTTTGGGTTCCTCGCATTATGACCGATCGCAACAAACGCTCTTCCGGAATCGTTGACTTTGACTTTTACAGGGATGATCTTTTGAGTCACCGTCCCCATTGAACTAGGTTTATTCTGCGTCAAGACCCGACTTTTATAAATAAAGATGAATTTTTCTATAAATATTATTTTTGAATATTATGGAATAAATTTGATATAATGTTATAGTTGTGGGTAATATTTATAAATTTTGCAAAGTATCTGAGTTGTTATAAAATATTAGTTTGGTGGGGAATATTCTTTTTGTTAGGGAATATTAAATACTGATGGCTCGATCATTGGTGGACCCCACAAGCAAATTATTATCGGATTGAAAAAGCGACAAAATATTTTATAAAAATAACGGCGGAGAGGTGTTCTGAGTTAAAAGCTGTTGAACTACCGGTTGGTAAAAAAATGCGATGTCTGGCGTGGTTGCGTAGTAGCACGCGGTATTGATTATTGATCTTTACGTGAAAGTCACTTTCGGTATGCTCGATTATTACTTCTGATAATTCTTTGCATCATATCTCTTATATTATTGATTCGATTATTGTCACGATTATCATACATATAATATGTTATAGTATTAAATCGATAATTGAGGCGACAAGTTATAAATGATTAATAATTGTTGAAAGATTAAATATGTGTTGATGAAAAAAAAATGATGATTTGTGGTAAGTTTGATTATTTTATGGGGGCTCGTATGTATATCATCTAAGAGTCTCTTCGATAGTATTTACCTTCGTCGATAGTAATTACCTTCGTCGATAGTAATTACCCTTGTGAATAGTATTTACCTTAAATCGATAGTAATTACCCTTAAATCGATAGTAATTACCTTTGTGAATAGTAATTACCTTGTCGATAGTATTTACCTTACCCTTCGTCGATAGTAATTACCCTTGTGAATAGTATTTACCTTCGATCGATAGTATTTACCTTCGTTAATAGTAATTACCTTTACGGACGTCGAACCACTTGTCGTTTCACATTCTGATCGTCGAACCACTTGTCGTTTCACATTCTGATCGAACCACTTTTCGTTTCACATTCGTCGATCGACACTTGCCTTTTTTTTTTGGCGGGTCTTAAGCTAGAAATCTTCTATAAATAGAGGCTGAGGCTTTCATTATTTTCACGAATTCATTCGAGCTATAGAGAGAAAAGTATAGAGAGAATAAGAGAAAGAAGAAGAGTATTTTATTCTTACTACTAACTTCTTTGCGATATTCAATCTCTACCAAATGTAAGGGGTGTTATTCTTTCTTATTAATGAAAAGCTGTTTTGTTATTCCATTGCTTATTATTACATTGGAATAACTTTTGTATAAGTGGTTTACCTATACTTGGTGACATTCTTATTATTACATTGGAACATCACATGCATGTGTTTTACAGGACTGGTTAAAATCTTTATTATTATTACATTGGAACATCACATGCATGTGTTTTACAGGACTGGTTAAAATCTTTATTATTATTAAAATCATTGGAACATCACATGCATGTGTTTTACAGGACTGGTTAAAATCTTTATTATTACATTGGAATATCTATACATGTGTTTTTACAGGATGCAGTTCCATCTTTATTATTACATTGGAACATCACATGCCGGTGTTGTGAATTTCACACGACACAGTTAGTTATATTTATTATTACATTGGAATAACACATTTTATGCATCTTGATCTATCGCATGCGTGGTGATTTCTTTTGTTATTCCATTCTTTATTATACCCGGTTGGTTAAAACTTTGACTTATACTCCATGAAATTAGTAGAATATCCTTGATATTTGCGTTTCATCGATATCTTTTCATGGAAATATTCTTACGATCATTCTTGAATTTTACTCTACAAAAGCGATGTCGTGTTGATAATTTGGGCGTTAATAATTCTGGATAAAATAATTCTTGAACTTGTTTTTTTATTGAATTCTTATATCATTGTCATCATCATCTCATATTTATATTTTTTTTTTTTAAAGTCATACATGTGGCACATGTAGTGCGTAGATGGACTTGGTATGATTATGACCGAGAGGACTATTGATTGTAATCATGGCCAGTAATGTTACAAATGATGTGATAAAAATCCTCGATTAGTAGTAGTGCATTGATGGGCCGATTGTTGGCATGATCATGACCATTAATGAATACCTGAAAAATATTCTTGGCGTGTGTGCGTGAATAATTGTGGTGGTGATCTTAAAGAATATCCTTGGCCGTAGTAGTGCGGGGGGGTGATTCGATGATGTGAAATATTTATTAAAAGTGAGTCTCGGCTATAAGCGATGATGAAAAACCTTTTAAAACCTAAAAGATAGTAGACTTTATTTTCTACTTGACTCTTTTAATGGATTGCGTATTCATTGCTGATTAAAGCGGGTTATCTATTGTATTTTATCGGGTTTAACATTATTGAAGACTATTGATAATTTATTACGCATTATCTTAGTCGTAATATTTCTTCTTGGGCTAGTTGAGCTCACCCTTTCTTTCCTTTGTTCTCTTGAGGAAATGATAATATAAATTTGGGGACGAGTCGGAAGCAGTGATGGTCTGAAGATAGCATTAGTAGTCCTCATTATATACGTAAAATAGTGTGATAATAATTGTAATGAGGACTTTTTTTTTGAGTTTGTATAATATCTAGTAGAAGCGATATTTGTATTTAAACTCACACGATTTATGTCGTATTATACCACAGCAGTTATGTTAATAAGTTGTATTTAAATTACATACCATGTAAGTGTCGACCCAGATGGGTGATGTATACCTAATTTTTGGGGGCGTCGCGGTTGATATCGAGCTTAGGGATATGATCCACAGCTAAGATGTGAGAATAGTACTAGGAGGGAGGCAGGGAATACCTTGTTAGTATGACTACTAAGTTTATGTGATATTTTATTGGTTGGTGGGAAGATAGGGATAATTTGTTACATGTCGATTAACCTTTTGTTTTGTGGCGATGTCTGAAAATGACATCGAGAATGTTGAGAATAGCGATGGGCCTTGACGATTGTTGATTCACCACATGTCGATAATCGAGGATAATGTGCATCGAGGAAAGCGACAATCCTCATGCAAACAACAACAACTTGACCAAATGATGAATGATCGAATGTTCGGAGGCTTTATGCGATTTATCTGACAATGATGAGCGACTCTGACTCATCCAAAAGCGTGGGTGGAAACACGGAAAACTCTCGGTGATCACATTTAAACAATTTAAGGAGGCTGGGACCACCGGGAGTTTAAGGGAGAGCAAAAACCACTTACTTGGCGGAAGCATGGATAAAAGCAGATTACCAAGATATTTGATGTCTTGGGATGCTCAGAGAAGCAAAAGGTTCCCTTCTTGCGCCTTTATGTTGCTTGCGGGAGGCGGATTCTTGGTGGGAATCGGTAAAGCGTACTCGACCAATTTGTCTTGAAGATATCTTGGGAGAAGTTCGGGGAGGCATTTCAGCGACAAATACTTTCACGAAAGTATTAAGCCACATGAAGGAGGTGGAGTTTATCAAGTTGGAACAAAACAATATGGCCAGGTGTCATGATCTGAGGCAAAATTTGCGGAGTTATCACGGTTCGTCCCCCACTTGGTGGATAATGAAGAGAGAATGGCGAATGTTTTTAAGAGTTTGAAGCGGGAGATCGTCGACATCTTATTTCTCGTAAAAAGCGTGTTTGTATTGGATGTTGTAAATAGGGCTCGATTAGTGGAGCGCGATAATGAGTCAGCCTGACTAAAAAAAAGCGGTAAGCAAAATTATAATACCGGCGAGAATAGTCGTCGGCGGTGACAACAAGCGTGGAGGAATCAACGGGCGGATATGGTAACCACTTGGTGGTAATCGGGGCCAAAACAATAAGAATGGACATTTCGAAAAGGAGATTCACAATGATGGAAAAAGGCGTCGGCACCGGCACCCGTTGTTAAGGAAGGAGAAAGACCACTGTCGTATGCTTCAAATGCGGAGGAGAGGACACATCGATCAAAGCTGCGTCATGCCGTCAAAAGTGTTATAATTGTGGAAGAAAGGTCAACAGCTCGATTTTGTCGTTTCTGAGAAGACAAATTCACTAGGATGGAGACACCAAGGCCGTCCCGAAAATTTCAAAGCCGGTAGTCTGAGGAGAGCATTTGTTGTGACCTCCCAAAGAAGCGAGAATCCGAATGAGGTCATCACGGGTAAGCTTATCATAAACTCTAATGAAGTCTATACTTTATTTGATCTGGGTTCTACCCATTCTTTTATTTCTCTACTTTGCTGCTCATCGATTAAATTTGACTCAGGAGAAATTAGACTTTGACTTATCTGTGGAAACTCAGTTGGGAGAAACCTTCATTACATCCACTTGTTTATAAGTCTTGTTTGGTTCAAATCGGTACCCTCACATTACACATCGATCTTATTTCATTAAAAATACTTGCATTTGGCGTGATTACAGGGATTGATTGGTTAACTACTTATCATGCAAAAAAATTGATTGTTTTAAATAAGGTTGTTAGCTTTCATATTCTAATCAACCTATTATCTTGAATTCAAACGACCAAACCATTAAAATCAATCACGGTCGTCTCGAAGCCATAAAAATTATTAGTTTATTGAAAAGCGGATGTCGAGCTTTCTTAGCTCGTATCACTGATTTAAATAAAAATCGTCGGTTTTAAGCGATATTCTATTGTTAATAAATTTCTGGCGTATTCCCAGAAGAACTTCTGGCCTACCCCGGGCGTGAAATTGAATTTTGTATCGACCTTGAACACGGTACAAAACCTATTTCAAAAGCCCATGTCGAATAGCTCTATTGAACTTGAGGAGTTAAAGACCCAATGCGAGGAATTGTTAGACATTGGCTTTATTAGTCCTAGTACTTCTCCTTGGGGTGCTCTGTTACATCCGTGAAGAAGAAAGATGGGAGTATCGACTTTGTATTGATTATCGGGGAGTTGAATCATGTCACCATCAAAATAGGGTATCCATTGCCCGCGTATTGATGACTGTTTGACCCGATTCAAGGAGCGAAATTCTTTTCAAAGATTGATCTTAGTTAGGATATCACCGATTGAAGATTAGAACCGTGACATTCGAAAGCGGCTTTGGAACTTCGATGCGGGCATTATGAATTCTAGTCGTATCCTTTGGATTGACTAATGCTCCTAACGCCTTCATGGATATGATGAGCCAAGTATTCAAGGAATATTTAGATCACTTTGTGGTGCGTCTTTATTGATGACATCCTTATTTATTCCAAAAGCGAAGTGAAGATCGTGAAAGCAACACTTGAAGTGACACTCCAAAAGCCGTGAATATAAGCTTTATGCGAGTTGAAGAAATCACGAGTTACGGCTTGAAGAAGTAGCATTCCTTGGGCCGTGTGTATCAAGTCGTGGAATATCTGTTGACCAATGAAAGATTGAAGCTATTGAAAGGCTGGAACAACCTAAATCGATGGCCAAAATCGTAGCTTTCTCGGTTTAAATTTGGTTATTATCGGAGATTAGTGGAAGGATTTTCTCGAATCGCTATTCCGATTATTCGGTGACTCGGAAAGATCTGAAAGTTCGGTTGGAAGCGAAGAATGTGAGAAGAGTTTTCAAGAACTTCGAGAGAGACTTATTTATTTTGTTACGTGATACCATCGGCTCGGAGGATTTGTCATCTCTGATGATGCTTGAGGCAAAGGTTGGGATGTGTTCTCATGCAACATGGAAAAGTAATAGCTTTATGCCTCGCGACAACTCAAAAGAATATGAGAGGAATTATCCTACTCATGATCTAGAGTTAGCGGTTTGTTATCTTCTGCTTAAAATTTGGAGGCATTACTTGTATGGGGAGAAAGTGGAGATCTTCTGGATCGTAAAAAGCCTCGAAATATTTCTTCACTCAAAAGGAACTCGACATGCGACAACGGCGTTGGCTTGAGCTGATTGAAAGATTATGATCGTACCATCGATACCATCACGGAAAAGAGCGTGGTAGGTGGCGCGTTGAGTAGAAAATCATATCTGCAAATCTGAGTGCGATATTGTCGTATGAGCCCATTTGTGTGACTTGCAAAGGATGGAGATAGAATTAAAGACTCGAGGGGCGCGTGTGATGATAAGCGAGTATCTGAGTAGAGCAGAACTTTAATTGATAAAGTTAAAATTTGCTTTCGAAACTCTGAGACACAGGTGATCGTATGAGGAAGAAAGTCTGAAGGTCTTATATCTTAGGAAGCAAGAATCGATGAAGAAGGAATACTTGAGTCGACTCCGGACTTTGTGTTCTAACGACCACGATTTAAAGTATAATATCATGATGGAGCACCTGACACACACATTTGCAATCCATCACAGGAGTACCAAAATGTATCGTGATATTAAATCGTACATTTTGGTGGAAGCATATGAAAGAGAGAGATAGCGGCTTTATTTATCTCGAGGTGTCTAACTTGTCAGCGAGTTAAGCGGAGCATCAAGTACCAAAAGTCCATTGCAACCACTTGAAATTCGAATGGAAGTGGGAGCACATTACCATGGATTTAGTTCTGGGTCTTCTAAAGGTTTCTCGGCGTTGATGCGATTTGGGTCATTGTTGATAGGTTGACCAAGTCTGCTCATTTCTTCTGCGTCTGAGAAACTTATACACTTGAGCGTCTTGCTTTCGTATATATGTACATAAGCGAGATTGTAAAGCTGCATGGTATCTTGGGTATCCATAGTTTACGATCGAGACCAGATTCACTTCGATTTTGGGTTAGTTTGCAAAAAAAACTATGAGCGCGAGACTTACGATTTAGCTTCGGCATATCATCCTCGAGACGGACGGACGATCGGAGAGGACTATTCAAACTCTTGAAGATCTATTAAGACTACGTGTCCTTGATTTCAGGGGAGTTGGGACAAGTTCTTACCATTGGTGGAGTTTTCCTCTGACAGCGATTATCAAGCAAGTATTGGCATGGCTCCATTCGAGCGTTGTATGGAAGAAAGTGTCGTTCTCTCGATATCTTTGGGATGAGGTGGGTGAAGCAACGTTGTTGGGGCCGGGAGTTGATGCGTATGACTACGGAAAAAGATTGAAACGATCAAACGACGTATAAAAACCTCACAAAATCGACAAAAGAGTTATCTTGATCTTCGTGAAAGGGCGTGGAATTCGATATAGGAGATCGTGTGTTGTTAAGAGTTGCTCCATGGAAAGGAGTTACAAGATTTGGAAAGAGAAAAACTTAACCCTCGATTCATCGGTCCATTTTAATCCTCGTCGAGTAGGGCGTGGCTATAGACTCGACTTTCTGCTTGAAATATGTCTCGTGTTCATAACGTTTTTCACACATATCTATATTACGTAAATATGTGAAAGACCGAACCATATTATTGAGTTAGAGCCGGACGAAATAGCGGAAGATTTGGCGTATGAAGAGGTTCTGTTCAAATTTTGGATAAGAAGGAACATATTCTACGCTCGAGTTATACCTCAAATCGAAGTTTTGTGGAGGAACCACGATGTTGAGAAATGACTTGGGAGTTAGAATGCGAAATGAAATCGAGTATCCTTACCTCTTGACATACAGTCGTACCCCCTAATTTGGTGAAATTTTCATAAGAAGGGGAGGTTGTAAGACCCGACTTTTATAAATAAAGATGAATTTTTTTATAAATATTATTTTTGAATATTATGGAATAAATTTGATATAATGTTATAGTTGTGGGTAATATTTATAAATTTTGCAAAGTATACAAGTTGTTATAAAATATTAGTTTGGTGGGGAATATTCTTTTTGTTAGGGAATATTAAATACTGATAGCTCGATCATTGGTGGACCCCACAACGAAAATTATTGTCGGATTGAAAAAAGCGACAAAAATATTTTATAAAAATAACGGCGGAGGTATTCTGAGATTAAAAGCTGTTGAACTACCGGTGGTAAAAAAATGCGATGTCTGGCGTGGTTGCGTAGTAGCTGCGGTATTGATTATTGATCTTTACGTGAAAGTCACTTTCGGTTTATGCTCGATTATTACTTCTGATAATTCTTTGCATCATATCTCTTATATTATTGATTCAATTATTGTCGCGGTATCATACATATAATATGTTATAGTATTAAATCAATAATTGAGGCGACAAGTTATAAATGATTAATAATTGTTGAAAGATTAAATATGTGTTGATGAAAAAAAAATGATTTGTGGTAAGTTTGATTATTTTATGGGGGGCTCGTATATGTAATCATCTAAGAGTCTCTTAAATCGATAGTATTTACCTTCGTCGATATAGTAATTACCTTCGTCGATAGTAATTACCTTGTGAATAGTATTTACCTTACCGTCGATAGTAATTACCTTACGTCGATAGTAATTACCTTAATCGATAGTAATTACCTTTCGATAGTAATTACCTTCGTCGATAGTAATTACCCTTTACCTTATTTATAGTAATTACCTTAAATCGATAGTAATTACCCTTGTGAATAGTATTTACCTTCCGTCGATAGTATTTACCTTTTAATAGTAATTACCTTTACGGACGTCGAACCACTTGTGTAGTTTCACATTCTGAGCGTCGAACCACTTGTCGTTTCACATTCTGAGCGTCGAACCGATTCGTCGATCGTCGAGCACTTGCCTTTTTTTTTTTCGGCGGTCTTAAGCTAGAAATCTTCTATAAATAGAGGCTGAGGGCTTCATTATTTTTCACAAATTCATTCGAGCTATAGAGAGAAAAGTATAGAGAGAATAAGAGAAAAAGAAGAGTATTTTTTTCTTTACTGCTTCTTTGCGATATTCAATCTCTACCAAAATGTAAGGGGTGTTATTCTTTCTTATTAATGAAGAAGCTGTTGTTATTCCATTTATTTATTATTACATTGGAATAACTTTTGTATAAGTGGTTTACCTATACTTGGTGACATTCTTCTATTATTACATTGGAACATCACATGCATGTGTTTTTTACAGGACTGGTTTAAAATCTTTATTATTATTACATTTGGAACATCACATGCATGTGTTTTACAGGACTGGTTAAAATCTTTATTATTACATTGGAACACATCACATGCATGTGTTTTACACAGGACTGGTTAAAATCTTTATTATTACATTGGAATATCTATCATGTGTTTTACAGGATGCAGTTCCATCTTTATTATTACATTGGAACATCACATCCGGTTGAATTTCACACGACACAGTTAAGATTATTTATTATTACATTGGAATAACACATGCATGCGATCTATCGCGTGCATGGTGATTTCTTTTGTTATTCCATTCTTTATTATACCCGGTTGGTTAAAACTTTGACTTATATACTCCATGAAATTAGTAGAATATCCTTGATATTTGCGTTTCATCGATATCTTTTTCATGGAAATATTCTTACGATCATTCTTGAATTTTACTCTACAAAAGCGATGTCGTGTTGATAATTTGGGCGTTAATAATTCTGGATAAAATAATTCTTGAACTTGTTTTATTGAATTCTTATATCATTGTCATCATCCTCGTATTTATATTTTTTTGAAAAAGTAAATACATGGCACATAGTGCGTAGATGGACTTGGTATGATTATGACCGAGAGACTATTGATTGTAATCATGGCCAGTAATATTACAAATGATGTGATAAAAATCCTCGATTAGTAGTAGTGCATTGATGGGCGATTGTTGGCATGATCATGACCATTAATGAATACACAAATATTCTTGGCGTAGTGCGTGAATAATTGTGGTGCATGATCTTAAAGAATATCCTTGGCCGTAGTGCGGGGGTGATTCGATGATGTGAAATATTTATTAAAAGTGAGTCTCGGCTATAAGCGATGATGAAAAACCTTTTAAAACCTAAAAGATAGTAGACTTTATTTTCTACTTGACTCTTTTAATGGATTGCATATATTCATTTATGATTAAAGCGGTTTATCTATTGTATTTTATCGGTTTAACATTATTGAAGACTATTGATAATTTATTACGCATTATCTTAGTCGTAATATTTCTTCTTGGGCTAGTTGAGCTCACCCTTTCTTTCTTTTTATTCTCTTGAAATGATAATATATAATTTGGGGCGAGTCGGAAGCAGTGATGGTCTGAAGATAGCATTAGTAGTCCTCATTATTACGTAAAATAGTGTGATAATAAGCTATAATGAGGACTTTTTGTTTGAGTTTGTATAATATCTAGTAGGCGATATTTGTATTTAAACTCACGATTTATGTAAATATTATACCACAGCAGTTATGTTAATAAGTTGTATTTAAATTACATACCATGTAAGTGGCGACCCAGATGGGTGATGTATATTTGGATGGATGCAACTTGAGAGACTCCCACCGATGATGCCTGCTTCACGAACATAAAGGTGGCGAATGGGACCTTCATTCTTCATGCATCCCAGACATCGAATATCTTGGTAATTTGCTTGACCCGTATTTCATGCTGTCCGTGATGGGATCGGCTTTCCCTTAAATTACGGTGGTCCCAACTCTTTGAGCTAATCGCTTGGTTTGTGACAACAGATCGTGAATTCTTATCATTTCCTCCTGTATTTTGAACACGAGTCTCCTTTCTCGATTTTGCATGAGCTATTTTGCTTCTAAACATCCCTCGTTCATCATCGCTTTCGGTGGTGTTGTTCACGGGAGGAACATTGCCCGACTGTTGCGTTCTCCTCGTTGGTGAGTACAGGCGTCTCCACGGTCTCATTTCCATTGTTAATATTCTCGATTCGACATTCTCAAATCTTTCGTAATAAAACAAGGGTTAATTAAGAAATCAATATATCACATAATATCCTTATATCTTGACCAACTAACAAATAAGCTTAGGTAGGACACCTTTAGCGAAGGATTTACTCGTCTCTCCCTCTGTTCTATTCCCGATCTCATGGAGATCATATCCTAAGCTACGATACCAACCGTGGCGCCCCCCAAAATATAGTATACATCACCCATTACGAGTTGTCGAATACATGATGCGAAACAACTTCTGACTTTATTATTACTGACATAAAAGCAGCTGTGAGTTTGAATACAAATATTATCTTACAGACAATATCTATACTCAAATAAATCCTCATCACATTTATTGATACATTATTTTACAAAATGGTGAGGACTACTAAACAATCTCTCTAAAACCTTCATTCCATACCCCAGGCTAAATACTACTATTTATATTCTAGCCTCACGAGAAAAAATGGAACAAAAAGGAAAAGGGTGAGCTCAACTAGCTCGATAAAAAGAATATTATGACTAAGATAATATACTGACAAATTATCGTTAGTCTTGACGAGGGAAAAATTTAATAGAATCTGATAGACAACAAATTTTAAATCAATATTACGCGGTGAAATAATAATTCATTAGAAGAGTTAAGTAGAGAATGCAAACTACTATCTTACATATATAATTTAAAAGTTCATCGTCTATCTTTTATCCTGTAACATCAATCGATATACATCGGAATCAAATATTCATCTTTTGCACTACTGGGCGAAGATATTCATCGATTAATCGTATTAAATCTAAACACTGTTCATCTTTGCACTTCTGGCGAAAGATATTCTTCGAAAATCATTCATCTTTTTACTTTCTGAGGCCAAAGATATTCGATAATATCATCATTTAAGGTGAAGATGATGAAAAAATATTTTTAAAAAAAGCGAATCCGATTGAAACAAAATGACAAGGATTAAGGATTAAGGATTAGTACTTTGTTTTATCCACGTCCAAAAATACCTCAAAAATAATCATAGTGGTGTAAAATTCAAGAATGATCAAAACATGGATACAATCAAAGCTAGTATCCGAATAGATATTTTGGACGAAAAAGAAAAATTTTCATTTTTTCGATGAATAGTCTTGTATTAAATGAATAATTATGATATCGTGAATAGTGTAGTATCGTGAATAGTAACTCAGACACCAAAAGTTTCAAATTTGATAAAAACTTGGATCGATATTTGAATAGTAATGATATTGAAGAAATAATATCATTAGTAAAAATAATAATATCCTTACCTCGAAAGAAGCGATACTTTCAAATTTGGAATAACATAATGATATTGAAGAAAACTTTGCAAAATAACATCCATAGCAATACTCAAAATCTGGGTATACTCAAAATACTCACAATAATATACTATGCTCGATAATATAGAGAAAAAAACTTGGTTTACGGTGTGATTTTCAATTCTAACCTAAGCACCTATTTATAGGAAAATGCTTAGAACACCAAAGTAGAAAATTTAATAAAATATTAATATAATATATATTAAATTCCTATGCCCACTTTGAAATCGACCATCACCAATTCAGCCATGTAATAATGACAAAAAAAAAAAAAAACGTTTTTGTTATTAAAATTAATTAAAACTTTCAAAAATCAATTATTTGAACTTGAACTTCAATAATTCATAATAAATATCCCTTTTATCGGAAAAATTCAATCTCGAGAGTTTTTTATAGGAAATTCAATTCTCTACAACTTTGCGGAAGAAAGTTTTCCAAATTCCAAATAGAAATTGGCCAAAAAATCCATAAGCAGCGATTTTACGGTATAATCAAATTTGATCGATAAATGGGGTCCAATAAACATGTTTAACATGTTTTAAACATTTATTGCAACAAAAATACTCTTCCTCCTCGTATACTCATATATCCCACATTCGTTGTAAAAATATCACCATTATTATATTATTAAAATATAATAATATATTTAAATAATTATTTTATCGAGAAAAAGATAAAATTTCAATTTTCAACAATTGTCACATTAAAATTTTCTCCATCTATATCCACATAAAATCAATATTTTTCTCATCATATGAATCAATAATTAATTATTCACAAATAATATTACGAGAATCACAATATTGTGACCCGAGTAGGGTTCGAGGAAAGAGGGCTTTCGATAAAAATTTCTTCTTCTTGGCGGCCTTGATTAGGTGACCAAACCTCTCCTTAGACGAAACTTTCTAGACATTGCCAATAATGTTATCTAATAATATTATTGAGATAATATGAATTATTGCTTCGATAATGAAAAATCTTGTGTAATGACATTATTGAAACAACGACAATATAAAATATCAGCGCGGCAATTATTAACTCGATAAAATCTTGAGCGATAATTCTTTGTAACCATTATTGAGTAGTGTCTTCTTACGTAAGAATCGATAATTGGTGCAATCTGGTAATCTTCTTGTGTTTTAACCATATTATTTTTTAACGATATAGCAGGTAACAACTTCTGTGGTTATTTTAAACCACTTATATTTGTCGTTTTTCTTCATCCAATCGCTTTTAGTTATGGGGCCACACAATTGTTACTTGCGTCGTCGTGCGAATATTCCCAAGCGATCTGAATATTCCACGACCAAAGCGAATATTCCCAACAACAATGAATATTTTATAACCACTTGCTTATTTTGAAATATTTGCGTATTTTACCCCTAACTATCCACATTAATCAAATCAACCCTTACTTATTTTAAAATAATAAATAGAAAAATTAAATTTCATTAATAATAAGTTGGGGTCTTCTGACCTCCCTCCTTATGAAATTTCGTCCTCGAAATTGGCGTCGTACACAGTGTTTGAAAAGGTGAGGATACCTCGCTTTCATTTAAGTTTCAATTCGGGTCATTTCCTCTATAGCATGATTCCTCCACAAAACTTTAACTTGTGGTATGACCTTTCTTGTAAGAAGACATGCTCCTTCTATCCAAAATCTTGTGAGTACCTCCTCATCGTTAAGTCTTGACTATCTCGTCCGGTTCTAACTTCTATAACGTGGTTGGGTCTTTCACATATTCTGAAATGCGGATATGTGAAACACATTATGAACACGAGACATACTTTCGGAGAATAGCTTGCGAGTCTATAGGCTACATTTCTACTCGGTCAAGAATTTGAAATGGACCAATAAATGCGTGGATTGAGCTTTCCTCTCTTCCCAAATCTTGTAACTCCCTTCCATGGAGCAACTTCATGACAATACATGATCCCCTACACTAAATTCCACGTCCTTTCGATGAAGATCCGCATAACTCTTTTGTCGATCTTGTCTTGGTTTGTATCGTTGTCGAATCATTTGGATCTTTTACGTAGTCATACGTACTAACTTCGGGTCCCAACAATGTTGCTTCACCCACCTTATCCCAACATCTTGGAAGCGACACTTTCGTCCATATAATGCTTCAAATGGAGCCACACCTATACTTGCACGATAAGCTGTTGTTGTAGGAGAATTCCACCAATGGTAAATACTTATCCCAACGCCTTTTGAAGTCTAGGACCACAGAGTCTTAATAAATCTTGAGAGTTTGAATAGTCCTTTACGATTGTCCGTCTAGTTTGAGGATGGTATCTTGAACCCAGATAAATAAATCCGTGCCCATAGCTTTTTGCAAGCTAACCCAAAATCTTGAAGTGAATCTTGGGTCACGATCCGAAACTATGGATCTGGGCATGCCATGCAACCTCACAATCTCATTCACGTATATATACTAGCAAGGCGTTCAAGTGAATAAGTCTCTCGTGTCGACAAGAAATGAAGCGGAGACTTGGTTAATCTATCAACAATAACCCAAATAGCATTGATGCCTGAGAAGCCGTAGGAAGACCGTAACGAAATCCATGGTAATGTGTTCCCACTTCCATTTTGGAATCTCAAGTGGTTGCAGACGGACCCTTAGGTACCGGATGCTCCGCCTTTACACGTTGACAAGTTAAACACATTGAGATAAACTTTGCAATCTCTCTCTTCATATTGTTCCACCAAAATGTATGTCGAAGATCACGATACATTTTAGTACTTCGAGGATGGATTGCAAATGGTGTATTGTGTGCCTCCATCATAATTTTGTACTTCAAATCGAGTCGTTAGGAACACAAAGTCTAGAGTGGACTCAAGTATTCTTTCTTCATCAATTCTCGCTTAGGAATAGCTCCTTCTTGTACTTTCTTCTTCATACGCGCATCGATTTCCCGGGTGGGCTTGAGCGACCTTAACTTTTTCTATTAAAGTTGGCTCTGTCGTATACTTGACATCATCGCACTTGTTCCGCATATGATCTTCTACTACTCAACGCGTCGTCGACTACCGTTCGCCTTTCCGGGATGGTATTGAATAGTGTGTGTGGCGCCCCAAAATAGGTATACATCACCTATTACGAGTTGTCAATACATGAGTGCGAAACAACTACAACTTTATTATTACAACAAGAAAGCGTGAGTTTGAATACAAATATTATCTTACAGACAATATCTATACTCAAATAAATCCTCATCACATTTATTGATACATTATTTTACAAAAATGGTGAGGACTACTAAACAATCCTTTCTAAAACCTTCATTCTATACCCAGGCTAAATACTTCGCTTATATTCTAGCCTCCGAGAAAAAAATGGAACAAAAAGGAAAAGGTGAGCTCAACTAGCTTCGATAAAGAATATTATGACTAAGATAATATACAACAAATTATCGTTAGTCTTCAACGAGGAAAAATATAATAGAATCTGATAGACAACAAATTTTAAATCAATATTATGGCGAAATAATAATTCATTAGAAGAGTTAAGTAGAGAATGCAAACTACTATCTTACATGTATGAATTTAAAAGTTCATCGTCTATCTTTTATCCTGTAACATCAATCAATATACATACGGAATCAAATATTCATCTTTTGCACTACTGGCCAAAAGATATTCATCGATTAGTCATATTCATTTAAACACTGCTCATCTTTTGCACTACGGGCCAAAGATATTCTTAAATCATTCATCTTTGCACTTCTGAGCCAAAGATATTCTTAAAAATCATTCATCTTTGCTTCTGAGGCCAAAGATATTCCATAATATCATCATTTAAGGGCGAGGATGATGAAAATATTTTTTTTTTAAAAGAAAGCGAATCCAATGAAACAAAATGACAAGGATTAAGGATTAAGGATTAGTACTTGGTTTTATCCACGTCCAAAAATACCTCAAAATAATCATTGTGGTGTAAAATTCAAGAATGATCAAAACATGGATCTGATCGAGTTAGTATCCGAATAGATGTTTTGAATGAAAAGAAGAAATTTTATTTTTAGGTGAATAATCAGATATCGTGAATAGTCTTGAGTATCGTGAATAGTAACTCCAACACCAAAAGATAGAAATTCCACAAAAACATCTTCACGCTTACATGAATAGTACTTTCGTGAATAGTAACTCGTGAATAGTAACTCGTGAATAAGTAACTTCGTGAATAGTAACTCATGAATAATAACCCATGAATAGTAACCCGACATGAAAAAGTTCCAAATTTGATAAAAACTTGGATCAACATTTCGGCATAATGATATTGAAGAAATAATATCATTCTGAAAAAAAAATAATATCCCTTACCTCGAAAGATCGATCTTACAAATTTGAAACAGGATATAAAGGCTATGACTTGGACTTGCCGTATAGCAATACTCAAAGTATACTCAAAATACTCATAAGAATAAACTCGATAATATAGAGAGAAAAACTTGATTTACGGTGTGATTTTCAATTCTAACCTAAAAGCACCTATTTATAGGAAAATGCTTAGAACACGCAAAGCGAAAAATTTAATAAAATATATTATTATTAATAAATTTCCTCGCCTCTTTGGAAATCAGATCCCAACATTTCCCACATGCCAACCTTCTAGAAAGAAATGATAAAAACGTTTTCATAAAATAAATAATTAAAACTTACAAAAATCAATTATTTGAGCTTGAACTTCAATAATTCATAATAAATCGCCTTTCATCAGAAAATTCGAATCTCGTGAGTTTTTATAGGAAATTCAATTCTCTACAACTTTGCGAAGAAAGTTTTCCAAATTCCAAACAAAATTGACCGAAAATCCACAAGCGAAGCGATTTTACGGTATAATCAAATTTCGATCGATAAATGGGGTCCACCAGACATGTTTAACATGTTTTAAACATTTATTGCAACAAAAATACTCTTCCTCCTCGTATACTCATATATCCCACATTCGTTGTAAAAATATTACCATTAATATATTATTAAAATAATATATTTAAATGAATTATTTTATCGAAAAAAGATAAAATATTAATTTTCAACAATTGTCATTTTAAAATTTTTCTCCATCTATATCCACATAAAATCAATATTTTCCTCATCATATAAATCAATAATTAATTATTCACAAATAATATTACGAAATCACAATATTGTGACCGTGCGCGGTTCAGGAAAGAGGGCTTTCGATAAGAATTTCTTAACTTCTTGGTAGCGCTGATTAGGTGACCAAACCTCTCCTTAGATGAACTTTCTAGACATTGCCAATAATGTTATCTAATAATATTATTCGGATAATATGAATTATTGTTTCGATAATGAAAATCTTGTGTAATGTGATTATTGAAACAATGACAATATAAAATATCAACGCAGTAATTATTAACTCAATAAAATCTTGAACAATAATTCATCAGCAACCATTATTGAGTAGTGCCTTCTTACGTAAGAATCAATAATTGGTGCAATCTGGTGTCTTCTTGTTCAACAACGCGTATTAGTGTGTTTTAACCACGGGTATTCCAACAAGATATTACTTGATAACAACTACTGTAGATTATTTAAAAACAACTTATATTTGTCGTTTTCTTCATCCAATCGCTTTCCTTTATGGGGCCCACACATGGTCATTTGTACCATAAATGTGCGAATATTCTGACAAGCGATCTGAATATTCCACGACCAACGAATATTCCCAAACGATAATGAATATTTTATAACCACTTGCTTATTTTGAAATATTTGCGTATTTAACCCTTAACTATCCACATTAATCAAATCAACCCTTACTATTTCAAAATAATAAATAAAGGAAATTCCTTTTATTTAAAAATTTAGGGTCTTCTGATTGTGGTATTGTAGTCTTTCAATAGCTCGAGCCAACGTCATTTTGCCGCGTGTTGAGTTCTTTTGGTGAAGAAGAAATATTTAAGGCTTTTATGGTCTAAATATATCTCCACTTTCTCCCCATATAGATAGTGCCTCCGTATCTTTAAGCGCAAAACTTCATTCTTTGCTGACTCTAGATCATGAGTAGGATAATTCCTCTCATACTCTTTAAGTTGTCGCGAGGCATAGGCTATGACTTTCCCACGTTGCATGAGAACACATCCTAACCCTTTGCACGAAGCATCATTTGTGAGATAACAAATCCATCCGAACGGATGGTATTGTTAGAAACAGTCTTAAAATAAGTCTCCTCTTAAGCTCTTGAAACTCTTCTTGCGTTCTTCGCTCCAAAGCGAATTTTGTATCCTTCCGAGTTAGGCGAGTTAATGGAGTAGCGATTAGAAAAACCCTTCCACGAATCTCAGATAATAACCAATTAAGCCCAAAAAGCTACGTCTTGATCACCGACTTTGGTTGCTCCCGACTTTGTATTGCTTGATCTTGGCAGAATCAATGAGATACTCCATGTTTTTGACACCGTGCCCAAGGAATGCTACTTCCTCGAGCCGAACTTCGCATTTCTTTAATTTGGCATATAGTTTGTTTTCACGAAGCCTTTGGAGTACCGGACTTGAATGGTGCTTCATGATCTTCACGACTTTTGGAATATATAAGGATGTCATCAATAAAGACAACAACAAAGCGATCCAAATATTCCTTAAATACTCGGTTCATCATATCCATGAAAGCCGCGGAGCATTAGTCAATCCGAAAGACATGACTAAGAATTCATAATGCCCGTCTGAAGTTTAAAAAGCGATCTTTGGAATATCCTCGGTTAAATCTTGGTGATGATATCCGAGCGAAGATCGATTTTTGAAAAAATTGTGCCCCTTGCATCGGTCAAACAAGTCATCAATACGAGGTAGAGGATACTATTCTTGATGGTGACATGGTTCAATTCCAGATAGTCGTACAAAATCGCATACTCCCGTCTTTCTTCTTTCTGAAATAAAACAGGGCACCCCAAGGAGATGTCTTAGGGCCAGAATGAAACCGATGTCCAATAATTCTGTAGTTGGACCTTTAACTCCTGAAGTTCAATAGGAGCCATTCGATATGGGGTTTTAGAAATGGGCTTTGTGCAGTTCAAGATCAATAAAGAATTCAACTTCACGTTACGGGGTGAGGCCGGGAAGTTCTTGAAATCGTCGGGAAAGTCAATAACAACGAGAATATTATTCAAATTTGGCGTGTCTTTATTCAAATCCATAACATGGGCTAAGAAAAGCTTGACATCCATTTTTCAATAAGCGAATAGCTTTATGATTAGATATGACGGTGATTGATTTTAATGGTTTAGTTGCTTGAATTAAATAACAGTGAGGTTGGTTAGGAATATGAAAACTAACAACCTTACGAAAACAATCAATTTTGGCATGATGAGTAGTTAACCAATCAATCCCTAAAATCACATCAAAAGCAAGTATCTTTAAAGAGATAAGGTCAATAGGTAAGGTGATGGTGCCAACTTGAATCAAACAAGATTTATAAACAAAGTGGATGTAATGAAAGTTTCTCTAACGGAGTTTCCACGAGATAGGTCAAAGTCTAATTTCTCCTGAGTCAAGTTTAAGCGTTGAGCACATGCGGAGAAATAAATGAATGGGTATACCGGTATCAAGTAAGGTATAAACTTTGCAAGAATTTATAAATAGCTTATATTTAAACCACTTATATTTGTGCGTTTTCTTCATCCAATCGCTTTTCCAGTTATGGGGCCCACACATGGGCTGCTTGTAGTCGTCGAATATTCCCGACGATCGAATATTCCACGACCAAACGAATATTCCCCGAATTGATGATGAATATTTTATAACCACTTGCTTATTTTGAAGTATTTGCATATTTTACCCTAACTATCCACATTAATCAAATCAACCCTTACTATTTTAAAATAATAAATAGAAAATTAAATTTCATTAATAATAAGTTGGGGTCTTCTGACCTCCCTCCTTATGAAATTTAAGTCCTCGAAATTGGCGTCACGTACACAGTGTTTGAAAAGGTGAGGATACCTCGCTTTCATTTCCGTTTCCAATTCCCGGTCATTTCCTCTATAGCATGATTCCTCCACAAAACTTTAACTTGTGGTATGACCTTTCTTGGCGTAGGACATGCTCCTTCTATCCAAAATCTTGACAGGTACCTCCCTCACATCGTTAAGTCTTGGCTATCTCGTCCCGGTTCTAACTTCAATAACGTGGTTGGGGTCTTTCACATATTCTGAAATGCGGATATATGAAACACATTATGAACACGAGACATACTTTCGAGTAACGCGAGTCTATAGGCTACATTTCTACTCGGTCGAGAATTTGAAATGGACCATAAATCGTGGATTGAGCTTTCCTCTCTTCCCAAATCTTGTAACTCCCTTCCATGGAAGCAACTTCATGACAATACATGATCCCTACACTAAATTTCACGTCCTTTCGATGAAGATCCGCATAACTCTTTTGTCGATCTTGTGCCGTTTGTATCGTTGTCGAATCATTTGGATCTTTTAAAGTGAGTCATACGTACTGACTTTCGGGTCCCAACAATGTGTTGCTTCACCCACCTCATCCCAACATCTTTGAGAGTGACACTTTCGTCCATATAATGCTTTAAATGGAGCCACACTATACTTGCACTTATAAGCTTTTGTTGTAGGAGAATTCCACCATGGTAAATACTTATCCCAACCGCCCTTGAAGTCTAGGACACGAGTCTTAATAAATCTTCAAGTTTGAATAGTCCTTTCGATTGTCCGTCCGTTTTGAGGATGGTATGCTTAACTAAATCATAAATCCGTGCCCATAGCTTTTTGCAAGCTAACCCAAAATCTTGAAGTGAATCTTGGGTCACGATCCAAAACTATGGATACGAGGCATGCCGTACAACCTCACAATCTCATTCACGTCATACTAGCAGAAGGCGTTCAGTGAATAAGTCTCCGTATCGGCAAGAAATGAAGCGGACTTGGTTAATCTATCAACAATAACCCAAATAGCATTGATGCCTTGAGAAACCGTAGGAAGACCCGTGTGAAATCCATGGTAATGTGTTCCCACTTCCATTTTGGAATCTCAGTGGTTCAACGGACCCTTAGGTACTAGATGCTCGCCTTTACCGTTGACAAGTTAAACACATTGAGATAAACTTTGCAATCTCTCTCTTCATATTGTTCCACCAAAATGTATGTCGAAGATCACGATACATTTTAGTACTTCGAGGATGGATTGCAAATGGTGTATTGTGTGCCTCCATCATAATCTTGTACTTCAAATCGAGTCGTTAGGAACCTGAAAGTCTAGAGTGGACTCAAGTATTCCTTCTTCATCAATTCTAAGCTTAGGAATAGCTCCTTCTTGTACTTTCTTCTTCATACGCATCGATTTCAAGATTCGGTGGCTTGAAGCAACCTTAACTTTTTCTATTAAAGTTGGCTCTGTCGTATACTTGACATCATCGCTTTTCGTTCCGCATATGATCTTCTACTCAACGCGTCATTACCACGTTCGCTTTTTCGGGATGGTATTGAATAGTGTGGTCGTAGTCTTTCAATAGCTCGAGCCAGCGTCATTTGCTTGCGTGTTGAGTTCTTTTTGAGTGAAGAAATATTTAAGGCTTTTATGGTGCTAAATATATCTCCACTTTCTCCCCATATAGATAGTGCCTCCATATCTTTAAGCGCAAAAACGACTTGCTTGACTCTAGATCATGAGTAGGATAATTCCTCTCATACTCTTTAAGTTGTCGCGAGGCATAGGTATGACTTTCCCGTTGCATGAGAACACATCCTAACCCTTTGCACGAAGCATCGTTTGTAGATAACAAATCCATCCGAACCGGATGGTATTGTTAGAAACAGTCTTAAAATAAGTCTCCTCTTAAGCTCTTGGAAACTCTTCTTGCATTCTTCGCTCCAAACAAATTTTGTATCCTTAGGAGTTAATTTGAGTTAATGGAGTAGCGATTAGAAAACCCTTCCACGAATCTCCGATAATAACCAACTAAGCCCAAAAAGCTTCGTACTTGATCCACCGACTTGGTTGCTCCCACTTTGTATTGCTTCAATCTTGGCGGGATCAGCGGATACTCCATGTTTTGACACCACGTGCCCAAGAGAATGCTACTTCCTCGAGCGAACTTCGCATTTCTTCAATTTGGCATATAGTTTGTTTTCACGAAGCCTTTGGAGTACCGAACTTCAAATGGTGCTCATGATCTTCACGACTTTTGGAATATATAAGGATGTCATCAATAAAAACAACAACAAAGCGATCCAAATATTCCTTAAATACTCGGTTCATCATATCCATGAAAGCGCGAGGAGCATTAGTCGATCAAAGAAAGACATGGTAAAATTCATAATGCCCGTCTGGGGAGTTCTAAAAGGTAGTCTTTGGAATATCCTCGGTTAATCTTGGTTTGATGATATCCGAACGAAGATCGATTTTTGAAAAAAATTGTGCCCCTTACTGGCTGGTCGAACAAGTCATCAATCGAGGTGAGGATACCTATTCTTGATGGTGACATGGTTCAATTCCAGATAGTCGATACAAAATCGCATACTCCGTCTTTCTTCTTTCTGAATAAAAGCAGGGAGCACCCCGAGGAGATGTCTTGGGGCCAATGAAACCGATGTCCATAATTCACGTAGTTGGACCTTTAACTCCACGAAGTTCAATAGGAGCCATTCGATATGGGGTTTTAGAAATGGGCTTTGTACGGGGTTCAAGATCGATAAAATTTGACTTCACGTTACGGGGTAGGCAGGAAGTTCTTGAAAATCGTCGGGAAAATCGATAACAACGGGAATATTATTCAAATTTGGCGTGTCTTTATTCAAATCCATAACATGGGCTAAGAAAGCTTGACATCCGTTTTTCAATAAGCGAATAGCTTTATGATTAGATATGAGCGATGATTGATTTTAATGGTTTAGTTGCTTGAATTAAATCTGACGGGTTGGTTAGGAATATGAAAACTAACAACCTTACGAAAACAATCAATTTTGGCATGATGAGTAGTTAACTAATCAATCCCTAAAATCACATCAAAAGCAAGTATCTTTAAAGAGATAAGGTCGATAGGTAAGGTGATGGTGCCAACTTGAATCAAACAAGATTTATAAGCGATGGATGTGATGAAAGTTTCTCTAGCGGAGTTTCCACAGATAGGTTCAAAGTCTAATTTCTCCGGTCGAGTTTAAGCGTTGAGCACATGCGGGAGAGATAAATGAATGGGTAACACCGGTATCAAGTAAGGTATAAACTTTGCAGAATTTATAAATAAACTACCGTGATCACCTCGTTTGGGTTCCTCGCATTATGACCGATCGCGACAAAGCGCTCTTCCGGAATCGTTGACTTTGACTTTTACGGGACGATCTTTTGAGTCACCGTCCCCATTGAACTAGGTTTATTCTTTGTCTGATCTCGAAGCGATATGTCCTTCCTTTCCTGAATTATAGCATACCTTGAGCTGTTGTGGGGGCGGTTTGGTGATATGTCCCTCTTTTCGCATTTGTAGCATATGGCCGGGTGGTGGTTCTCCTCCCTTAGAACCGATTCTTTGCTTGTAAACCTTTATCGTCGTCTTCACATAGTCGTTGTTAAATCTCCTCTTTTAAAATCTCCTCTGACTCGCTTCTTCTATTTTCATGGCCATGATTACCACCGAGTGGTTACCATTTTTGTCCGTCTGTTTCTTTCTCTCATTTGGTTATCATTATTACATTGTTGCTTTATCTACGATGCGATCCTGGTTATGGTCCCTCGGTTGAATATACTCGTTATCTCGCTTCTAATAATTGAGCCACATTAACAACATCTCGAATAGAGAAAATTTATGAGAAATGAGATATTATGGCGTATCTTGGGTTTGAACCTCTCAAAACATCCGCGTCATCGTTCCTCATTCTCCACCAAATGAGGTCTGAACACAGGATAACTCTATGAAACTTTGCCTCGTCTTTGAGACACCGTCGTGTTGTTTTGTTCGGTCTAATAAACTCCACTTCCTTCGTATAGCGAACACTTTCGAGAAAGTATTTGTCATTAAATAGTTCTGAAAGCGTCTCCCGAGAGACATCTTTGAGTGCGGTTGGATGGAGTGCAGCTTCACAGACTCCCACCGATGATCTGCCTTTCCATACGGAACATAAAAGGTGGCGAATGGAACCTTCTGTTCTCTCACGTGCATCCCAAGACATCGAATATCTTGGTAATTTGCTTGACCCGTGTTTCCGCCGGCGATCGGATCGACTTTCCACTTAAATTACGGTGGTCCCGACTCTTTGAAGCTGCTTGTTTGTGACAACCCGTAATTCTATCATTTCCTCCATATTTTGAACACGAGTCTCCTAAATGCGATTTTGTATGAGCTGCAAAAAAGCTTCTAAACATCCCTCGTTCATCATCACGCTTTCGGTGGTGTTGTTCACGGGAGGAACATTGCCGACTGTTGCGTTCTCCTCGTTGGTGAGTCTGAGCGTCTCCACGGTCTCATTTCCATTGTTAATATTCTCGATCGACATTCTCAAATCTTGTCGTAAAACAAGGGTTAATTAAGGAAATCAATATATCACATAATATCCTATATATCTTGACCAACTAACAAATAAGCTTAGGTAGGACACCTTTAGCGAAGGATTTACTCGTCTCTCCCCTCTGTTACATTCCCGATCTCATGGAGATCGTATCCTAGCTACGATACCAAGCTGTGGCGCCCCAAAATAGGTATACATCACCCATTACGAGTTGTCGATACGTGATACGAAACAACTACTGACTTTATTATTACAATGATAAAAGCGTGAGTTTGAATACAAATATTATCTTACAGACAATATCTATACTCAAATAAATCCTCATCACATTTATTGATACATTATTTTACAAAAATGGTGAGGACTACTAAAACAATCCTCTCTAAAACCTTCATTCCATTACCCCAGGCTAAATACTTCGTATATTCTAGCCTCACGAGAAGAAAAATGGAACAAAAAAGGAAAAGGGTGAGCTCAACTAGCTCGATAAAGAATATTATGACTAAGATAATATCTGACAAATTATCGTTAGTCTTCACGAGGAAAAATCTAATAGAATCTGATAGACAACAAATTTTAAATCAATATTAGCAGTGAAAAATAATAATTCATTAGAAGAGTTAAGTAGAGAATGCAAACTACTATCTTACATGTATGAATTTAAAAGTTCATCGTCTATCTTTTATCCACCGTAACATCAATCGATATACATACGGAATCAAATATTCATCTTTGCTACTGAGGCGAAAGATATTCATCGATTTATTCATATTCATCTAAACACTGTTCATCTTTTGCTTTACTGGCCAAAGATATTCTTGAAATCATTCATCTTTGCTACGGGCCAAAGATATTCGATAATATCATCATTTAAGGTATCATTTAAGAGGATGATGAAAAATATTTTTAAAAAAAGCGAATCCGATGAAACAAAATGCGAGGATTAAGGATTAATTAAGGATTAAGGATTACGTTACTTTGTTTTTTCAGAATGTCCAAAATACCTCAAAAATAATCATAGTGGTGTAAAATTCAAGAATGATCAAAACATGGATCTGATCAAAGCTAGTATCGAATAAATATTTTAGACGAAAAGAAAAATTTTCATTTTTCGATGAATAGTCTTCACGTTAAATGAATATTATACGTGAATAAATAGTGAATAGTATCGAATAATAATAGTGAATAGTATCGTGAATAGTAACTCAGAACATGAAAGTTCCAAATTTGATAAAAACTTCAGATCAATATTTGACATAATGATATTGAAGAAATAATATCATTCTGAAAAAAATAATATCCACTTACCTCGAAAAGATTAGTACTTACATTTGGAATCAGGATATAGTTGATGACTTGAACTTGCAAGTATAGCAATACTCAAAAGTATACTCAAAATACTCACAAGAATAAACTCGATAATATAGAGAGAAAACTTGATTTACGGTGTGATTTTCAATTCTAACCTAAGCACCTATTTATAGGAAAATGCTTAGAACACCAAAAGAGAAAATTTAATAAAATATTAATATAATATATATTAAATTCCTCTCACCCCTCATTATGATTCGACCATCTAAATTCAGCCACTAATAATGACAAAAACAAAAAAACGTTTTTTCTTATTAAAAATAATTTAAACTTCAAAAATCGATTATTTGAACTTGAACTTGAATAATTCATAATAAATATCCCTTTTATCAAAAATTCGAATCTCGAGAGTTTTTATAGGAAATTCAATTCTCTACAACTTTGGAAGAAAGTTTTTCCAAATTCCAAATAGAAAATTGGCCAAAAATCCATAAGAGGCGATTTTACTGTTTATAATCAAATTTGATCGATAAATGGGGTCCACCAGCATGTTTAACATGTTTTAAACATTTATTGCAACAAAATACTCTTCCTCCTCGTATACTCATATATCCCACATTCGTTGTAAAAATATCACCATTATTATATTATTAAAATATAATAATATATTTAAATGAATTATTTTATCGAGAAAAAGATAAAATTTCAATTTTAACAATTGTCACATTAAAATTTTCTCCATCTATATCCACATAAAATCAATATTTTTACTCATCATATGAATCAATAATTAATTATTCACAAATAATATTACTGAATCCTGATATTGACAACGAGGCGGTTCTGGAAGAGGGGGCTTTCGATAAAAATTTCTTCTTTCTTCTTGGCGGCCTTGATTAGGTGACCAAACCTCTCCTTAAAGCGAAACTTTCTAGACATTGCCAATAATGTTATCTAATAATATTATTCGGATAATATGAATTATTGCTTCGATAATGAAAAATCTTGTGTAATGACAATTATTGAAACAACGATATATAAAATATCAATAGCAACATTATTAACTCGATAAAATCTTGAGCGATAATTCTTTGTAACCATTATTGAGTAGTGCCTTCTTACGTAAGAATCAATAATTGGTGCGATCTGGTAATAACTCTTGTGTTTTAACCAAGGGTATTTTAACGATGATTAACTTGATATGATAACTACTGTGAATTATTTTTAAACACTTATATTTGTCGTTTTTCTTCATCGATCGCTTTCAGTTATGGGGCCCACACATGCATGTTGCTAAATCGTCACGAATATTCCCAACGATCTGAATATTCCACGACCAAACGAATATTCCAAATGACAATGAATATTTTATAACCACTTTAGCTTATTTTTGAAATATTTGCGTATTTTACCCTAACTATCCACGTTAATCAAATCAACCCTTACTATTTTAAAAATAATAAATAGAAAATTAAATTTCATTAATAATAAGTTGGGGTCTTACATCATCTCATATAATATGTTATAGTATTAAATCAATAATTGAGGAGGCAATGAGTTATAAATGATTAATAATTGTTGAAAGATTAAATATGTGTTGATGAAAAATAAAATGATTTGTGGTAAGTTTGATTATTTTGTGGGGGGCTCGTATGTATCATCATCAAGAGTCTCTTAAATCGATAGTAATTAATTACCTTCGTCGATAGTAATTACCCTTGTGAATAGTATTTACCTTCGTCGATAGTAATTACCTTCGTCGATAGTAATTACCCTTGTGAATAGTATTTACCTTAAATCGATAGTATTTACCTTTACGTTAATAGTAATTACCTTTACCTTACGAGACGTCGAACCACTTGTCGTTTCACATTACGGTGTCCGAACCACTTGTGCTTTCACATTCTGACGTCGAAACCACTTTTCTTTTCACATCATTAGTCGTCGAGCCACTTGCCTTTTCACACGGCGGTCTTTAAGCTAGAAATCTTCTATAAATAGAGGCCTAGGGCTTCATTATTTTCACGAATTCATTCGAAGCTATAGAGAGAAAGTATAGAGAAAGAATAGAGAAAGAAGAAGAGTATTTTATTCTTACTGCTATTTGCGCGTATTCAATCTCTACCAAAAGTAAGGGGTGTTATTCTTTCTTATTCATGAAGAGAAGCTGTTGTTATTCCATTGCTTATTATTACATTGGAATAACTTTTGTATCGTGGTTTACCTATACTTGGTGACATTCTTCTATTATTCTATTGGAACATCACATGCATGTGTTTTACAGGACTGGTTAAAATCTTTATTATTATTACTGTTGGAACATCACATGTGTGTTTTTACAGGACACGGTTAAAATCTTTATTATTATTACATTGGAACATCACATGCATGTGTTTTACAGGACTGGTTAAATCTTTATTATTATTACTTTGGAACATCTGTTTGTGTGTTTTTGTGCGGACTGGTTCCATTCTTTATTATTACATTGGAACATCACATACATGCGTTTCTGGCGGGACTGGTTCCGTTATTTATTATTACATTGGAATAACTTTTGCATGTCTGATCTATCGCGTGCGTGGTGATTTCTTTTGTTATTCCATTCTTTATTATACCCGATTGGTTAAAACTTTGACTTCTATACTCCATGAAATTAGTGGAATATCCTTGATATTTGCGTTTCATCGATATCTTTTCATGGAAATATTCTTACGATCATTCTTGAATTTTACTCTACAAAAGCGATATCGTGTTGATAATTTGGGCGTTAATAATTCTGGATAAAATAATTCTTGAACTTGTTTTATTGAATTCTTATATCATTGTCATCATCCTCGTGTTTATATTATATTGAAAAAGTCATACATGGCACATGTAGTGCGTAGATGGACTTGGTATGATTATGACCGAGAGACTATTGATTGTAATCATGGTAGTAATGTTACAAATGATGTGATAAAAATCCTCGATGGTAGTAGTGCATTGATGGGCGATTGTTGCATGATCATGACCATTAATGAATACCTGAAATATTCTTGGCGTAGTGCATGAATAATTGTGGTGCGTGATCTTAAAGAATATCCTTGGCCGTAGTAGTGCGAGGGGTGATTCGATGATGTGGAATATTTATTAAAATTTGAGTCTCGGCTATAACTGATGATGAAAAACCTTTTAAATCATAAAAGATAGTAGATTTATTTTCTACTTGACTCTTTTAATGGATTGCTTGTTCATTGCAGTTAAACTTGATGTTTATTATATTTTATCGGTTTAACATTGTTGAAGACTATTGATAATTTATTACGCATTATCTTAGTCATAATATTTCTTCTTGGGCTAGTTGAGCTCACCCTTTCTTTCCTTTATTCTCTTGAAATGAGAATATAGGCTGGGGACGAGTCGGGAAGCGGTGTGATGGTCTGAAAGGATAGCATTAGTAGTCCTCACTTATTACGTGAAATAGTGTGATAATAATTGTAATGAGGACTCCTTTTTTGAGTTTGTATAATATCTAGTAGACAATATTTGTATTTAAACTCACGATTTATGTATTATTATACAGTTATATTAGTAAGTTGTATTTAAATTACATACCATGTATCGACTACCCAAGATGGGTGATGTATACCTAATTTTGGGGCGTCACGATTGGTATCGAGCTTGAGGATATGATCCACAGCTAAGATGTGAGAATAGTACTAGGAGGGAGGCAGAATACCTTCCTTTAGTATGACCTACTAAGTTTATGTCTTTATTTTATTGGTTGGTCGGAAAGATAGGGATAATTTGTTACATGTCGATTAACCTTTTGTTTTGTGGCGATGTCTGAAAATGACATCGAGAATGTTGAGAATAGCAATGGAGCCTTGATGAGGCGATCGTTGATTCTGCATGCTCGATAATCGAGGATAATGTGCATCGAGAAAGCGACAATCCTCATGCAAAACAACAACAACGACCAAATGATGAATGATCAAATGTTGAGGCTTTATGCGATTTATCTGACAATGATGAGGCGACTCATCCAAAACGTGGGTGGAAACACGGAAAACTCTCGGGCGGTCACCATTAAACAATTCAGGCTGGGACCACCGGAGTTTAAGGGAGAGCAAAAACCACTTACGGCGGAAGCATGGATAAAGCAGATTACCAAGATATTTGATGTCTTGGGATGCTCAGAGGAAGCAAAAGGTTCCCTTTTGCCACCCTTTATGTTGCGGAGAAGGCGGATTCTTGGTGGGAATCGGTAAAAGCGTACTCGACTTCTTTGTCTTGAAGATATCTTGGGAGAAGTTCGAGGAGGCTGTTCAGCGACAAATACTTTCTGAAAGTATTAAGCCACATGAAGGAGGTGGAGTTTATCAAGTTGGAACAAAACAATATGGCCAGTGTCATGATCTGAGGCAAAATTTGCGGAGTTATCACGGTTTCGTCCCACTTGGTGGATAATGAAGAGAAATGGCGCGAATGTTTTAAGAGGTTTGAAAGCGGGAGATCGTCGACATCTTATTTCTCGTAAAGCGTGTTTGTATTAGGATGTTGTAAATAGGGCTCGATTAGTGGGCGCGATAATGAGTCAACCTGACTAAAAGAAGCGGTAAGCCAAAATTATAATACCGGTGAGTAGTCGTCGAGCGGTGACAACAAGCGTGGAGGAATCAGCGGGCGGATATGGTAACCACTTGGTGGTAATCGGGGCCAAAACAATAAGAATGGACATTTCAAGAAAGGGAGATTCATGATGATGGAAAGGCGTCGTCACCGGCACCCGTTGTTAAGGAAGGAGAAAGACCACTATCGTATGCTTCAAATGCGGAGAGAGAGGACACATCGATCAAGCTGCGTCGTCTTAGTCAAAGCGTGTTATAATTGTGGAAGAAGGTCAACTTAGCTCGATTTTGTCGTTCTGAAGACAAATTCAATTAGGATGGAGGCACCAAAAGCCGTCCCGAAAATTCAAAAGCCGTGGTCTGAGGAGGCGTTTGTTGTGACCTCCCAAAGAAGCGAGGAATCCGAATGAGGTCATCACGGGTAAAACTTATCATAAACTTCTAATGAAGTCATACTTTATTTGATCTGGGTTCTACCCATTCTTTTATTTCTCTACTTGCGCTCATCGATTAAATTTGACTCAGGAGAAATTAGACTTTGACTTATCTGTGGAAACTCAGTTGGGAGAAACCTTCATTACATCCACTTTGTTTATAAGTCTTGTTTGGTTCAAATCGGTACCCTCACATTACACATCGATCTTATTTCATTAAAAATACTTGCATTTGGCGTGATTACAGGGATTGATTGGTTAACTACTTATCATACAAAATTGATTGTTTTAAATAAGGTTGTTAGCTTTCATATTCCTAATCAACCTATTATGCGAATTCAAACGACCAAACCATTAAAATCAATCACGGTCATCTCGAGCCATAAAATTATTCGTTTATTGAAAAAGCGGATGTCGAAACTTTCTTAGCTCGTATCGCAGGATTTAAACAAAAATAAATCGATTTTGAGCGATATTTCTATTGTTAATAAATTTCTGGCGTATTCCCCGAAAACTTCTGGCTACCCCGGGCGTGAAATTGAATTTTGTATCGACCTTGAACCGGTCTGAAAACCTATTTCAAAAACCCATGTCGAATAGCTCTATTGAACTTGAGGAGTTAAAGACCCAATGCTGAGGAATTGTTAGACATTGGCTTTATTAGTCTAGTACTTCTCCTTGGGGTGCTCTGTTACTATTACCGTGAAGAAGAAAGATGGGAGTATCGACTTTGTATTGATTATCGGGAGTTGAATCATGTCACCATCAAAATAGGTATCCATTGCCCGCGTATTGATGACTGTTTGACCCGATTACAAGAGCGAAATTCTTTTCAAAGATTGATCTTAGTTAGGATATCACCGATTGAAGATTAGAGCGTGACATTCGAAAGGCGGCTTTGAAACTTCGATGCGGGCATTATGAATTCTAGTCGTGTCCTTTGGATTGACTAATGCTCTCTTTGCCTTCATGGATATGATGAGCCAAGTATTCAGGAATATTTAGATCACTTTGTGGTCGTCTTTATTGATGACATCCTTATTTATTCAAAAGCGTGAAAGATCATGAAAGCAACACTTGAAGTGACACTCCAAAAGCTTCGTGAATATAAGCTTTATGCGAAGTTGAAGAAATGTGAGTTACGGCGAAGAAGTAGCATTCCTTGGGCACGTGGTATCAAGTCATGGAATATCTGTTGACCAACAAAGATTGAAGCTATTGGTAGAGAACAACCTAAATCGATGGCCAAAATCGTAGCTTTCTCGGTTTAGTTGGTTATTATCGGAGATTAGTGGAAGGATTTTCTCGAATCGCTACTCCATTAACTTCGGTGACTCGGAAGATCTGAAAGTTCGGTTGGAAGCGAAGAATGTGAGAAGAGTTTTCAAGAACTTCGAGAGAGACTTATTTATTTTGTTACGTGAATACCATCGGCTCGGAGGATTTGTCATCTCTGATGATGCTTGACAAAGGGTTGGGATGTGTTCTTCATGCGACATGGAAAAGTTATAGCTTATGCCTCGCGACAACTCAAAGAATATGAGAGGAATTATCCTACTCATGATCTAGAGTTAGCGGTTGTTATCTTCTTCACTTAAAATTTGGAGGCATTACTTGTATGGGGAGAAAGTGGAGATCTTTACGGATCGTAAAAGCCTCGAAATATTTCTTCACTCAAAAGGAACTCGAACATGCGACAACGGCGTTGGCTTGAGCTGTTGAAAGATTATGATCGTACCATCGATACCATCACGGAAGCGAGCGTGGTAGGTAGCGCGTTGAGTAGAAAATCATATCAGAAATCTGAGTGCGATATTGTCGTATGAAGGCCCATTTTGTGTGACTTGCAAAGGATGGAGATAGAGTTAAAGACTCGGGGCGCGTGTGATGATAAGCGAGTATCTGAGTAGAGCCAGGCTTTAATCGATAAAGTTAAAATTTGCTCGAAGCTTCTGAGGACACAGGAGGCGATGCGTATGAGGAAGAAAGTCTGAAGGTCTTATCTTAGGAAGCAAGAATCGATGAAGAAGGAATACTTGAGTCGACTCCGGACTTTGTGTTCTAACGACCACGATTTAAAGTATAATATCATGATGGGCGCCTGACACACCATTTTCAATCCATCACAGGAGTACCAAAATGTATCATGATATTAAATAAATACATTTTGGTGGAAGCGATAGAGAGAGATAGCGTTTTGTTTATCTCGAGGTGTCTAACTTGTCAGCGAGTTAAGCGGAGCATCAAGTACCAAAAGGTCCATTGCAACCACTTGAAATTCGAATGGAAGTGGGAGCACATTACCATGGATTTAGTTCTGGGTCTTCTAAGGTTTCTCAAGGCGTTGATGCGATTTGGGTCATTGTTGATAGATTGACCAAATCGCTCATTTCTTCCGTCTGAGAAACTTATACACTTGAGCGTCTTGCTCGTATGTACATAAAAGAGATTGTAAGGCGCATGGTATCTTGGGTATCCATAGTTTACGATCGAGACCCAAGATTCACTTCGATTTTGGGTTAGTTTGCAAAAAAAAGCTATGAGCGCAGACTTACGATTTAGCTTCGGCATATCATCCTCGGACGGACGGACGGTCGGAAGGACTATTCAAACTCTTGAAGATCTATTAAGACTACTGTGTCCTTGATTTCAAGGGAGTTGGGACAAGTTCTTACCATTGGTGGAGTTTTCTCTGACAACAACAGTTATCAAAGCAAGTATTGGCATGGCTCCATTCGAGCGTTGTATGGAAGAAAGTGTGGTTCTCGGTTATCTTTGGGATGAGGTGGGTGAAACAACGTTATGAAACAACGTTGTTGGTACGGAGTTGATGTGTATGACTACGGAAAAGATTGAAGCGATCCAGATGCGTATAAAAACCTCACAAAATCGACAAAAGAGTTATCTTTGATGACCCCCAAAATAGGTCCATTCCATCCAACCCATTCACGAGTGCGCCAAATCGTGATATAAATGAAGCAAACTAACTTCAATAATACAAATATGGTTGAAATCGACAATATATCTTGTGAGTTTAAATACAAATATTATCTTCTTAGACAATATTTATACTCAAATAAATCCTCATCACATTTATTGATACATTATTTTACAATAATGGTGAGGACTACTAAACAACTCTCTCTAGAACCTTCATTCCATTACCCAGAGCTAGTACTATTACATTCTAAGCCTCACGAGAAGAAAAATGGAACAACAAGGAAAAGGGTGAGCTCAACTAGCCCGATAAAGAATGTTATGACTAAGATAATATACAACAAATTATCGTTAGTCTCCAGCGAGGAAAAATCGATAGAATACAATAGGCAACAAGTTTGGATCAATATTACATGGTGGAAATAATAATTCATAGAAGAGTTACGTAGAGAATGAAATCTCTATAATCTATGAATTTAACGATCCATCATCAATATTTTATCCTGTAACATCAATCGATATTCATCTCGAATCAAATATTCATCTTTTGCTCTGAGGCGAAAGATATTCATCAATCGGTCGTGTTCATCTCAACACATTGTTCATCTTTGCACTAAAGGCGAAAGATATTCATCGATCGGTCGTATTCATCTCGACACACATTTCATCTTTTTGCACTAAAGGCCAAAGATATTCATCGATCGGTCGTATTCATTTAAACACTGTTCATTCATCTTTTTTCACATTTCTGGGCGAAAGATATTCTTGAAAATCATTCATCTTTGCTACGGGCGAAGATATTCAATAATATCATCATTTAAGGTAAGGATGATGAAAAATATTTTTAAAGAAGCGAATCGATTGAAACAAAATGACAAGGATTAAGGATTAAGGATTAGTACTTTTTTTATCCAAGTTCAAAAATACTTCAAAATAATCATAGTGAAGTAAAAATTCGAGAATGATCAAAACATGGATCTGATCAAAGCTAGTATCCGAATAGATATTTTAGACGAAAAGAAAAATTTTCATTTTTAATTGAATAGTCTTAAATGTATCGTGAATAGTCTTAGTATCGTGAATAATCTTAGTATCGTGAATAGTAACTCAAACACCAAAGATAGAAATTCCACAAAAAAACATCTTCACGCTTAATGAATAGTACTCGTGAATAGTAACTTTCGTGAATAGTAACTCATGAATAGTAACTTCGTGAATAGTAACTCATGAATAGTAACCCAGACATGAAAAAGTTCCAAATTTGATAAAAGTACCAACCGATATTTGACGTAATGATATTGAAGAATTAATATCATTTGAGAAGAAAATAACATCCACTTACCTCGAAGAATCGATGCTTGGAAGGAAAGGTCGGAAGTGATCTTTGAATGAAACTTATCTTTGAGCAACAACTCTCAAAAGTATCTAAATACTCACAAAATCGCTCGATAATATAGAGAGAAAGAAAACTTTGTTTACGGTGTGATTTTCAATTCTAACTTAGCCCTCATTTATAGGAAAATGTTAGCCGTAGAAAGCGAACTTGACTTTTCTTTACACGATGGCTTTACACTACTATTGCCACCCACCACATTTGAAATAAAATTCAGCACATTTTTCACCAACCACAAGTGGGGCCCTTTCAATTCTAGAATTTTCCACCAAAATCAATTATAACCCTAATTTTGAATCAAACACCTCTTAAAATTCATAACAAATCATTAGTGCATTTTAACGGTTCAAAATTTGTGGACATATACTCAACTTATGTATATATAACATACCCAAAAATTACCACGATCAACGGTCGGATTAAATATTATAACCCATGATATATCTGAAAAAACACAAATTTGATTTTTAATACCTCCAATCAGATAAAATCTTGATAAAACACCTCAACATTAATTTCTTCATTTAATAACCACATAAATAAATCCATCATTTATATTCATATAAAATAAATATTTCTTTATCATATGAATCAATAATTAATTATTCACAAATAATATTACGAGAATCACATTTATAATGACGGTAGTTCCCAGGAAAGAGGGGCTTTCGATAAGGATCTCTCCTTCTTGGCGCCCTTGATTAGGTGACCAAACCTCTCCTTGAGCGAACTTTCTAGACATTGCCAATAATGTTATCTAATAATATTATTCAAATAATATGAATTATTGATCGATAATGGAAATCTTGTGCGGTGACAATTATTGAACAATGATAATATAAAATATCAATGTGACAATTATTGAATCGATAAAATAAAATATTGAGCGATAACTCTTTGTGAAAATTATTGAGTAGTGCCTTGCCTTACGTAAGGATCGATAATTCAACAATCTTTGTGCGATCTGGTAATGTCTTCTTTATGCGACCCGCGTATTCTTGTATTTTAACCACTTAAGGTATTCAATGATCTTAACGGTAACAACTACTTGTGTTATTTATAACCACCCAAACTTTGTCGTTTTCCTCATCGATAAACTTTTTTTGAGTTATGGGGCCCACACATGGGCTGCCTTGTGCAGTAAATGCGAATATTCACAAACGATCTGAATATTCCACGACCGAAGCGAATATTCCCAGAAGCAAAATGAATATTTTATAACCACTTGCTTATTTTGAAATATTTGCGTATTTACCCCATAACTAACCACATTAATCAAATCCACCTTACTATTTCAAAATAATAAATAAAGGAAATTCCTTTTATTTAAAAAAAATTTGAGGTCTTCTGACCTCCCTCCTTATGAAATTTAGTCCTCGAAATTGGCGTACGTACTGGTGTTTGAAAAGGTGAAAGATACCTCGCTTTCATTTTAGTTTCCAACTCCCGGTCATTTCCTCAATAGCATGGTTCTCCACAAAACTTTAACTTGTGGTATGACCTAACCTCGATACGTGGGACGTATTCTTTCCTATCACAAAATCTTGGCAGGTACCTCCTCGTCGTTAAGTCTTGGCTATCTCGTCGGGTTCTAACTTTCGATAGCGTGGTTGGATTAGTCCACATATTTACGTAACATCGATCGTGAAAAGCGTTATGAACAACGCGTCGTACTTGGTGGTAAAAGCAGAGTCATAGGCCACATTTCTATTCGATCGAAATTTCAAATGGATTAATAAATCGAAGGTTTGAGCTTTCCTCACCTCATAGATTCTACTTTTAAAATAACAACTTCTTGCCTCCTCCTTCTTCAAATTCATCGGCTCGGTGTGTGTAGCTTGAGCGACTTTAACTTTATCGATTAAAATCGATTATACTTATCATCACGTACTCGTATATCATCACGTCTTTCGTATATCATCTTTCATATATCATCACGTGGGTACCTAGAGTTTTCATCTCCATCTCTATTATTTGTATATTATCTGAAATGAGTCTTTGTGATATTGTACTTTCGTACTTGTATCGATCTTACTACTTCGACACGTCATTTACTACGTTCAAACTTTTCGAGGATGGCGTGGTCGAACATATCTTTGAAATGAGTCTCCTCTTGAGTTCTTGAAGCTCTTCCCACATTCCTTGCTCCATTTGAATTTTGTATCTCTATGAGTCGATTTCGTTAATGGAATAGCGATTCGAGAATATCCTTGACGAATCTCAGATAATAACCAACTAAGCCTGAAAGCTACGTATTTAGATTCTTGACTTAGGTTGTTCTCAGCTTGTGACTCGTATCTCAACCTTGGATATGCGTCACAATGACACCTATCGGTTCTTATCGCTTGCGAATATGGCGTCCCTACGAGAGTGCGGCTTGGTGAATTCCTGAAAAGAAGTCACCGAGATAAAACTCGGTGCCAAATTCTATAGTTGAATTTTAACTCCACGAAGTTCAATAGGAGCCATTCGATGTGAGATTTTAGAAATGAGTTTTGTCTGGGGTTCAAATTCGATACAAAATTTAATATCGATCTTTGGGAGTAAGCGATAAATTCTTGAAATCGTCGGGAAAAATCAATAACAACAAGAATATTATTCAAATCGGCGTGTCTTTATTCAAATCCATAACATGGACTAAGAAAACTTGACATCCGTAATAAGCGAATGACTTCATGGCTTGATATGAAAATGTTTGACTACATGGTTTGATTGCTTGAGTTGAATAACGGGTTGCTTAGGAATATGAAAACTATGACCTTACAAAAGCAATCAATTTTGGCGTGATGAGTAGTTAACGATCAATCCCCAAAAGCAAGTATCTTTAAAGAGATAAGGTTAACGGTAAGGTAATGGTGCGACTTGAATCAAACAAGATTTTTAAACAACGGATGTAATGAAAGTTTCTCTAGCGGAGTCTCTCCAAATAAATAGGTCAAAATCTAATTTCTCGTAGTCGAGTTCAAGCGTTGGCCTGAAATGAAGAGATAAAAAAGAATGGGTAGAGCAGGTGTCTAGTAAGGTATAAACTTAAAAATTTATAATTAACTAACGTGTCTTAACCGTTCGGGTTCTCGCATTTTAATGAAGTCACGACAAAGCGCTCTTCGAGAATGCGTTGACTTTGACTTTTACAGGACATCCTTTTGAGTCACCATTCTCATTGGGCTTGGTTTCGATATCGTCTGATCTCGGCGATATGTCCTTCTTTCCACAATTATAGCATACCTTAAAGCTGTTGTGGGCGGTTTGAGGTGATATATCCCTCTTTCCGCATTTATAACTTGTCTGACCGATGGTCTTTCTCCTCCCTTGGAACCGATTGCTTCTTGGCGTCAGCGTCTTCACGTAGTGGTTGTTGAATCTCCTCTTTTAAAATCTCCTCCCCACTCGCTTCTTATTTTCATGGCCATGATTACCACGGAGTGGTTCTGCCTTTGTCCGTATTCTTCTTTCTCCGCTTGGTTATCGTTATTACGATGATTACTTATCTTGATATGATCCTGGTTTATGGTCCCTCGGTTGAGCGTACTTTCGTTATCTCGCTCTAACAATGCCCAGCCTGTTTCTGACATGTCGAATAGAGAAAATTTATGAGAAATGAGATCTTGGCGTATCTTGGGGTTTCAAACCTCTCGAAACATCCGAGCGTCGTCGTTCCTCATTCTCCACCAATGAGGTCTGAACACAGATAACTCATGAACTTAGCCTCGTCTTTGGGATCTGGTCGTGTTTATTACTGCTCCGATCTAATAAACTCCACTTCCTTCATATAGCCGAATACTTTCGGGGAAGTACTTGTCATTGAGCCCCATTCTGAAAGCGTCTCCCAGCGACATCTTTGAGTCTTGGTTTGGATGGAGTGCAACTTCCTGATTCCACCCGATGTCTGCCTCCATGGGAACATAAAAGGTGGCGAATGGAACTTTCTGTTCCTTCCGTGCATCCCAGACATCGAATATCTTGGTAATTTGCTTGACCCGTGTTTTATGGATCGGATCGGCTTTCCCGAGTTACGGTGGTCCCGACTCTTTGAGCTGCTTGGTTGTGACCACCCGTGAATTCTTATCATCTCCTCTGTATTTTGAACACGAGTCTCCCTAAATGCGATTTTGCGTGAGCTATTAAAACTTCTAAACATCCCCTCGTTCATCATCTTCTCGGTGGTGTTGTTCACGGGAGGTACATTGCCGACTGTTGCACGTTCTCCTCGTTGTTGAAATCTGAGCATCTCCACGGTCTCATTTACACCACTATTAATATTCTCGATTCGACATTCTCAATTCTTGTCATAAAAAAGCAAGGGTTAATTAAAAATCGATCACATAATATCCATATATCTTGACCAGTAAACAAATAAGCTTAGGTAGGACACCTTTAGCGAAAGGATTTACTCGTCTCTCCCCTCTGATTTCTATTCCCAGATCTCATGGAGATCGTATCCTAAGCTACGATACCAAGCTTGTGCGACCCCAAAATAGGTCCATTCCATCCACCCATTACGAGTGCGAATACATGATACGAAACAACTACTGACTTTATTATTACAATGTGATAAAAGCGTGAGTTTAAATACAAATATTATCTTACAGATCAATATTTATACTCAAATAAATCCTCATCACATTTATTGATACATTATTTTACAATAATGGTGAGGACTACTAAACAACTCTCTCTAGAACCTTCATTCCATTACCCATTAGTACTTCATTTACATTCTGCGCCTCACGAGAAGAAAAATGGAACAACGAGGAAAGGGTGAGCTCAACTAGCCCGATAAAGAATATTATGACTAAGATAATATACAACAAATTATCGTTAGTCTCCAGCGGGGAAAAATCGATAGAATACTGATAGGCAACAAGTTTGAGGATCAATATTACGCGGTGAAAATAATAATTCAAGCCAGAAGAGTTACGTGAGAATGAAATCTCTATAATCTATGAATTTAACGATCCATCATCAATATTTTATCCTGTAACATCAATCGATATTCATCTCGAATCAAATATTCATCTTTTGCTTACTCTGGCCCGAAGATATTCATCAATCGGTCGTATTCATCTCAACACTGTTCATCTTTTTTCTAAAAGGCGAAGATATTCATCAATCGGTCGTATTCATCTCGACACTGTTCATCTTTTGCCTAAAGGCCAAAGATATTCATCGATTCGTATTTTAAACACTCATTCATCTTTACTCTGGGCCAAAGATATTCTTGAAAATCATTCATCTTTTGCCTTCTGGGCCGAAGATATTCAATAATATCATCATTTAAGGCGAGGATGATGAAAATATTTTTAAAGCGAAATCCGATTGAAACAAAATGACCAATTAAGGATTATGGATTAATACTTTAAACAATCCATGTCGTTCAAAAATACTTCAAAAATAATCATAGTGGTGTAAAATTCGAGAATGATCAAAACATGGATCTGATCAAAGCTAGTATCGAAATAGATATTTTAGACGAAAAGAAAAATTTTATTTTTTATTGAATAGTCTTAAATATTAAATGAATAGTCTTAGTATCGTGAATAATCTTAAGTATCGTGAATAAGTAACTCAGACACCCAAAAGATAGAAATTCCACAAAAAAAACATCTTCACGCTTACGTGAATAGTACTAAGTGAATAGTAACTTCGTGAATAGTAACTCATGAATAATAACTTCGTGAATAGTAACTCATGAATAGTAACCCCAGAGCATGAAAAAGTTCCAAATTTGATAAAAAGTACCAACCAATATTTGACATAATGATATTGAAGAATTAATATCATTTGAGAAGAAAATAACATCCACTTACCTCGAAGAATCGATCTTGGAAGGAAAGGTCGGAAGTGATCTTGAATGAAACTTGTCTTTGACGACAATGACTCTCAAAGTATCTAAATACTCACAAATCGCTCGATAATATAGAGAGAAAACTTTGTTTACGGTGAAAACTTTGTTTACGGTGTGATTTTCAATTCTAACTTAGCCCTCAATTCTATTTATAGGAAAATGTTAGCCTTAATTTAGAATCGGACTTGACTCATTCTTGCATTTTTACACGATGGCTTACTCAACTTATATATGTATAACATATCCAAAAATTACCACCACCACCAATATTTGAAATAAAAAATTCAGCAATTTATTGTGACCAACCACAATATTATAGTTGGGCCCACTCAATTCTAAATTTTCCACCAAAATATCAACTCTCTAAAATGAATATTAAATTTTAGCGAGGAATATTTATGCAATGACTCGATCATTGGTGGACCCCTACAAAATTTTGCGAAATTATTATCGGATTGAAAAGCAGCAAAAATATTTTATTGAAATATGACGGAAGTTTTCTGGTAGTTCTTTGTTGAACTACTTTCGGTAGTAAAAAATCTTTATGTCGTGTGGTTGCGTAGTAGCGCCACGGTATTGATTATTGATGCTTATGTGAAAGTCAACCGGTTTGATTCCATTATTGTCGATTAATAATATGAATTATTATAGCGATAATGGCGCTTTGTTTTATTACGTATTATTAGCGTAATAAAAGCGAAACATCTTTATATAAAATAGAATACTTTATTAAAGTTATTACATAAATAGAATATATTATATTTTATTATGCATAGTGTTGCGTAGTGTTTTGCGTAGTGTTTTTTTCGCATAGTATTGCGTAGTGTTTGCATAGTAAAATGTTTTATATAAATAGAATATATTATATTTTATTTAAAAATTTTTCTTTAAATATGGATCGTCAGATTAAAGTAAATCAATCTGGGCCAGTTAAATGGATTAATTCTTATGCATTCCATTTTCTATAAATAGAAGCTCGTTCCTTCATTATTTTCTTACAATTCATTGAAACTACAGAGAGAAATTATAGAGAAAGCTATAAAGAAAAATTATAGAAAGAAGAAGAGTATTACTGCTACTTCTTTACTTACATATTAGGTTCTTTTCTTACGGTGAGGGTGTTATTCTTTCTTCTTGAAGAACTTACATTATTCCATTCATTATTATTACATTGGAATAACTTTTGTAAAAGTGGCGTACCTTATACATAACTTGTATCACAGGCGGTATACCTATACTTGGTGAAATCCTTATGTTATTCCATTCTTTATTATTACATTGGAATAACTTTTGTATCTGTGATCACACCTATACTTGGTGACATTCTTACTATTATTACATTGGAACATCACATGCGTGTGTTTTTACACAGGGACACAGTTAAAATCTTTATTATTATTACATTGGAACATCACATGCATGTGTTTTACAGGACTGGTTAGTTTTTATTATTATTACCATTTGGAACATCACATGCATGTGTTTTACTGGGACACTGGTTCGTCTTTATCGTTACTGTTGGAATATCTGTCATGTGTTTTACACGGATCTGGTTCCATCTTTATTATTACATTGGAACATCACATGCGGTGTGAATTTCACGACTGGTTAGTTATTATTATTATGTTGGAATAACACATACATCTGCAATACTGCATGCGTGGTGATTTCTTTTATTATTCCATTCTTTATTATACCCGGTTGGTTAAAACTTTGACTTATACTCCATGAAATTAGTAGAATATCCTTGATATTTGCGTTTCATCCAGATATCTTTTCATGGAAATATTCTTGATCATTCTTGAATTTTACTCTGCGAAACGATGTCGTGTTGACAATTTGGGCGTTAATAATTCATGGATTAAATAATTCTTGAACTTGTTTTATTGAATTATTATGTCATTGTCATCATCCTCGTATTATATTATGTTATCTTTGGCTTACGATGCGTAGATGAACTTAGTATGATTATGACGAGGATCATTCGGTATAATCATGACTTGATATAAATGATGTGACAAAAGTCCTCGATGGCACAATGTCGATGATGGATAGTTTTGGTATGATTATGACCGGGGGGTGATTCGGTATAGTCATGACCATTGATAATTTGATGAAAATCCTTGGCCAAGTAGTGCGGGGATGATTAGATGTAGTGGTTTATTTATTAATTTGAGTCTCGGCGATAAAAATTGATAAAACTTTTAAAACCTAAAAGATAGTAGACTTTATTCTCTCTGACTCTTTTTAATGGATTGCTTATTCAATTGCTGCAGTTAAAGCGGTTGTCATTGTATTTTATCGGTTTAACAACTTTGAAAAGGCTAATGATAATTTATTACGCATTATCTTGAGTCGTAATATTTCTTCTTGGGCTAGTTGAGCTCACCCTTTCTTTTCTTTGTTCTCTTGAAATGAGAACATAAATTTGAGACGAGTCGGGGCGCAGTAATGGTCGGAGGATAGCTTTAGTAGTCCTCACTATGCATACGTGAAATAGTGTGATAATAGTTATAATGAGGACTCCTTTTGAGTTTGTATAATATCTAGTAGACAATATTTGTATTCAAACTCACGGTTTATGTCGTATTACCTTACAGCGTTATATTAATAAGTTGTATTTGAATTTATGTACCATGTAAGTGGCGACCCAGATGGGTGGCGTATACCTAATTTTAGAGAGCGTCGCGGTTGGTATCGAGCCGTAAGTGTGAAGAGCCAGGAGCCTCTCATTTGTGACTTCTGTTGATGGGGAATGCAAAGCGGACTCTCCGTGGGGGCCTTGTCTTCGGTTGTGGTGATAAATACTTAATGTGAGGTCTTGACACAAGTTGGTGTCGAGTCACAGATTGTTATCGAGCTTAGGGATATGATCCACAGGTGAGATGTGAGATAAGAACTAGGAGGAGAGGCAGGAATTCCTTAACTAAATATGACTACCTAAGATTATTTGTTATTTAATTGGTCGATCGGTATAGGGATAATATTTGATATATTAGTTAACCCTTTTGCTTCACAATTCCTTTGAATTAATAAGAGTGTAGCTAAGTCGGCGAAAATAACGATGGAATAGAGCGGTGGTCATCGTTTAATAGTTATATTTGGTGAATCGACTAGGGTGAGTGAACAACGTTGAAAAGAGTGTTTGCCACTATCATACAAGATGTCTAATGACATCTGACCTCGTGTCATCGTAAAGGCGAGGATGTCTTTCATCCACTTCACGGTATATTCTGAAACACTACTATATGATCTTGGTGTTTGTTTGAAGTATAATTCTCAATTTGAGGCAGTGGAATAGTGATAAATCGAGAAGACTCACCGTTGGGAAGAATATGATAGTAATCTTCTCATTTTTCTTTAGGGTCTATTAGGTAAACCGAGGATAATTACTGTGACCATATGATATCTATTATAACTTTAGAAGCATGGCCTCCATATACGAAGGTTTCCTTGAGCACTTCCCAAAGATTCTAATTTCTAAAAGCAGTTTTGATTATACATTTATGTAAGGTGTCGTTGTGACGTCTTTATCAAAGTTGGGATGAAAGTCAGGTTGGTATCGATGTAACGTCTTATCCAAGTCTTGGGCGAGAGTAACAATTTTGAATGATATTTCTATCATTAATAAATTTCTTGGCGTATTCTTGAAGACTTCTAGCCTACCTAGAGCGTGAAATCGAATTTTGTATTGACCCCCGATCTGAAAAAAAAAAAAAAAACCGTTTCTTAAACCCTCGAATATTTCTTTAACTAAAAGGATGCATTTTACGTTGATTATGATGAAAGTTATAATAAAAGTATAGAACTAATAAAAATCATGGGTATATGAAGTATTAGTAAGTTTTATGATGAGTTATGTTGGTTAGTATGTGAAAACATGAAAGTTTCTTAGAAATCACAAAGAGTTGAAAATCAGATTTTAGTGAAAAGCGTAACATGAAATTCAATTGACCATATCTCCTATTATATTTTGAATTTTTGAATGTGGTCAAGTCCTAGAGTTAGATCTATGAGTTACCTAACTAATACAAGTGGAATTACTGGAAAGGTGTTGTAGATTTTTGTGTGGACTGATTTTAGCAAAGGAGGTCAAAGCTGTAAATTTCAAAATGCTCTTGCTTAGAAACTTTAAGGGACTGTTTCGGCCACTTAAATTATGAGAAAAAATTCTGGCCTTTTGGGACATGAAATTATATGGTATAAAAGTACCTCCTGTCCAAAAATGAGCTCATTCGACTTAAAATGAGCAAGTTATGACTATTTCAATATTTAGGTTTTCAGAATGACGCTATATATAGGAGTTCTATAACTCAGATGACCATGAAATTTAAACTAGAAGCTCACGTTAACATGTGTGAGGTCCTGCCAAGATTTAGGAATTTTGGAGTTAAACTTGAGGTAGCTAATTTCTTAAAGGAATTTATTGAAATTGATTTTTGAAAAATAGTAAATGAATTTTAAAAATTAGAGAAAATATATTTTCATCATGGGACTATATTATGCTAAATTCAGAAAAGAAATATTTTTGGGACTGATTTGATATTTTTCATGAAAATAGTTTAATTCACGAACATATGAGTTAAATATGTTATGTGAAATAACAAGTTGAAAATAGGATTTTATGGGCTAGAGAATCCTATATAGAGTATATGCATATTTTTTGATGAGGTTTGATAATTGGTGATGATATTTTATGAGTATGACATTTTGAATGATTAAATGCATTATATGATAAAAGTAAACAATTAAGATAAATTGTTTATAAATTTAAGAAGTGATTAAAATATTGTTATAATATTAATGATATTAGATTATAGAGATTATTAAGTGATTGAAAACATGGGGATATTCTTGAATCTGGATAAATTATATTATAAATGTTTAATATTTATCCTTTATCTCATTTGATTGATTCTTTATATCATTATCCTCGTATTTTATATTATGTTGAAAGTAAATACATGGCTTACGATGCGTAGATGGACTTGGTATGATTATGACCGAGGATTGTTTGGGTATAATCATGCAGTAATTAAAACCTACAATTATCTTTGGTAGTAGTGCATGGATAATTTGTGGTGGTGAATCTTAATGAATATCCTTGGCACATGATGCGGGGATGATTCGATGATGTGGATTAATTATTGATTTGAGTCTCAATGATGAAATATTAATTCATGGATGTGTTCAAAAGTCATCACGTGGCTTACGTGCGTAGATGGACTTGGTATGATTATGACGAGGGATTGTTAGGGTATAATCATGTAGTAATTAGAAATAATTATCTTTGGTAGTAGTCATGGATAATTTAGTCGTAATCTTAATGAATATCCTTGGCACGTAGTGCGGGGATGATTCGATGATGTGGATTAATTATT